>OX352772.1:136960678-137310678 GCA_947095535.1 Poecilobothrus nobilitatus | reverse complement strand
ACATTTTGGGAAACAAAAGATTCCAAAGCATTGGCTATAATTTTATTAAGTGTTAAAGAAACACAATTATCATATATTGACAAAGCTTCATCATCTAAAGAAGCTTGGACAATATTAAAAAATGTGTATGCATCTAAAGAACCTTCAAGGAAAGTGACGTTGTACAAGTAAATATTTGATATGCAAAAGAGTAAAGAGGATACCATGGCATGCCATTTAAGAAAATTTCAAGGACTATTGGATAAATTAGCAGAATTTGGAATAAGCATTGCAAAGGAATTAACTGTAATTATGTTTCTTAACACATTGACAAACGAATATGAAAATTTTGTTATTGCTATTGAAACACGTGATGAGCTGCCGGATATGACGTCATTAAAATGAAAGGTAATAGAAGAGGAACTAAGAATTAAAAGAACATGTGGTGAATCAGACGAACAGGTTAATGATAACAGTGCATTTTTAGGTAGAAATTTCAACAAGTATAATTATAAAAAGTATCAGTCAAAAACAGAAAATAAAAAGGTAAATAATTTTAATGGAAAATGCTATATTTGTGATCATAAAGGACATAAAGCTTTTGAATGTAAATTCAAACAACGGCAAAAAGGAAGAAATTTTTGGGAAAGATCTGGTAAAGATATTGCAATGGTATCCAACAGTTTTTTATCAAAGGTTAATGGAAATGAATGGCTATTGGACAGCGGGGCAACTGCTCATATGTGTAACAATAAAGGTAAATTTTTCCGTTTTAATAAAAATTATCAAACATCAATAAAACAATTAATGCGCATGGAATTGGTTCCATTAAACTTGGAATTCCTAATCATAGTGGAGATGTTCTTGCAATTACCTTAAATAATGTTTACTATGTGCCCCAATTAAAACAGAATCTTGTCTCTGTGTCTAAAATCACAGAATGTGACTTTCAAGTGGTCTTTAATAATAATTTAGCAATTGTAAAATCAAAAGATGGTCTTGTACTATTTAAAGCCAATAAAAGGAACAGAATTTATGTAATAGAAACAAACGACAACGTGGCTATGTTATCATCAGAAGTACAAACGAAAATTTTATTTTGAAGTGGCATCAAAGATTGGGACATGTCAACTTTCAAGATTTGAAGAAAATGATAAAATTGAAATTGGTAGAAGGTGTAAAATTGAGCGACGATGAATTATTTAAAACCCATCATATCAGATGTTTAGTTTTCAGTACAGGAAAAATTTCACAACTGCCTTACTCACCCGCAACAATAAGAGATGATCAAGTTATAGGCACTATACACTCTGATATTTGCGGCCCATTTAACGTTACATCCTTAGGAGGAGCAAAATATTTCGCCACATTCATATGCGACCATTCAAGATTTATCAGTATGGTATTTTTAAAAAAGAGAAGCGATATTTTCGAAGAGTTCAAAAAATTTAAAATGCGAGTTGAACGAAAAACTGGTTTGAAAATCAAACGTTTTAGAAGTGATAACGCAAAGGAATATGTTTCATCTGATTTTAAAAAATATTTGGAAAATAGCGGAATTATGCATCAGCTCTCTGTAGAATATTGCCCGCAGCAGAATGGAATAGCAGAAAGGGCTAATATAACTATTTTAGATATGTCTAGATGCATGTTGATCGAATCAAATCTCCCGAAACATATATGGGCAGAAGCTCTCAATACAGCAGTCTATATCAGAAATAGATGCCCTACAAAAATATTGAATAATACAACCCCTTTTGAAATATGGTTTAATAGAAAGCCAAATGTTGGATTTTTTAAATCATTTGGAGCGAAAGTAGTGGCACTTGAAAAGAGACCAGGAAGATCAAAATTGGACCCAAAAGGTAATGAATATATTTTTGTAAGATACTCACCCGAGCCGAAAGCGTACAGGTTATGGAAACCTCAAACCAAAACGATCATAAAAAGACGTGACGTCAAATTCTTTGAAAAAATGGATATCAACAATTATTTAAGTGAATCGATAACTTTTCCTAAGTCAGAAATAGGGGACGAAGTAGAATTAAAAAATTAAAGCAGTGAAGATGAATTCTTTGAAATGAAAGATAACAATAACGAAGATGACAACAATGAAGGTGGAACGAATGGAGAATCAACAGAACGCATTGAAAAGGAAGATATAAAAGAAAAAGAGGATACAAAAGAAACCAATAAAAGTAATAATTGTGAAATAAAAATTATAAACCAAGAACCAGATAATTTGGAAAATAGAGACTTCTCGGAAAATATAAATAAAATACGAAAAATCAAAAAAGGTAGACCAAATATTATTAGAACGGGAAAGCGTGGACGTCCAAAAATTGTCAAGAGCTGGGACGATCAGATAAATTTTGTTACAAACTTTTCTTCTAATCCTATTTCTTTTGAGGAATCAATGAATAGAAAAGATAAAGTGAAATGGAAAGAAGCAATGAAATCCGAGTTACAATCACTTCATAAAAATAAAACATGGCAAGTTGTTAAACGTCCTACAAATAAAAAAGTGTTAAGCAACCGTTGGGTATACTGCATAAAAAACAATGCGGATGGTTCTTCAAAACACAAGGCTCGTCTAGTTGTCAGAGGTTGTGAACAAATAAGCGGCATTGATTATAATGAAATAACGGCATATGTCCAGGGTGATCTCGAGGATGAAATATACATGGAATTGCCACAAGTACCGAATTTTCAACCAGATATCACACAAGTGTGCCAATTACATAAACCTCTATATGATCTAAACCAAGCTGCAAGACAGTGGCACAAAAAGTTAAGCACTTATTTAAAAATATTGAACATGAAACAGGCAAATGCAGACGAATGTTTGTATATAAAACATACAGGTGATTGTATTATTATCATTTTAATATACGTAGATGATCTTCTTATAGCATCAAATAATTTCGAAGAAGTTCAAAATATGAAAAAGTTGTTATCATCGAAGTTCGAAATGAAGGATATGGGGGAAGTAACCAGTATACTTGGTATTACAGTTAAACGTAAAACGAGTACCGGAGATATTGAAATCAATCAACAAAAGTATATTGATAAAGTGATATTGATAAGCAAAAATTTCACATGCAAAATGCGAATCCTGTTGCTACACCCTTGGACGATAGTATGAAACTCACTCAACCAATAATTGCAAACAGTAATGAAGTGGATAAAATACAAGATAAACCGTTCCGTGAATTAATTGGAGCACTATCATATTTATCAAATACTGTGCGCCCAGATATAGCGTTTGCAGTTAATCTGCTGAGTCGATTTACACAATCCGTCAATGATTCATTGGGTTGCCGCAAAGCGTGTATTACGATATCTTAAAGGAACAGCACATTATGCTATTAAATACAGAAAAACTGGAGAAGAACTAAAATGTTATATAGATTCGGATTGGGCAGGTGATAATAACGATCGAAAATCTTGTTTTGGTTATATAATTATTTTTGGTGGTGGTGGTGTTTTTTTGAAGTCAAAAAAACAAAAATGCGTGGCCTTGTCGAAGATGGAAGCAGAATATGTAGGATTAAGTGAAGCAACGAAAGAAGTAATGTACCAAAGAAAATTATTTTCAGAATTAGAGCTTCCATTTTGTAAATATAAAACAACAATATTCTGTGACAACCAAAGTGCGATCAATCTATCAAAAAATCCAATAAATCATGGGAGATCAAAACATATTGACATAAAATACCATTATTGTAAAGAAATGCAAAACGAAGGAAACATAGAAGTCAAATACATCCCAACAGGTGATATGATTGCTGATGTTCTGACCAAAGCTCTCAATCGAATAAAATACGATAATTGCATCAAAATGATAAATCTATAAAGTACATTGATAGGAGGAGTGAAAAATATATTCGCACATTTGAAACTTGGGCAAATATATATACCGTATCAATGCACTTTCGTTCATATTTTTTTTATATTTTATTATCATACTAGTAAAAAAGCCCGTCATACGACGGGTATAAGTAGAAAAATATAGCTTTTGTGAAAGTTTCCTCAGTTTTATGAACAATTTAATTTTAGTAAATTTATTCAAATACTTATATGTATTATATTTAGATATTGATAAATGCAAAATTTATTGCTAAAGTGTTTTAAATAATGAAAAACCTCAATGATGCTGTGAAGTAGTTTCTTTCAAAAATGTAATAAAAATGTTTATTTAATAAATCTCATCTCTTGTAAATTTCTTTGTCAAGCTTTGGATTAAAAAACCAAAGGTTGGATTAAAAACCAATGGTAAATAAATTTTTGCCAATAGTAACAAAAATTTTCGCTTCGAAAAAAATACAGTATCAAACTTTATAATTTTGAAACTAAACTACACTGATCTGATGCATTTACCTAATTATAATATATAGTACACTTGTTATATTTTTCTATGGTTGCCATAGCAAATGCTTCAAAACTTTCTTTGTTATATTTTTCAAACAAATTTTTACTCTATCCGTAATAATATTCTGTCTCTTTATCTATCGCTTTCTCTACAAAATCTTCACACCGTAAGTTCTACGCACCTTTTATGTAAAACAATAAAAATTGGCTGTGCATATAATGTTGAAGTTTTAGAAAATAAAAATCATAAAAGAAGCATAAAATTAAAAAAATGTTACACATTCAAAATTTAATTGAAAATTGTGATTTTATAATTTAAATTGCGCTCCTTTAAAAGCTTTGGTTTTACGCACCGCTTTATTTTTTTATAATTTCTACTTAAAAATGCAACTCTTTAAAAACTTTGATTTATGCACTGACTTGTTTTTTCATTCTTTTTATAGCATAACATTTTAATTCTTTTTTTCTATCTGTTATGTACCTAAATATCAGAAGTACGTTTCTTTCTTTTCATAGCATAACATTTAATATTTCTTTTTTCTATCTGTTATGTACGTAAATATCAGAGGTATGTTTTTTTCATTTAAAATCATAACATTTTAATAGTTCTTTTTTTCTTTAAAAATATTTAAAAACAATCAAAGTAACATTTTTTGTTCTCTTTTTTTTCTATTCGTTTTTATTTTTCTTCGCAGTATTACATTTATTTTTTTTTTGTTTTCTGTTATTTACGTACGCTAAGTATTTCTTTTATTTTTTTTAAATATTAAATTTATACATCAGTCTATTTAAAAAATATAAATTATAACCTATAGAACATTTTGAATTTTTTTTTGTTCGTTTATGTTTACCGTCCATTCATTCATATTAATAACTGTTGCCTATATAAAAAATAATAAATCTATAAAAAATCTAATATATGTATACCCCTATTTTTATTCATATATCTATATTATGGGCTAAACTTCTGATTCTAAAATTGTACTATATTATGGCAAAATTTTTAAAAAATTAAGAAAATGTTACTTAGCAAAATTTAAATAAAAATATTATTGCAATTTTATAATGTTCTACTTAAAAATCCGAACCTTTAAAAACTTTGATTTATACACTGCCTTGTTTTTTCTTTCTTTTCATAGCATAACATTTTGATATTTCTTTTTTTCTATCTGTTATGTACCTCAATATCAGATGGACTTTTCGTTCTTTTCATAGCATAACATTTTTTTTTTCCTTTTTCTATCTGTTATGTAGGTACGTAAATATCAGACGTATGTTTTTTTCTTTTAAAATCATAACATTTTAATAATTCTTTTTTTCTTTAAAAATATTTAAAAACAATCAAAGTAACATTTTTGTTCTCTTTTTTTTCTATTCGTTTTTATTTTTCTTCGCAGTATTACATTTTACTTTTTTTTTTTTGTTTTCTGTTATTTTTTTTAAATATTAAATTTATACATCAGTCTATTTAAAAAATATAAATTATAACCTATAGAACATTCTGAATTTTTTTTTTGTTCGTTTATGTTTACCGTCCATTCATTCATATAAATAACTGTTGCCTATATAAAAAATAATAAATCTATAATAAATCTAATATATGTATACCCATATTTTTATTCATATATCTCTATATTATGGGCTAAACTTCTGATTCTAAAATTGTACTATATTATGCCAAAATTTTTAAAAAATTAAGAAAATGTTACTTAGCAAAATTTAAATAAAAATATTATTGCAATTTTATAATGTTCTACTTAAAAATACGACCCTCTAAAAACTATGATTTATACACTACCTTGTTTTTTCTTATATTTCATAGCATAACATTATAATATTTATTGTTTTCTATCTGTTATATGGGTAAATATCAGATGTACGTTTCTTTCTTTTCATAGTATAACATTTGTTAAATTAACATTTAACATAACAGTAGGGCACGCTACTCAGCAGCAGCAACTTGTCTTTTATTATATTTAGATGTTTTATTATGTACTTACTTACATTATTGAATTATATAATTGTTTTAGTTGCTATTTAATTATTAACAAATAAAGACTGGTTTATAAAGTAAATTCCAATTAATAATAATAATAGTAATAATAATAATAATAATAATAATAATAATAATAATAATAATAATAATAATAATAGTAATGATAATGATAATAATAATAATAATAACAATAATAAAAATAATAATAGTAATAATAATAATAATAATAATAATGATAATAATAATAATAATAATAATAATAATAATAATAATAATAATAATAATAATAATAATAATAATAATAATAATAATAATAATAATAATAATAATAATAATAATAATAATAATAATAATAATAATAATAATAATAATAATAATAATAATAATAATAATAATAATAATAATAATAAAAATAATAATAATAATAATTATTATTATTATTATTATTAAATAGTGTGTGAGGGATTTAACATGTTTGTACCCAAAAAACTTAATAGAAATATGAATTCCAGTCCTCCAATGGTATGATATTGAACATAAAAAACCAAGAAATAAAAAGAATTAAGCATGGAATATATATTTACAAAATAGAGATGAAACTTTTCATTTAAATTTCGTAAATTTGTATAATGCTTTTCAATCTTTACTGAATTTTAAATATAATGTTTGCGTAAGTAAAATAGCTTCCGAAATGCGGACGTACTCTAAACGTTTTTGGCGACAGTTAACTCTAAAAAAAACTGATCAATATCCTAATTATATGTCGTTTAAAAACCAAACATCTAATGATTCATATAAAATATCTAACTATTTTAAAGAATTTTTTGAAAGTAATTATTCTTCTTCTGCCTTTTCAGTTGACGAAGATAACTTCAATAATTTTCAAAACTTACCCGATATACCACTTGAATCAATATAGTTCACCCCAACCAAAATTCACACTAGCTTAAATAAACTTGATAACACTACAACGCCAGGTCCGGATGACCTGCCTGAAATTATTTTAAAAAATTGTGCGGAATCGTTATCTTCATCTATTTCTTTTCTATTTAATAAATCCTTAACTTCTGGTGTGTTCCCAAATTTATTGAAAAAGTCCTTTATATGACCGGTTCATAAAAAGGACTCTAAGATAAATGTTTCGAATTATACACATATTGCCAAACTATCGAGTTTACCAAAAGTGTTTGAACTTATGGTATTCGATACGATCTATAATTACTGCTCTACGTTTATAGTTAATGGTCAACATGGTTTTGTAAAAAAGAGATCAACTGTAACTAATCTTGTAGAATCAGCCTCAACTATTTTGAAAACAATGGAAGCTGCTAAGCAAACTGATGTGGTTTACACTGACCTTAGTAAGGCTTTTGATCTTCTCCCACATAGTGTGATTTTTTTCAAACTTAAAAAATATGGTTTTCCATACTTTTTAATTAAGTGGATTGACTCTTACGTCGATTGGATTGACCTTGGATTAAGTGGATTGACCTTAGTAGTAGACGCTACAGTGTTCTTTTCAGAACAGTATTTTCAGCATCATTTTTTGCTAACTCTGGAGTGCCATTAGTCACCTTGGACCATTGTTGTTCATTATTTGTATAAACGATGTACCTAAAATTATTCAGAACAGTAGTATAAAAATTTACGCCGATGATATGAACATTTTTAAAGATGTTCGCTCAAAAAATGATTCACTTTCTCTTCAGAAAGATTTAAACAATTTTTTGAAGTGGTGCAAATATAATGGCTTAATCTTAAACGTTGATAAATTTGCTGTTATGTCATTTACCCGATCCACAAGCCCCTTGTATAATAATTATTCGTTTAATGGTTCTATGATTAAACGAGTCACCGAATTTAATGATCTTGGTGTAATTTTTGATTTTAAACTTACATTTAACACACACATTAATATGATCATTAACAGAGCAAACTCAATGCTTGATTTTATAAAAAGATGGTCTAAGGAAATTGATAGAATAGAAAGTATACAAAAAAATGTTCTTAGGTTTGCTTTAAGAAGTCTAAATTGGAATAGCCCTGTAATACGGCCTCCATATGTTGACCGTATTAAACTACTTAATATGCATACATTAGAAGGTAGGATAACAGTGTTGGGTATTATTTTTATAACCCAAGTACTTAATAAACACATTGATTCATACTTCATATTGATAACATATTAAGAATTCCAATTAATACAAGAACACGATTTAGGCAAGAAAACATATTTTCTATCCCATTTCATAGGATTAATTATGGGAAATATGAGCCTATTAACAGAATATTATTAAACATAAATCAATACAACACAACAATAAATTTTGATGTGAGTAAAGATGTTGTAAATAACTCTTTATTTAGAGTAATTTCTTAATTATATTGTGTAATTTTTATTTTATTGTGTAATTTTTCTGTTTTTATGTTTTCAATTTAATTGTAAAATTTGTTTAAATAGATTTAGTTAGCATTAGGTTAAGGATTATATTATATTAGTTTTTATATTATAATATTGTAAATTTTTATATTGCACAAATTCTAAAATTGTAAACACTTGAACGAAGTAAGAAATAATTAAATAAATAAATACTACTGCACGTAATACTAATCCACTTATGGCCCCGACGCCGTAGTAAATAGCAATAATAATATTAATTATACTACTACCAAAACCTATAATAATTGCCGCTATAGTGACAGTGAGGTTGCCTTTAATTATCACCTTCTGCAGCAAGATGATGTTTATTGGGGCATGTTGTAGCTGTTGATAGCTATAGTCACAAGTTAGCAAAATAATAATAGGCGAATTCATTGTTCTTTTACAGTCCCATCCCCGATTAACGGTTTCGGCATCCTTTCATATCCCTATTCCCTAGCTAATATAATGCGTTAGAGGGTAGGGATTTCATCCCATTATATTGGCTAAAGGAGGTGGTGGATTTAGTCAGTAAAAATACAAAACTACAAAGCGGGAATTCTTGGTGTCTTTGTAAGACTCCCATCTCCCTTAAAAAAAAAATGTTACATTATTTTGATTAATGAACTGTACAATGAATTTTATAAAGGTTACAATTCTTGGATATAAGCATGGGTTGTTAACTTCTAAGTTCTAGTAGGAAGTAAATGTTGTTGGTACTGTGGAAGTTGTCAGGCAGAGTTAGTGAACTGAACAGGGTTAACATATTTAGGTTTTTCAATAAATTTATTTATACTTTGTCATAGGATATCATATAAATAGTAAGAAAATTTTTTTTTTTTTAAGTCAAATCAAGTTTGTTTTATTGCACAAAATTCATATGCTTAACAAAATATACATATGTATGTAGGTAAAAGAAGATATAAAAGAAACGAAAAGAAAAACATTTATTGATACTTTTGAATATCAAGATATAAAATAATAAAAATCAAAACGAAAACGTAAACAAGAAGACGTGTAATCCATAATTTTAGTTCTTAAAAGTTGCTATTATTTACATAAATAGTAAGAAAAGAATTTTTTCAAGTCAAATCAAGTTTGTTTTTATTGCGCAACGACCGCAATTTTGTAACGACCTTGTTTTGGTTTTGATTAATAAAATAAAATAAAAAAAATAAAAATAAAATAAATTTTAAAAAAACTAGTTTGACTTTTCGAAACAATTTAAAACTTATGAATGCAATTGCTAAAAAAAAAGAAAGAGAAAAAAATTTATTGAATCTGCTATGTAAGATTTCTTTTTTTCTGTTCTATAAGAACATTGAGAAAATAATCAGAAACTTTTGATTTGTTTGTTTGTGTTATATTGTTACATTGTATAGGCTAAGAAATGAAAAAAAATCAAGGACAAGTTAATTGCTTTTGGTATTTATTAGTAAACATAAAAATTATAAAAATAAATCAGATGGTGTTATATATTTAAAAAATTTATTTAACTAAAAAAGCTTTTACAATTTTGCGATGATCAGATGTTAAGATTCTAGAAATAGTGAAACCAACTTTTTCTATACGTCTTTGAAATCTATTTTTATCACTTGCGTATTCCACCCAATGACCTTTTCGTGTTGATCTGTAAGCATAGTCCCACACATACATAACGTGAATTTCTTGTTTAAGTTGAAGTGAACTTTTTTAGTTTTTTTATTTAAATACATATCGTACAAGTATGAAAATTGTAGGTTTTAATTTAATATGTTTTCTTCTAAAAGATACATGTACACATTATAACAATTTTTAACAGCACATCTAAAACTGTTGTTTAATAAGTGCATATGATATGTTGATTTATAATTACCAATCTTTAGTAATGAAGGTAAATCTCTGGTTAGATCTTCAATTTTACTACTGTAAATGTACTTTTCAAGGAAAAGTTTTTTTTGTTCTCCTTTGACATAAATTTTTTCTGCTGGTTCTGAATTGTGTTTTAATATAGGTTTAACGTCCAAATAATCAATTAAACCGTTACCCCATTTAAGTCCATTAATTTTGTTTTCACAATATTGATTATTAAATTTTCCCTCTTGACTAAGTTCGTCTGCATGGTATGGTGGTTTAAAGTGATTGAACTTAATTTAAAGTAAACAACTTGCTCTTTTAGGAAATACTGCTTTTCATTTCCTAGTAAAAATTGTAGGTCAACTACCAATATTTGTTTATCCATGTCGAAGGTTTTTGGATGAATGTTCGATAGAATAACTAAATTTACATTTATATTTATTTCAGGAAAAGAGCTTTTTATATAAATATAGGTTAGCTATGCTAATTTTTAACAAATACAATTATGCTGTTTCATCCATTTACAATGATGGTGGCAGGGCCATCCTACTGTGGTAAAAGTACTTTTATCCATAATTTAATAAAATATAAAAAAGAAAATATACTACCACACATTAATAGAATTTTTTGGTGTAATCCAGACAAAAATGCGGTTCCATTATATATGAAAGAAAGACATAGTAATTCAATATCAGATTTTAATGTTAATCAAAAACCTTTGCTAATTATTATCGATGATATGATGCTAAATTCTAATGATAAGTATGTGTATGATTTATTTACCAGAGTCCACATCATAGAATTTTGTCTGTAATATTTGTAACTCAAAATATTTTTCATCAGGGTAAGTTTTCACGAGACATTCCAAGAGACAAATCACAGATATTACCCTTAGCTTTCCAGATTTATCCAAATCAAATCAAAGCATTTAAAAAAGTATATAATGAAGTGACGTCAGCCACATATGGCTATATATTAATTGTTCTTACTCAAGACATTAATGATTTATTTCGAATAAGAAGTAATATATTTGGAATAAATTTATGCTTTTATACAAGAAATCAATTAGAACAATTTGGGAAAGAATATGAAACGTTTGAAGGCCACCGTCATATATTGCACCTATTAAAAAGCTCTAAATCAAAATTTCAGAAAGTAATTATAAAACACTGTGACCCTGAAGTAATTAAAACATTTTGTGATGATTTTTTACATAAAATTTTAACAAATTTTAACATTGTCAGCTGCTGCAGCTGGAGAACATCTCAGAAAAAGAAAATCTATTAGAAATAAAAATGTACAAATTTTTTGAAACTGATGCAGAAAACATAATAACAGTTCCTTTAGACAGCCCAAGCCCACCAATGAAGAAAGGAAAAACTGTAAATAACAAAGAGCTAAGCAATACATCGAGGCGTGTTTTACGATCAGCTATTGCAGGTAATACTCAAACAGAACTTAATTTTCCCATTCGTAAGAATAAATCGACCAATTCATGGACAGAATACAAATAAACGATGAATCTTACATTACTTTACTTAGCGATTCATGATTCATTACTTTAATTTGAATTATTATCCAAAAAATACATTATCAGCTTTTGCAAACAACTTAAATAAACAAGTCATTTTGGATTCAAAATGGAAAGTTGCTGTTTCTAAAATATATATAAATGATTTTATTCCAAATGCATATGGAGAAAATCCGGAAGAAAAATTACAATTCATATCGGAGGTACGGAAGTTAAATATAACAGTATTGGTACAACATTGAACAAATTAATTGTGATAGTAAAGTATTTGTTTTACCAACACTAATACAAAATATACAACCATTTGATGGATATACAAAGATAGAATGTGAACGTCAACTTGTATGGCAAATTTATGATTCTATTTCTAAAGATTCCAGTTATATTAAATCTAAAGAATCTGCATCGTATGTTGGAGAATTAATTAAAATTTGTCTTAATAATCCAAAAGTTGAAATAAAATTAGAAGGTGATTTTACAATAGACTTTTTAGTAAGGAATGTTTTAACCAAATTTTACAAAAATTCCCAGACTTTAAAATGTATAAAAATAGAATTGTAGAACTATATAAATCATATTTGGAAATATTATACTTGATACCAGTTATTAAACCTGATATTATGTTTGTATATACTGATATTATTGAATCACATATCGTTGGAGATAATACTATAAGATTTTTAAGAGCAATAACCATTAAAAATGTATATGAAAATAATTCAATAGAATTTAAAAATATTCAATATTTTCCTTTCGAAAAGAAAAGTTTTGACAATATTTCTATTTTATTATGTGATAAGTATGGTAGTACATGAATTTCTCTACTAGTAGTATTCCAACAAAAGTTGTATTGCATTTTAAAAAAGTACAAATAAAAGAAATTTTGTAACATTATTTATAATTTTATTTAAACATTATGGAGAGAGCATACTATAAATATTATTTAGTTCAATCAGGAAAAGGTTTTGAGGATATTGACCCACTGTTAACTTCTATTGTACCTTAAAAAAGGGTACTTTAAAAAAGGGATTTTTTCGATGGACTTTTTAAATATTTAAAACCAATATTTACGTTTGGAGCTAATATATTAAAAAGAGAGGTTATTAACTCAGGTATTAATGCTTTATCTGATATTGAAACAAGTGCAAATGTAAAAGAAGTTGTACCAGATCGAATTAAAGAGATAATGAGAAATGTAAGGCGAGAGCCAGTTCGAAAACTCAATGATGTGTATGGACAAGGTAAAAAAAAAAGAAGAAAACCTATAACAAGACATCTCATTAACAATTTAAATTATTATACACCAAAGCGACGCAAGGTTAGTAGCAGAAGGAAAAAAAAAGATATTTTTGAATAATTATGATTGAGTGTATAAAATCTGAGATGGATACATTTAAAACACAACCCATTCAGTCAAGTATATTGCGTACTGCAGAAGTTTTCTATAACCTCATCGCTTCTCTAGATAATCCATCAGTCATAGAATTTGTTTCATTAGTTCATGGTGATACATATAGAGACTTCTACATATCTAAAATTAAAAGTACAAATTTAAAAAAAAGATGGAACACAATGGAATAAAGATAAAGACAAAAAAACTGATGGAACTGCTACACAACAACCAAGTTTAGTTAATAATATCTTACACTCATTAATAAAACAATGCAACGTTCAACTAAATGAAAATAATATATCTCTTTCAGATGGTAGTTACCATCAGATGGTAGATAAGCCAAATATAGAAAAATCAGATAATAGTTGTTCAAAAGAACGTCAAAAATTATACCAAAATAGCAATGAAGTAGAACTTATTGGTAAACTACATCTAGATATATTTAACCAACCTAAACTTCTCATAAACAATGTTGATGTTCGAATTTTCCTAACACTAGAAAAGTTAGAATTTTATCTCTTTGCAGATGATTCTGACGAAACTCAACTGAAAATTATTAAGAATAGTTTATCAATATCACTTGATAATGTTTTCATTGGACAGTTACCAAACACAATAATATTTTGTATGACAGAAAATGCAGGTTACTCTGAAAAAAGTTCAAAAAATCCATACAATTTTAAACACTTTGATATTTCGCAATTTATATTAAAGGTAAATGGAGTTCAAGTACCCAATTCAGCAATTGAAACTAGTTTTTCCGAAGAAAATAATTGCCACACTAGAGCGTATAGTACACTTTTTTCAGGTACTGGAATTTACCATAATGATAAAGGTCATCAGATTAGTATATGATGACTATGTTTAGCAATGGATTTTTTACACTAGCTTTTGATTTAACTTCAGATGCATCTGGAAATGAGGTGTGTCAAGGTTACTAAACTAGAGCACAATTAGAATAGAGGCAAGGTTATCAAAGCCCCTTACATCAACACTAACTGCTATTGTTTATGGAGAATTTGATGCAAGCTTACAAATTGATATAAATCGAAATATATTCACAAACCTATAAATAGCATACATTAAACTAAATATGAATATTTGACAAAATGCACGCAGTGATGACCTATTATAAATTTGCTGAAATAAATGTAAAAGACTATGTTGGGGAATATCTGAAATTATGTGGCGAGCAACAAGTATTAAGGCTACAAAGAGAAATTTATGTACCAATACAGCGGTTTAATGTACAATGTAATTATTCAATGTTACTTTTTGAAATTCCTGTAATTTTATTTTTTTTTTTTTTAAATCCATTTCTCTGCCACATAAATGTGAACATGAAATTGCACAGGCGTGGCTGTAGGTGTCGTAAGGGGGAATAACTCTTACGACGTGTGTGAGATTCAAACCCTCATTCCCTCGGTGTTTACAGCGTATTCTAAAAATCTGTAATATTCTAAATAAAACCATTAGAATAAATTATTAATTACTCCTTTTGTTCCACAATCCACAGTGGATGTAATTTGATCAGTAGATAGGTAGGCACTTGGGCCAGACAGATCAGTAGGTCAAGGTCATCCGGAAGTAGGTCAAAACGTAATTAGGTCAGACAGGAAGTAGATTAATGTCATAAAAGTAGATCAGGCAGGTATACTTGTTTTAAGTAATAGGTAAACATGGAAATAGTAAAAAAAATGCTTTTTTTTATGTTTGCATTTTTGAAATGAGATTGTATCTTCTTCTTTTTTTTCGTTTTTTGACAAGTATTTAAAGAAGAGGAAAGAAAAACCTATAATTAATTGTTATAATGTTGAAAAAAAATATGAATAAAAAGAAAACAAAGAAGAAATCAAAAATATTCAACGTGGTACAGGTTTACTTCTCATGTATACTTGGCAGAAAACAGAACAAAATAAGTTTAACTACGTTTCTTTAAAATTTTGCAACTATTTTTAAAAATTAAAAAAGAAAGTGCAAACTGGTTATTTAAATCTTACATAAACATTCAACCTTGACAAAATTGATGCAATTTTGAGATAAATTTATTTCTTCATGTTTTCTTTTTTTTATATATTGGATTAAAACCGGTATTGCAGAATTATTCAGCAATTTAATTGAAAATGTTGACTCTAGTAACAAAATTGGTGTCACTTTTGGATGCCAAAGTTTTCGTGAACGTGGTCCAGCTTGGATCAATTTTAAAGAAGCAAAAGATCTTGACATTTCGAAAATTTGGGAAGTTATTTCAAAAATTTTCCAAAGCAACTCCCATTTATACGTTTTGTATAATTGTTACATATGTACGACTTCCAGCGGGAAGAGGTAGAGGAAACAGATACAACAATTTTGAAGAAGAATGTAATAAAAGAAGAGGCATAATTTCAACTAAAAACAAAGATAATCTATGCTTAACACATGCGTTAGTTGTTGCTATCTCATTCACAGAAAAATCTGTTGATTACTGTAAAATGCGAAAAGATATAGGTTAACTTCAATTGAAAGCAGCGTTACAACTAATAAGAAATTCAAATGTAAGCATCCCAGCAAAAGGAGCTAGTATCAGTGAGCTCAAAAAATTTCAACTGCACCTCTCTAAATATCAAATTGTAGTTTTTGATTTCAGAGGAAAAGGAAAATCGATTATTTGTCAAGGTGAAGAAGATAAGGGAAAAAAATTGAATTTGATATACGATGTAGGTCACTTCAATCTAATTACATCATTAACAGCAGCATTTACTTGTGATTACTTTTGCCAAACATGTAATATGTCGTATAACAATAACAATTGTCTCACAGATGTAAACAGTAATGTTTCTTTTGCAAATCATCTCCAGCATATGAAGCAAATTTTCCAAATATTAAATGTGATGTATGTAATTGAAGTTTTAAAGGTCAAACTTGTTTTGATAATCATAAAGCAACATCATCTACAAATAAAAAATCTATTCGTACTCTTATAAATGGCTGTACAAAATTAAAGAATACAGAGTCAATATAAATCATATATGCTATGGAAATTTGTGCAAAAACTGTAATATAAATGCAGCTTCAGATCATCAATGCCTTATTACACTGAACTATTAGCTGAACTTAAGAATACATTATATATTTTCTACGATTTCGAAACAACTCAAGATGATATCATCGGGGAGAAACTTCATGAAGGTATTGCAATAGGGGATATAACTGAACATCAGCCTGATTTATGTATTTTTGAACAACGTTGCACGCATTGTATATTATCTAATGTTGAAAGATGCAATTTTTGTGGACTTCGACAACTTGTGTTGAAACAAAATGCAATACAAATGTTTTTAGAATATGTACTAAACCAAAGAAAATATTTGATAAAGTTGTAGCTATTGTACATAATGGACAAGCATTTGATAATCAGTTTTTATTAAACTATATCTTAGAAAAAACCATTAGATAACGTGAAATTTATTGATTCATTAAACTATTTTCCAATCTCGTTAACTAGTTTACCGAAAGCGTTTGATTTAGACATAAATTTCCAAGAAAGAATATTTTCCTCATATGTTTAATCGTAAAAACAATACAAAATATAATGGAAAGTTACCCGATCGTAATATTACTGTTATAATTCAATGAGTGCATCGGAAAGAAAACAATTTCTTGAATGGTATGAAGAAAATAAAAACAAGTCTTTTAACCTCCAAAATGAACTTGTAGGATATTGTATGAATGACGTAAAAATTTTGACTGCAGCCTGTATTAAATTCAGATAACTATTTTTGGAAGAATGTAAGATTGAGCCATTTTTCGAGGCCACTACAATTACTTCAGCGTGTAATTTGATTTTTAGAAGGATGTTTTTAAAACCGTATATAATTAGACTTATACGTAAACTAGGATATCACTTATTAAAAAACCAGTCAATCATCGTGGTGGCTAAAAATGGTAAAAGTTAAAGGTGGCATAAAGTTGTTAATGTGGGAAGAAAAACAAAGAAAAATAAAAATTCAGCATAGTGGTAACGGAAAAGAAAAAGTTATTATTGATCTTCGTGTTGACGGATATTGTACAGACACAAAACAAATATTTGAGTTTTATGCCTGTTATTACCATGGCCTTCCAAATTGTTTCAAAAATAATAATGATAAAAAATATGAAACACGTTATGAGGCTACATTATCCAAAGCCAATAAAATATGCTCTTTAGGTTATCAAGTAATTGAAAAGTGGGAGGAAATGGAAATGGAAATTAAACAATTTTCAACAAATAAATATAACATTTCCTAGTATTCGTCGTACAGTGGATCACAGAGTCATCACTGTTCCTGAAAGAAAGACATATCGAAGAAATTCCAGAAAACGAGTTTTTGCAGATTATTATACTTCAGTTCCTTATGGCTTCAAAAAGAAAAAAAATTTAAAAATTATTGTTAATATATTGTAAAAATTTAGTATTTTAAACTATTAAATTACAGTATTGAAAAAAAAGAGGGTTAAATATATATATATATATATATATATATATATATATATATATATATATTAGTAGTGTACCTAAGCGGATTCTAGACCAGGAAATGACTTAACAGATGTTAAAGATAAGGATTGATTTTAACGATAAGGAAATGATAAGAGATAAGATAAGGACTATGACTCATCTATGACTCATCGAATAAATTTTAGATTAAGTTAGTTATTTTGGAATTAAAATACCAGGCGCGCAGATTTGAAATATTTTTTAAAGAATTAAATTAAAACTTTTTTATAAATTCTTTTCTCACTTTGAATATTATGTCTTTGGTGATAAGAACTTTTTGTGATTTTTTATGAAATATTGTATTTTAAATTTTTTTTTTTAAAATATGACGTCAGGGAATCTCCTATATAATTAAAGTTTTTTTTCGATGACTATACAGTAATTATAGAGTAATGTTGAAAATTTTGTTGATGTTGATGTTGATTGTTATTTTTTTGGTTTTCTTTTATTTAAAAAAAAAGTGATAAGCGATGTAATGAATTAATTTTAAAAATATTCTGCTATTATACAACTTAAAAGCGTTGATTTATTTTAGATGAAAAAAATTTAATAATGTTGCGGTTTTGACTGAAAACAATCTAAAATTGATAAGTTAAAAATAATAGAGAATAGTATTTTCAAATCATCTAGCTAATCAAATCGAATGTAAGAATATTAGGGATGCTTTTGACAAAAATTTTGTTGATGTTGTTGTTATTTTTTGGTTTTCTTTTATTTAAAGAAGTAGTGATAAGATGCAATGGATTAATTTTAAAAATATTCTGCTATTAAAGCGTTGATTTATTTTAGATGAGAAAAAAAAATGAATAATGTTGCGGTTTTGACTGAAAACAATTTAAAATTGATAAGTTAAAAATAATAAAAAATACTAACGTCAGGGAATCTCCTATATAATTACACCTTTGAAATTTGATAAAAAATGGTATTTGGTGTAACTATGGTATTTTGGTGTAACTATGGTATAACATCCATAGTTACACCAAATTAATATTAGAACAATTTGAACATTAAGGAAGTAGCGGTTTTGACTGAAAACAATCTAAAATTGATAAGTTAAAAATAATAGAGAATACTATTTTGAAATCATCTGGCTAAACAAATTGAATTTAAGAATATTAGGGATGTTGCGATTTTGATTGAAAAGCTTTAAAATAATAGAAAATGCTTTTTTAGAAAACACAACAGAACAGAACATAACAGAAAACAAATATGGGATTTTGTATAAAAGAAATGAAAAATTTAATTATTTCATCATTCAAACAATGGATACCATAGAAATCATAGATGACATCGTTATTGTACCACCAAGCACAGAAAATAATGGTGGATATAGGAACGCTGGATATAGCTACGCTGAATCAACAAGTAATAACCAAATCACATCAACTTCACATCAAATAGCATCAAATTCACATCAAATCGCAGCATCTACAAGCAGAAAAAGAAAGGCAGATGAGGTGACAGATATTCTCAACCAATTTAATGAAGAGGTAGAGAAAAAATTAGCGTTTAAAAAAACTTTATCAGCGAGAGACATCATACGTGGAAAATACTACCACATATTAAAATTTCAAAAATTACATACTCAGTATGATCCAAGAATCATGCTAGAGTTTGAGAGTACGGTTCTCTTTTTGCCTGCATATATGGTCAGCATTTTAACGGAACAACAAATACAAGTATTGAATGATGCATCCAACTTGTATATGGTGTCACCAACACCATTTAAATACAAGCTGGTGACTGAGGAGATATATTCGCAGAACCTATTAGCAATTAATCAATAAAAAAATTATTGTAACTAAAAAAATGAAAAAATAAATATTATATTTATATTAAAAACAAAAAATCTTTTTATTTATTTTATTTATTTGCTGTGAAATAAGTAAAAATTAAAGCTTTTAGTAAAAATAAAAAAAAAAACTTTTATTTATTTTATTAATTTTACAGCTTTTTGAACTTTTGAACCTTATTATTCCCTTGTATGGAAATGAAATTTAATTAGAGAAGCTAGTTTCATTTAGAAATAGCTCGGTCGAGTTGAATAAAAAAATAAATTATTTTTATATATAAAAAATAATAATAAAACATAAAAAAAAATGTCCGAAATCGCTAAAAAAATTTTAAAAAAACATAATTTTTTATTTAAAAAAAATAATAAAAGTGAAAATAAAAAAGAAGTTAAGTCTTATATGATTTCGCTATTGAAAGACTTAAATGTGTTAGAACAATTAGTTAAAGAAAATATAAATTCTAACAGTGGCGTAAAATCTTCTTTATTAACTTCTATAGGACATTTAGAATCCTTTAAATATAAAATAAAAACAAAATTATTAAATAAAGACACTGAATTGAAATGGAGAACATTAAATTCTGCATTTAAAAACAGAATTGAAAGTGATGTTATAACTAACATAACTGAGATAGACCCCAAAAATTTTTTATAAATGTGTAAAAAAATTGTAGAAGAAAAAATTAGACATATATTGCTAGAATATAATGCAATTAAAATTAACTTTGTCTTTTGTGGTGAATTTGTGAAAACAAACAATGAAGAAAATGAATATGATCTAAAATATTTAAATACAGAAAATGTTATAGTGTTAAAAATGAATAATGGTAATGATGAATGGTATGATAAACTGAAAAACCAAATTTTAATTAAATTTGATGATTTTCAAGAGAAGGTAGTGGATGGGCATTATCTTCTATAATCAATTTAATTATCAATGTAAATGTATTTTCTTCATTTGCACCATCATCTTACATTGATTTGCCACCTTCGATAAAAAATAAAAAAGCGTGTATAAATATTAAAAATAGTGATGATGCATGCTTTGCGTGGTGTATAATGGCTAACAGAGTGCATCGGAAAGAAAACAATTTCTTGGATGGTATGAAGAAAATAAAAACAAGTCTTTTAACCTCCAAAATGAACTTGTAGGATATTGTATGAATGACGTAAAAATTTTGACTGCAGCCTGTATTAAATTCAGATAACTATTTTTGGAAGAATGTAAGGTTGAGCCATTTTTCGAGGCCACTACAATTACTTCAGCGTGTAATTTGATTTTTAGAAGGATGTTTTTAAAACCGAATATAATTGGACTTATACGTAAACTAGGATATCGCTTATTAAAAAACCAGTCAATCATCGTGGTGGCTAAAAATGGTAAAAGTTAAAATTGGCATAAAGTTGTTAATGTGGGAAGAAAAACAAAGAAAAATAAAAATTCAGCATAGTGGTAACGGAAAAGAAAAAGTTATTTTTGATCTTCGTGTTGACGGATATTGTACAGACACAAAACAAATATTTGAGTTTTATGCCTGTTATTACCATGGCCTTCCAAATTGTTTCAAAAATAATAATGATAAAAAATATGAAACACGTTATGAGGCTACATTATCCAAAGCCAATAAAATATGGTCTTTAGGTTATCAAGTAATTGAAAAGTGGGAGGAAATGGAAATGGAAATTAAACAATTTTCAACAAATAAATATAACATTTCCTAGTATTCGTCGTACAGTGGATCACAGAGTCATCACTGTTCCTGAAAGAAAGACATATCGAATAAATTCCAGAAAACGAGTTTTTGCAGATTATCATACTTCAGTTCCGTATGGCTTCAAAAAGAAAAAAAATTTAAAAATTATTGTTAATATATTGTAAAAATTTAGTATTTTAAACTATTAAATTACAGTATTGAAAAAAAAGAGGGTTAAATATATATATATATATATATATATATATATATATTAGTAGTGTACCTAAGCGGATTCTAGACCAGGAAATGACTTAACAGATGTTAAAGATAAGGATTGATGTTAACGATAAGGAAATGATAAGAGATAAGATAAGGACTATGACTCATCTATGACTCATCGAATAAATTTTAGATTAAGTTAGTTATTTTGGAATTAAAATACCAGGCGCGCAGATTTGAAATATTTTTTAAAGAATTAAATTAAAACTTTTTTATAAATTCTTTTCTCACTTTGAATATTATGTCTTTGGTGATAAGAACTTTTTGTGATTTTTTATGAAATATTGTATTTTAAATTTTTTTTTTTAAAATATGACGTCAGGGAATCTCCTATATAATTTAAGTTTTTTTTCGATGACTATACAGTAATTATAGAGTAATGTTGAAAATTTTGTTGATGTTGATGTTGATTGTTATTTTTTTGGTTTTCTTTTATTTAAAAAAAAAGTGATAAGCGATGTAATGAATTAATTTTAAAAATATTCTGCTATTATACAACTTAAAAGCGTTGATTTATTTTAGATGAAAAAAATTTAATAATGTTGCGGTTTTGACTGAAAACAATCTAAAATTGATAAGTTAAAAATAATAGAGAATAGTATTTTCAAATCATCTAGCTAATCAAATCGAATGTAAGAATATTAGGGATGCTTTTGACAAAAATTTTGTTGATGTTGTTGTTATTTTTTGGTTTTCTTTTATTTAAAGAAGTAGTGATAAGATGCAATGGATTAATTTTAAAAATATTCTGCTATTAAAGCGTTGATTTATTACTTAAAAGCGTTGATTTATTTTAGATGAGAAAAAAAAATGAATAATGTTGCGGTTTTGACTGAAACAATTTAAAATTGATAAGTTAAAAATAATAAAAAATACTAACGTCAGGGAATCTCCTATATAATTACACCTTTGAAATTTGATAAAAAATGGTATTTGGTGTAACTATGGTATTTTGGTGTAACTATGGTATAACATCCATAGTTACACCAAATTAATATTAGAACAATTTGAACATTAAGGAAGTAGCGGTTTTGACTGAAAACAATCTAAAATTGATAAGTTAAAAATAATAGAGAATACTATTTTGAAATCATCTGGCTAAACAAATTGAATGTAAGAATATTAGGGATGTTGCGATTTTGATTGAAAAGCTTTAAAATAATAGAAAATGCTTTTTTAGAAAACACAACAGAACAGAACATAACAGAAAACAAATATGGGATTTTGTATAAAAGAAATGAAAAATTTAATTATTTCATCATTCAAACAATGGATACCATAGAAATCATAGATGACATCGTTATTGTACCACCAAGCACAGAAAATAATGGTGGATATAGGAACGCTGGATATAGCTACGCTGGATCAACAAGTAATAACCAAATCGCATCAACTTCACATCAAATAGCATCAAATTCACATCAAATCGCAGCATCTACAAGCAGAAAAAGAAAGGCAGATGAGGTGACAGATATTCTCAACCAATTTAATGAAGAGGTAGAGAAAAAATTAGCGTTTAAAAAAACTTTATCAGCGAGAGACATCATTCGTGGAAAATACTACCACATTTTAAAATTTCAAAAATTACATACTCAGTATGATCCAAGAATCATGCTAGAGTTTGAGAGTACGGTTCTCTTTTTGCCTGCATATATGGTCAGCATTTTAACGGAACAACAAATACAAGTATTGAATGATGCATCCAACTTGTATATGGTGTCACCAACACCATTTAAATACAAGCTGGTGACTGAGGAAATATATTCGCAGAACCTATTAGCAATTAATCAATAAAAAAATTATTGTAACTAAAAAAATGAAAAAATAAATATTATATTTATATTAAAAACAAAAAATCTTTTTATTTATTTTATTTATTTGCTGTGAAATAAGTAAAAATTAAAGCTTTTAGTAAAAATAAAAAAAAAAACTTTTATTTATTTTATTAATTTTACAGCTTTTTGAACTTTTGAACCTTATTATTCCCTTGTATGGAAATGAAATTTAATTAGAGAAGCTAGTTTCATTTAGAAATAACTCGGTCGAGTTGAATAAAAAAATAAATAATTTTTATATATAAAAAATAATAATAAAACATAAAAAAAAATGTCCGAAATCGCTAAAAAAATTTTAAAAAAACATAATTTTTTATTTAAAAAAAATAATAAAAGTGAAAATAAAAAAGAAGTTAAGTCTTATATGATTTCGCTATTGAAAGACTTAAATGTGTTAGAACAATTAGTTAAAGAAAATATAAATTCTAACAGTGGCGTAAAATCTTCTTTATTAACTTCTATAGGACATTTAGAATCCTTTAAATATAAAATAAAAACAAAATTATTAAATAAAGACACTGAATTGAAATGGAGAACATTAAATTCTGCATTTAAAAACAGAATTGAAAGTGGTGTTATAACTAACATAACTGAGATAGACCCCAAAAATTTTTTATAAATGTGTAAAAAAATTGTAGAAGAAAAAATTAGACATATATTGCTAGAATATAATGCAATTAAAATTAACTTTGTCTTTTGTGGTGAATTTGTGAAAACAAACAATGAAGAAAATGAATATGATCTAAAATATTTAAATACAGAAAATGTTATAGTGTTAAAAATGAATAATGGTAATGATGAATGGTATGATAAACTGAAAAACCAAATTTTAATTAAATTTGATGATTTTCAAGAGAAGGTAGTGGATGGGCATTATCTTCTATAATCAATTTAATTATCAATGTAAATGTATTTTCTTCATTTGCACCATCATCTTACATTGATTTGCCACCTTCGATAAAAAATAAAAAAGCGTGTATAAATATTAAAAATAGTGATGATGCATGCTTTGCGTGGTGTATAATGGCTGCGTTAAATCCAAACACAGCTCATTCTGATCGTCCATCAAGTTATCAAAATTATAGTGAAGTATTGAATTTTAATGGTATTACTTTTCCAGTGTTACTAAATGACATTCCCAAATTTGAAAAGTTAAATTCAATTTCAATAAACGTTTTTGGACTGGAATTAATTAAAGCAAGTAATTTCAAAGTTATTCCGTTTTACCTAACTAAACTTAAAAAAGAAAAGCATGTCAATCTATTATTACTGCAAAATATTTATGAAAAAAAGAAGAAATTAAACACATATACATATTTCGAAGATGAAACGCATTCACATGAAAAAAATCAAATATCATTATGTTTTAATAAAAAATAAATGATCTATCTAAGAATAAAAGGCAAAAATATTTTTGTGATAGATGCTTGAATTATTTTTCAACAAATGAAAAATTATTATGTCATACAAAATATTGTGAAAAGGTTAACAACTGTGCTATCGTCTTACCAGAAAAAAATAAAAATAATCTCAAATGTAAGAACTTTAAAAATAAATTAATGGTGCCATGTGTAGTTTATGCAGATATTGAATGTATATTGAAAAAGATCAATTCAGATAATAGTTATCAAGAACATATTCCATATTCTATGGGCTACTATGTAAAATCAAATTATATTGAAACTACAAAATATAATTTTCATAGAGGAGAAAATTGTATTGAATGGTTTTTAAATGAGTTAAAAATGATTGCAATCTTTTTGGAGACAGATTTAAAATCACTACTAAGTATGAAATCGTTAACAAGCGCACAACAAGCTGAATTTGAAAGCGCTGAGGGTTGCTTTATATGTAACGAATCATTTTTAACAAACGAAGTTAAATGTAAAGATCATGATCATTTAAGTGGGGAATATCGAAGTGCAACACACAGCAAATGTAATATAGCCTACCAAAATACGTTGTATGTTCCTGTAATTTTTCATAATTTAACTGGATATGATTCACATTTTATTATTAAACAACTAAATTCAGTAATCTTGGGTAAGATAGATTTACTTCCATTGAATAAGGAAAAATATATTAGCTTTACAAAATATATAGAAAATAGTAATATTAAATTTAGGTTTATAGATTCATATAAATTTTTAGGTAGTAGTTTAGAAATATTAGCTGAAAATATAAAGGAGTTGCCCAATTTAAAATCTCAATTTGATAATTTAACGGATTATCAATATAGTTTATTTAAACAGAAGGGAATATACCCTTATGATTATATTGATAGTTCGGAAAAATTTTTAGAATCAGTATTACCAGAAAAAAACTTATTTTATAATGAATTAAATAAATCAAATATAACTGAGGAAGACTGCAATCATGCAAAAGTAATATGGAGTGAGTTTAAAATAAAAAATTTAGGAGAATACTCTGATTTGTATTTAAAAACTGATGTTTTGTTATTAACGGATATATTTGAAAAGTTCAGAAATCATTGTATGAAAACATATGATTTAGATCCGGCACATTATTTTACTTTACCAGGCTTTACTTTACCAGGCTTGGGATGCCATGCTAAAATATACGAAAATTAATTTTGAGCTATTAACTGATGTTGATATGGTACTATTTATTGAAAATGGGGTAAGAAGAGGTCTAACTCAAGTTACGAAACGCTATTCCGAATCAAATAACATATATATACCAAATTTTAATTCTACTAAACCAACAAACTATATAATATACTTCGACATTAACAACCAGTACGGTTGGTCTATGACTCAATATTTACCATTAAATAATTTTCAATGGGTAAATGATATTCAAAAATTCACTGAAAATTTCATAAGTAATATTTCTGATGAATCTCCTGTAGGATTTATATTTGAAGGAGATATAGAGTATCCTAAAAAGCTTCATGATTTACATAAAGATTTACCTTTTTGTCCCGAGCATTTGTCAATAAACTCCAATGATAAAAAATTATTAGCTACTTTGTTTGATAAAAATAACTATACCATTCACTATAGAAATTTAAAAATATCTTTAAAACATGGGTTAAAAATAAAAAAAATTCATAAAATATTACAATTTAATCAATCACCCTATCTAAAGCCCTATATAGAATTAAATACTAAACTTCGTACACAAGCTACTGACAAATTTGAAAAAGACCAATATAAGCTAATGAATAATGCAATTTTTGGTAAAACAATAGAAAATGTTAGAAAACGATGCGATGCAAAACTCAAAACTTATTGGCACGAACGGTATGGAGCTAGTTCATTAATTGCATCACCATTTTTTAAAAGTTATTCTATTTTTAGCGAAAATATAGTTGTAATAGAACTATATAAAACAGAAATAATTTTGGATAAACCCATCTATGTAGGCATGAGAATATTAGATATTTCGAAAACGTTAATTTATGAATTTTATTATAATTATATGAAAGAGAATTTTCAACAGGATTGTAATCTTTTGTATACGGATACACAGACAGTCTTATTTTAGAAATAACTAATAAAAATATATATGAAAGTATTAGAAAAGATTGACACCATCGATTATCCTTTAGATGTGGGGAATTCCTTTAGTAAATAAAAAAGTAGTAGGATTAATGAAGGATGAAATGAATGGTAATATTATTACAGAATTTATAGGTTTAAGATCAAAAATGTATTCAATAAAAGTAAATAATACAAATTGTATAAAAAAAATAAAAGGAATTAAAAAAAATGTTGTAGAAAAAGAAATAGAATTTGAGGATTATAAAAAAAGTTTAGATGAAAATATAAATAAAACAGTTGTTCAAAATTTGATTAAATCAGAAAATCATAATGTAAATAGTATTAAGCAACAAAAAGTAGCTTTAGATTCAAATGATAATAAGAGATTTATATTAAATAACTCATATAATACCCTACCTTGGGGTCATTATTCAATATGACTAAAATAAATTAAAATGTAATGAAAATAAAAAAAGAAAAAACTATTTAATTCATAAAATCACAATTTTTATATTTTATTTCCTATTAATTAAGCACATTAACTTATAAAATTTTTTTAAAAATAAAAATAAATTCCTATACATAGTTTGTTTTATTTTTTGCATGTGAAAAATTTCCTTTTTTTTTTTTTTCTCATCCTTCATTCTCTTGTAGGAGTGTAAAAGGCTTTTAATAGTGATTTTAATAAATAAACATTTTCAAGTGCACAAAACCCATTATGATTAAAATAGCATCTTTTACAATTAATGTACTGATTTTTAATTATTTTTAAACTGGTTGATTCGTCTAAATCAATAACATTATAACATTTTAAAATATTTTTAATCCATAATTGCTTTTCACAGCCTTTAAAATATATTTTTGAATAGTTGTTCTTCTTTAAAATATTTACAACATCAAAAAAATTAGTTTCTCCATCATTCCATTGAAATCCATGATGATGATCAGTTAGCCAATTATTTGTATACTTTGTAGATGATGTTAGAATGTGAAAACTATACGGAGGTTTTATTATGAAGTGTTGAATTTCATCATTTGATGATAAAACTGCAATTTCTTTTAATGTGAATTTTTTGTTATTATTTTGAAATCCCTGTATGTCTATTATGTAATATTCCATTTTTGATTTTTAATTTATCGATATTGTTATCGATAGTGAACTGATTTTAATTTTTGTTTTAAATTATTTTATTAACTTCTCCACTCAATGGATAAAATTCGATTAATCGGTCATGCAATAACAGACAATAGGCTGAAGTATTTGCTGTTATATTAGCAATGGTTTTAAATTCTATTTTAACATCAACCGCACCTGTTTTTAAATTTTCATTTTGATAACAAGTATCTATTACAAAAATTGTAGCCTTTGTTTTATATTCCTCCCATGTTAATAACGGTTCTGATATAGAATAATTATAATAACTATTTCGAAAGTTAATGTATGCCTCATAAGCAATTCCATATCGATCTCTATCAAAATTTAAATTTATATCTTCATATGGATAAGCTTCTGAATTTAAATAAACTTTTAAGTTTTCAACATTACAATGGTCGAATTTAAAAGGATCTTTATCTATTTTATTTTGTTTATCGGTTTGTAGAGCAAAAATAATCAAACGAGGTTTTTCCAGTTGTGAGGTTGTTTTAACATTCCAAACATGATTATTAGTACCTGTTGGTAATGATGGGTTTTCATACAAATCCCAATTTCTAAAACCTAATATCATTTTTGCATTTTTATCAATATTCTTATATAAGTTAAGTTTAACTGAATCGGCTAAACTTAAACTTGAAGTAACTGAATTTTTGGTTTTCATTAACGTCAGTACAAATTAAAGAATTATTATCAAATCTTGAACGTACTAAAATTAACTCATGTTTTGCATTTGGAATAATATTTTTATAATCTTCCGTAAATCCCAAGAGCCTTTTCAATGGAATACAATAGTTAAAAAATTGCGTTCCTAATTCAATTGTTTCTTTTGGAGACCAGCTTGCATTTTTTAAAGCTTGACTCTCATTTTCATTTAAGGAAACAAAATTTTTTAGACATGTTGTTATTCCAACATTTCGACAATGATCAATTTCCTTTCCATTTAATTCATAGCGTATTTCATCGAATAGAAATGTCATTGCATTTTTAATTAAATTAGGTTTTAGTGTACGACTTCCGTCATACTTTGAAATAAAGCCTTCAATATAAAGTATGCTGGTTGATGGTAAAATATTTAAATTTTGATGCTGTATTTGTACTCGGATTATATCACTTTTATTAAATGAATTCACAAATGGTGAATATGTAAGCCAATGTGCGCTTGTTATGCTTTCATCAATTATCGGGTTATTAAATAAATTATCCATTTGTCCCCTAAAACTTTTTTATTTTAAATCCAATAGATATCAGAAATTGTTGATTTTCTGTTGTTAGAGTGACTCTGTTCAATTTATGATATCCTCTTTGTCTTAATGTTGAAGAACTATTAAACTGATGTATAGGATGCGTTGAATATTTATTATGTTTTTGAATGTTATTTTCATATATTATCATTTTTCCTGTTGTTTCAAGTGCATGCGCACTGTCATAGTTTCACCTCGAAAATTAATTAAACTACCGTTCTGATCGAGTAGTTTTATGGTGATCGATCTTATTTGATTGACTGCAACTGGTAAATAAATAAGATTTCGAGGAACTTCAATTATTTTATATCCAGGACTAACATCTATTGAAAACTCATGTAAAATATGAGCTCTCTCATCATTAATGTATGTTCCTTGAATAATATTGCATTCTATCCGTATTATATTAATTTTATTTATATTAACAGGAAGATCAGAAAAATGCCATATATTGGGTTTTAATTTTTTTTTACTAAAACCTAATAATTCACCAATCGTACCTTCACGTTCAAAATCAATCTCACTATCCGAAAAAATTTCACAATTTAATGTGTTATTGTTAGCTTTTATAAAAATTTTACGCTTTTCTGCTTTAGTGTTACTTATTTTTAATTTTTTTTTAAGAAAATGTTCAATGTCTTCAATTTCATATGAGCCTGTAGGAAGAATAATGCTTTGATCTCCAATAAAAAATTTATTATTTGTTTCATCTATATTTGGTATAGAATTATGTCTATTATATGTCTGAAAATCTACTAATGCGCAAGTATATTCTCCCTTCAAATCTATTGGAGGAAAATATTCTGTCGTTAGAATAGAATTTTTACCATTTAAGGTTAATGTTATAGACATGTTTACTTCTTAATGAATAAAATAATTATTGAAGTACATTATCTTTTTATATAATCATCTTCACAATTTATTATAGAACAATATAAACTAATACTAAGACATATAAATAATAAAGAAATTTTAATTTCAATAACCTTAAATATTATGATAAAAACATATTATTCTTCGCAATGAAAAAAAAGATAACCTTGAACTTAAAAATTTAAATTTTATTAATGTAGGTCTTAAATTTAAAATTAAAAGAAAAAAAAATGTATCAATTTTTTTTATTCATTTTATTTTTTTTCGTTATTTTGTTTATAAAAAATAGACTTAGATAAGAAACTTAAACATAAGTGACCACAATTAAAAGTATTAAATTTCTGATATGTATAATAATTATATGAAAGTTTATCGTCCAAATATTTTAAAATTTCGGTTGGTGGTTGTAAATTTCCAAAACTATTAAAATATTGTAAATCATTTAAATTCTTGTTATATGCTACCCAATGAGTTTCATGTCCAATTGAATCTAAGTTGATGACTCCACATTCACGATTCCATGGTTTGGATTTAGGAAGATTATCTTTCATAAAAACTCCCCGAAAATATTTTAAGTATTTCCTTCCAAAATTATTTATATCAACATTTGTTAAAGCCCGTTTGGGTAGCATACTTAGTGGTTTTTTTGAGATAAATATAATCCAAGTCCTTGTTTATATTGTTTTAAATGTAAACCTTTTCCTCTAAGATCAATAGCTTCCATTATTTTATTATGACGCTCACTTTCATTTAACTGCTTCTTAGCATTTTTGGTGTCATTAACAGCTTTAGTTATACCAGCTGCACCACCGGCAAGAGCACCAACAGCCGAAAGACCAGCAAATATTGGAATTAATGGTAAAATACCACCAGTTTTAGGAACAGGAATAATTCGTGGAGTTTTTATTGATTTTTTATTCTTAATTGATTTTTTATTCTAGCAGCTTTTAAAGCAACTTTGATAGCATCTCTTTATACCCGTACGATAGGATCGGGTATAATAAAATTACTCCTCCGTTTGTAACACCTCGAAATAAGCGAGCTAGATATACCTTCAAAGGTATGGATCGGATCAGAAAAAAATTCTAAGACTTTTGAGCCATGTCCGTCCGTCCGTCAGCACGCTAACTCAAAAACTAAGAAAGCTAGAATCTTGAAATTTACACAAAATATTTTGGGAGTAATTTGTAGGTTCCCTATTTTTTTTGGTTGAGTTTGGACGAAGCCTTAGGGTAGTTCTCGAACACCTAACTTTTAGATCCCCACATTTTTTTTGCAATAGAGCTATGAAATTTTAACCGCTGATAGATCTCACAAAAATAATAATTTTATTTTTAATAACTTTTTTTTGTAGCCCCACCTGTTACGGAGCTACGGCTCCCCAAAAGTTCAAAAAAGCTCTACATTTAAATTTCTATAGCAAAAGTTGTATAACGTATATCTTCATTTTGAAAACGCCACACGATTACTATTTTTATTTGCTTTAAAAGTGTATGTACAATATATATATATTTGTGGCATACGGTGTCTTAATTTACCGTTATGCGAAACTAAAATTTTGCAAAATCCTTTAACCCTTCTATCTTCTAAACGGTTTAAGTTGGAAGCTTGAAATTTTGACAGAAGTAAGATCTTTGAAAATAAGTATGAGTCATTTCAGAAATTTTTTTTGTATCACCCCCCGTTTAGGATCTCTGTAAGGGGTCAAAAACTGAAAATTTCCTATTTTTAACACCTGTAACTTGAACACCTGTTAGAATTTTTTTAAAGTAATACACAAAAATTAAAGCTTCAACATCATACTCTTATTTTTGTTAACAACTTTTTTTAATAATATAGGGTTACTTTATAATTGACGAAAGTGCTACTTGATTTTTTCAAATTTTCTAACAAATTTCTTCAACAAATTTTTTGCATTTGTTTTATTCGATAATTTGAAATTGTTGAGGATATAATGCGTAGTACATAAAAATGTAAATAAATATACAACATAACGGTTGCTTGAAGAATTTTTATTTATATGATATTGATATACATACATACTTATATAATATCATGTTTATTTACATATCGTATATGTCACTAGTGAATGAATGATAAGAGTATATATGTATATTATATAGCGCCGTATTTACATACATATATGTATTTTATTGTACTTATAAGAATTATTCTGTCAATGGAATATTTAAATATAATATAATATAGTATTTAAAATTATATTTACTATTTTGTACTAAGTAAATTTAATATACATTTACCTCTTAGTATTAAATGGTACTATAGAATATTTGAAAAAGTTTTGGATTGATAATCGTTATGTTAAAGGTTAGAATCTGCTTTCGAAGAATGTACATATAAACATATAGTTTGAATATATGTACAACCCATAGTTCTAGAAATTATAAAATTCACCCAAATTATTTTAAAATACTAAAATATTAAAAAAATAATATTGTGAGCAGAGTGACAGGCTGTTAACATACTAACGGTTCGTACGGGTATCTAAGAGTTGACAAAGGCAACTGTATTCTTCCTCGTTTTTTATCAGGTTTATAACCGTTAATAGCAATTTTAGCTTCTTGAATCACTTTGCTTAATGGTTTATTTTTCTTTGCTTTATTAATTTTTTTTTACATCCCATTCCAAGTTTAACTTTAGCATTCATTGCATTTGTAACCAGAAGTGCATTTCCTTTTTCATCCCAAGCCGAATCATGGGATTTAAATCTTTGCCAAGCTTTTCCAGCTAATATTTTATCAGCTATATTGTTAGAATATGCAATATCGTGTTCACGACATGCAGCATCTAATTTATTTATACCTTTATCACCACGTTCTAAGCGCTCTTTAAGTTTAGTTCCTGGACCACAATAATTATATCCAGGTAGATGAACTTCAAATGGTAATTTATTAACTATCGAATTTAAAATACCACTACCTCTCTTTTTGGTTACTGATTTGCTACTGATTGTATTTTTATTGTAGTCAATCATATGTAATGTTATACCGGTAACGGTTCAATATAAATTGATTTGATTAATGTATATATATAATGTTTTATATGAAATTAAAATTAGTAACCAAAATGAAGTTTATAAAAAAGGATGAGACAATAGAGATTAAAAATTTTGATTTGAAATATAAAAGAAAAACAAATAAAAAACATGGAGACGTACTACAAAATAGTGTTCGAGGTTTAATTGTGGGACCATCTTATTGTGGTAAAACGAATGTTAAGTTAAGTATGTTATTAGATCCCAAAGGTTTGAAATTTCAAAATATATACATATATTGTAAATCGTTACATCAACCAAAATATGAATATTTGAAAAGAATTATAAAATCTATTAAGGGAATGGGATATAACGAATTTTCAAATAATTCAGATGTACTTAAACCATCAGAATCCCAACCTAATTCAATATTGATATTTGATGATATTGCATGTGATAAACAAGACAATGTTAGAGAATATTTTTGTATGGGAAGACATCAAGACGTGGACAGTTTCTATTTTTGTCAATCTTATACTCGAATTCCAAAACATTTAATAAGAGATAATACAAATTTCATAATCATATTCAAACAAGATGATTTAAATTTGAAACATATTTATAACGATCATGTTAATGCAGATATATCCTTCGATAAATTCAAAGACCTATGTTCACATTGTTGGCGAAATAACTATGGATTTTTAATCATTGATAAAGATAGACCTTTAAATAGTGGTCATTATAGAAGAAATTTTGAAGAATTTGTTCAATTATAAATAGACATTTGCAATTTATAAAAGCATCAGAACAGATCACGAACAGCAACAGATCAGATCAGAAACAAAAACATAACAGATCAACAACAGGAACAGAACAGATCAGCTTCAGATCAGATTAGTTGCACTTAGTTAACAATTAAAATATGGATAAATCATTTAATGAAAAAGTTTTGAAAGACTTAATTAAAACTAGGAAAGATGTACAGAAAAAATATAAAGATTTAAAAATGGGAAAAAAGTTAGAGGAACAATATTTGGAGGAGACTTTTAAGCTAATTGTCGAACCAATTGAAAAATTAACGGATGTTGTGAAATATCATTATCCCTTCGAACCAAAAGGCAAACAGGAAATCAAAGAAGAATTTCATGATAAAAACGATGACACATTTAACTCAATAAGTCCAAATAAAAAAACATTAAATTTTAAAAGTTTCAAAACGTCAACACCTAACAATAGTGCTTTCAAGGATTTAAAACATTACTTGTTAAGAACAACAATTTCAGAATCATCACCTCTTTTTAATAAATCACAACTAAATAAGTCATATGGACCTTATCTAGATCAACAAGAACATATAAGAAAACTGGGGAATTCTAAATTCAGTATTGATGAAAATAATCATAATATAATAATTGATGATGAAATTTATAGAGCAACCAACGGTTTACTTGATCTTATATTCAAAAAGAAACCTGAAAATTATACACAAACCGATTTGAAACAATATCAAAAAATTCTAGAAAAAACAAATGCACATAGGAGAAACTATGATCCATTAGAACAAATTAAAGGAAATGAAGGTTATAAGTATATTAATATTACACGAAATCTATATAAACATGAATATAACACAAGAGGTAAAAAGATTGGAAATGCTTATTTTAATAAAAAGTTATCATTATATCCACATACTTTCTCTAAACTATATTCAAAACAACTCCCTCAATATACTTATTGGGATCATCCTAATGAATTAGTAGATCGATTAAGACTTTTGGTTGCATCACGCATGCCCGGAAATAATAACCATCACAATGAAATTAATTCAATTATTGAAGAACTAAGAGAAGCTGATATAATAGAATATTTGATTAATTTTATTAAATAAAAAATGACAGTTGGTAAGTTTGGTCATAGCATTAGCTACTCTCCTTATAAAATACAAGAAAGTCCACGGCATGTAATTGGTTTTCAAATAACATCAGATGGAGATTTTAATATTCAAAACAAACAATTAATCAACTTAAGGGATCCAATAAACGGTAATGATACTACAACAAAAAAATATGTGAATGACTCAATTAATCTCGTGAAGGAATACATAAATACATTTAAGGTAAACTTTCATGAAGACATATTACAACATATAAGAAACGAAATATCACGTGTTTATGGAATTAATGATCAATTAAAAAATTTCAGATTTGAAAGCTGAAATATTGAAAACTAAAGATGAGCAAAATGAATATACTGATAGTCAAATAAAAACGCTTATCAAACATATTAATGCTACAAGAGATGAATTGAGTAATATTGAAAGATATGTCTATAGGAAACTTCAAGAAATCAAATTAAAGTTAAAAACTTAATTTTTTAAAATAAAGGAAAAATGCTAAAAATACAATAATTTTCCGATCAGTTCATAATAATCTTTCATGATTGACATACCACTTATTGGTTATACACTAAATAATTTTTTTAATTAATATAAACATGATATTTTAGAAGAACATTATGATGAATTAAAAAGTAATTTTAATTTTCTATTACAATTCAAAAATTCATATCAAAAAGAAACTGCAAATTATGGATTTCACTGGACGTTATGTCCTTATGCTTCAGATACATCTGACTCATATCCGGAAACATGCCCTTGTAAAAATTATGATAAAATTATGATAAGATGCAGTAAATTAATGCTATTATATAATAGAATGTTAAATAAATAAACAATTTATACATTATATATATTAACACTTTTAATTAATCATATGTAAAATAAGTAAAATAAGTAAAGCAGAGTTTTATTTATTTTAGGAGGAAGATGATGAGAGTTATTTTCTGAAACGCAAAATAAATATATAACAAAAATAAATACTTTGAAAAGAATATTCTTTGTTTTATTAAATATGAGCAAGAGAGAGGTTGTTGAAGAGTTACATAAATAAGCACGAAAAAATTTCAAAAGACGTAGAGTTATAATCAAAGGTTTTGATGATCTGTGGCAAGCTGATTTAGTAGAAATAAGGTTATATGCTAAAGAGAATGAGGGTTTTGAATTTTTATTAACAGTAATTGATACATTTTCGAAATATGCGTGGGCTATTCCAGTAAAAAACAAATCAGCTGAAAATGTTACCCAAGCTATGTATTCAATTTTAAAAGAATTTAACCGATATCCAAAAAATCTTCAGACTGATAATGGAAAAGAATTTTTTAATATACTTTTTAAAAATTTAATGAAAAAATATCATATAAATCATTACTCGACTTTTAGTTCATTAAAAGCATCTATTGTAGAACGCTTTAACCGTACTTTAAAAGGAAAAATGTGGAAAGAATTTAGTTATAATGGAAATTACAAGTGGATAAATATAATTAAAGATTTGGTTCATCAATATAATAATACAAAACACCGCAACAATTGGAAGATTTCCATCAGATGTAAATAAAAAGAATGCCAATGAGCTGTTGTCAACTGTGTATAATCATATTAAAATTTCACAACCAGGTAAATTTAAAATCGGTGACTCAGTTAGAATAAGCAAGTATAACATGTTTTTGAAAAAGGCTATACACCAAATTGGACAACGGAAGTATTCAAGATAAGAAAAATTCAAATCACTTATCCCGTAACCTACTTACTGGAAGATTATCAAGGTCAACCCACACAAGGAAGTTTTTATGAACCAGAACTAAAAAAAACTAAAATTAATGATATTTACTTAATTGAAAAAATAATAAAATATAAGGATGATAAAGTTTTTGTTAAATGGCTCGGGTTCCCTTCAAATCATAATTCATGGATAAATAAAACAGATTTAATTAAAAAAAAAAAAAATATTTTATTTATTTAAGATATATCCATATTATAAGTTTGTTTAATATTACGCAAATCAATTAAAGTGTTAGTTGGTGTTTCATATTCAGTATCGTAAATTGTATAACTTTCCAGATTTCCAGTAATAAAGATATAAACGCTTTTAATACTGCATCACTATCTAAAGATCCCGAAATTACCAATTCTAATTGTGTTTCGATAACTGAACCTCCTCCTTCTTCCTCAACTTCTCTTAATGTTCCTTCTACTTCTAAATTCATAAACTTTGTTCAAGGTGAAACTCTTCAACCTTCAATTATTAACCCGATTTTACCACCGAAAACAAGAATGACACAACAATCTCTTGCCAACAAAGACTATACAGTCGCTCTTTCTAGGCCAAGAGAAGATAAAGTCTATAACATGGTCAGATTATATTTGTCATACTTGTTTGATGATAAATATAATACTGTGTTGGAAGGTAAGACCAGAACAAGTATAAAAGTTTTAATTGATAACGAAAGTTTACCAACCGAATACAAATAATTATATAAATTATATATAAAATTTCATGAAACTAAAGGTATATCTTCCAAAGATGTCTCAGACGACTTAAAGGCATATCGCAGTCATTGTAATTATTACAATCACTTACAAGTTTCGAATGATAATTATAATAAATTTTTTCGTGCCAATAAATAATTTAAATAAGATCTCTACATCTTTGATAGATTCTTCAATTTTGATAAATTTATCAATATATTATCAAAATGTTAGAGGTCTTAGAACAAAAACAAGTCAAGTCTTACTTAATTCAATAAGTTTAAATTTTGACGTATTTGCATTAACTGAAACTTGGCTAAATTCTTCTATTAACAATCTTGAGCTTTTCGATAGCTCATATTCTGTTTTTAGAAAAGATAGATATGCTGAACCTAATGTATCTAATAGTTACATTCCTAAAGGGGGAGGTGTATTGATTGCCGTCAAAAACTCCTTTAATGCAAATGAAATTCCTATTTCGAACGCAGACGGTCTTGAAATAATAGGTGTGAATATAAAATTTTCAAACAAAAATGTAAATATTGTTAACATATACATTCCACCTTCTTCGAATTTAAATATTTATATTACACTTTTAAATGTAATAGATTCGATTTGCTGTAATTCAGGTCCTAATGATGAGTTAATTTTATGTGGAGATTTTAATCTCCCTCATATTACATGGATTAATCATGACGAAGAATCTTTTTTGATTCCGGATTTTTCGGTGAGTGAAACTGATTCGCAATTTATTGATGGATTAAATACCAGCAATTTACAACAGGTTTCCAACCATCGTAATTTTAAAGATAAGCAATTCGATTTAATATTTACCTCTGATTGGTATAATATCACTTTCTGTGACTCGGTGTTATCGCTTGTTGCGTTAGACCCTTATCACCCTTCAATAAGTTTTACCTATTGTTTAACTAATTCTGTAAATCTTGAAGCAGCATATTCTTATAGTTTTAATTTCAATAAAACCAACTTTCCCGGACTAATAAATTTCTTAAATACCTATGACTTCACGTTTTTATTTAATAATATAGACCTAAATCAAATGACAATTAGGTTTTATGAAATTATATTCGAAGGTTTCGAAGGTTTTACTCAATTCGTTCCTATTTCAATAAAAAGATTTTCCAAATCTGCCATGGTTCACAAAGGAGCTTAGATCTCTCAGAAATAAGAAAAACAAAGCCTGGCATAAATATCTCAAATCAAAAGATATTAATGACTATAACAATTTTGTGATATTGTTTGATAATTTTAAAACGTCATCCGATATTCTTTACAATAATTATATTAATCAAATGGCAAGTAAACTAAAATCCGATCCGAAAAAATTTTGGAAATTCATAAATTTTAAACGTAATTGTGATGATTACCCTACATTTATGAATTTCAATTCTCTTTCAAGTTATGATCCTTTAGTTATTTCGAAGTATTTTCGTGAGTTTTCAGCACTTCATATAGCGATTCTTCCTTTTCGCCAAATGAAAACTATTTCTCCTTTATGGACAGTTGTCAAAAACCGTATCTTAATGCATAAATATAAATGAAGAAATAGTTTCCAAATATCTAAATAAACTCGGTGATAATACTTTTCGCGGCCCTGATGGTATACCGGAAATAATTCTGAGCAAGTGCTCTAACATTCTCACTACGCCTTTAACATTACTCTTCAAAAACTCATTAAATTCCGGACTTTTTCCTCCTTTTTGGAAAATGTCTTATATCAGACCAATTCACAAAAAGAATGCCAAAAATGAAATTACTAACTATCGTTCCATAGCCAAATTATCTTCTATTCCAAAATTATTTGAACTAATTATAACGGATTCAATTTATAATCACTGTTCTAATCTTTTAATTGATAACCAACATGGTTTTGTAAAACAAAAATCTACTGTGACAAACCTAGTTGAAACAACGTCCCTCATCCTCAATAACATGGAAGAAGATTTTCAAACAGATGTTGTTTATACTGATTTTAGTAAAGCATTTGATCTATTGCCACATAGTATTATATTACTAAAACTAAAAAAATATGGCTTCCCAGAGTTTTTCCTAAAGTGGATATATTCTTATTTGTGTGATCGCTCTTATAGTGTTATATTCAAAAATGTGATTTCAGAACCATTCGTGGCAAATTCCGGTGTTCCACAAGGTAGCCACCTTGGTCCTTTACTTTTTATTTTATCTGTAAATGATGTTACTTCTATCATTTCTAATTGTGAGCTTCAAGTTTACGCTGATGATATGAAAATCTTTAAAAAGATTACATCTAATAAGGACGCCGTCCTTATGCAGAATGATCTTCAAAACTTTAACAATTGGTGCGTTAATAATTGTCTACTACTTAATGTAAATAAATGCGCATTGTTATCTTATACATGTCGTTCTAGTCCTATTTATTTCAACTATAACTTAGATGATATTAGTTTACCCAAAGTTACTTCAATAAAAGACTTAGGTGTGTATTTTGATTCCCAACTTAGTTTTAAAATTCATTATAATAATATTATAAATAAAGCTAATTCATTATTGGGGTTTGTTAAACGTTCATCTAAGGAATTTTCAGATCCCTATGTTCTTAAATCGTTGTACACTTGTCTTGTAAGACCGAACCTGGAATATGCTAGTCAGGTTTGTTCTCCATTTTACATGGTACACATTGATAGGATAGAGGCAGTACAGAAAAACTTTCTTAGATTTGCCTTACGCCACTTGCCATGGTCAAATCCTATTATTTTGCCACCATATGAAAAAAAGGCTAAAGTTAATTGATTTGTGTACTTTAAGTTTTAGACGTGAGGTTTTTGATGTTATTTTCATTACAGAGATTGTCAAGGGTTATGTTAAATCTAATTTAATTTCTAGTAAAATTAATATTAGAAATCTTCAACGCCTTCGCTCTTGCAATTTGTTTAAAACCTATAATCATAGGACTAATTATGGCAAATTTGAACCTATTAATAAGATGCTTATTATAGGTAACAAACATAAACTTAACATTGACTTTACACTTTCAAAACATTCCCAAAAACAAAAATTATACAATCGCTATTAATATTAGGATTATTTTTTTGTTTTTGTTTCTTGTTGCACTGTAAAGTATATACCTATGTATATGATTTTTAAATTTAATCTTAGTTCTAAGTTCATTTATACTTAACAATTATGTAATTTTTTTTATAAGTTTTATTGTATTTAACAATTTATTATTATTTACTAATTATTATATATATAATAAATTTTATGTAAACTGTTTGTGCTAAGCAGTATAAATAAATAAATAAATCTCCATTACTTAAAATTCTGTTAGTAGCAATCTCCATATATTCTAAACATTCAATTTTTAACGAGCGTTGCTTATAATTAGAATTGTATGAACAACGAACTTTAATTTCTTTTTTATCATCATATTCTAATCGAAAATGTCTAAAAAATGTTTGATCACTTTCAATTATTCCACCAATATTTCTTTCCTTTAATAATAGCTCCTCTCTAAATGCTTCAATTACTTCTTCTGCCGTAACATATCGTGGAGTTGAATCAGCTTTCATTATTTGATCATCTGCACTAGCTTTTCCTATTATACCATCAGTTGAAGTAGTTACTGTTTTTATTGTTGTTGACTGAATTGCAGATGAAATTACATGTTTTAGCAATTTTACTGATAAACTTATTACAATTGTCTCATTATTTGGGAGTATAACATTAAAATCTTTACTTCCATAAGCTGATTCATCTAACCTTATATTAGAAGTAGGTGCCGAATATATTCCAACAGTTAATAAACTCAATATATAAAAAAAATTCATCTTTCTTGTATGAATTTAATATTCAATTATCATTAAATTTTTATTATATCAATTATATAATAAAAATTTAAAGAGTTTGTACCTTACTTTACGAGAGTTAATTTTTACTTCTCTCCACTTCTACTTTCTGGAAAACTTTTTTTCATGAAAATATTTTATTCGACTTATAATGGTGCAAACATATATGAACAACGGTAAATATTTATCTCTGCCATAAGAATAAGCCTCCATAAAATCCATATATTCTTCTTTAAAGTTTTCTAATAATTTTCTAAAATTATTTAATGTATCGCCTATTTTCGATTTGTTATTTTTTGCACTATACATATTCTCTATTGATGCTAAATATAAAATACCATCATCAATTCGTTTTCTTATCATTGACTGTTTCATCTTATTTTGATTATCTTCATATTCATTAAATGTACTAGACATAGACAATGACTCAAACTGTTCTGTTAATTTCTGTTTAGAATTATTTGGTAATATGTTTGAGATATTTTTCTCAATCATTTCCCAATCTTCTTCGTCTGTAAATGAACAATCTACACCAAAATTATTGGGTATGTTAGGCTTTTTTTTATTTTGTGGATTTCTTATTGCTCCAATAATCGAAATATCCCCACCATATACTTCAATTTTCACATGTTACCAATCCAAATTAGATAACATTAATTTCGAAGTTGAAGACTCACCGTTTCTAATTTTAAACACACAAACTTTTTCACCGTTTTCTGGTGTAAGGTATACCTCTAAAAAATCATAGAATATTTTCCAATTGATTATTTGTATCGATTTCCATTTATGTCCACAAATACAATATTTATAACCATGCAAAATTTTATCACACCAAAACATTATGGCCTTTATACGTAACAATCTTGTTCTCTAATGACGATTTTAAGCTTTAAACAATCTTTTTATACATTTTTCATTAACAAGGAATTCCCTCACATGCAAAATGATTATTATAAAAAATGCTTAACATACTTTACTTAGTAGTGAAAGTTAATTTTCTTGTTAAGCGTTTTGTATTTGTTTGTGTAATTGTTAGACATTAGAAAAAGAACAACAAACAAGTTTTTAATTAGAAAAGCCTTTGTCTTGACGTCAGGAGGCTTCCTCCAATAATTAAAACAATTTTTTTTTATTGCAATGTAATGCTTTTATTTTTTACTATTTTTCAATAATCACAATTTTTAATTTTATCTCTTAATTAAATTGAATAATTGCTGGATCAACATAATTTTGTTTGGTTTTGTTTATTTTTTATGACAGAATAAAGTTTTTTATTACATAGATAACATGAAAACTTTTCAAGGTTTTGCGAATCAATTCTAAATGTTTCAGAGAAAGAATTTATAGTTAAATGTTTTTTCTTATAATGCTGAACACATATTTTACACATTCTACGTGAATAGTCATTGTGATTTGTACCAAGAGTCCAATATTTGTAGATTATCTTTTCATTATCAAATATCTTTTGTGCTTCTCTTTTTAATATGTTTTTTGTATCGATTGATAATTGTTTTACACGTGCAAATCTTCCTAACATTTCAAAATCTATTTCATACATGGAGTTCTTCATGATTCATTTCTCATTCACAGAATTTATTAAACTAAAACGGAGATTCCCTGACATCATATTTCTTAACAAAATTTTTTTTAAATATATTTCATATCTACAGCAAATTATTATTGTATTATATTTTTTTTCTCTTTTTTCACATTTTTTAACAGTTTAAGTACCAGGTTAACAGTTTTTATTAGCAAAACTTACTATAATAATATTTGTTAGATATAGCTACTTATGTTTTTTCTACACTGAAAAACAAAATTAAGTTTTTTTTTTTTTTTGCTGATAAGAAATTGTGTTTTAAGTTTTTTTTTTGCTTTAAATAACAAAACATATAAATTCTTTGAAAACAAATAACAACAACAACAACATTACTGTATAATTACTGTATAGTCAGTCATCGAAAAAAACAACTGTAATTATATAGGAAATTCCCTGACGTCATATTTCTTAAAAAAAATTTTTAAAATACAATTTTTTTTGCTGATAAGAAATCGTGTTTTAAGATTTTTTTTTGCTTTCAATAACAAAACATATAAATTCTTTGAAAACAAATAACAACAACAACAACATTACTCTATAATTACTGTATAGCCAGTCAACGAAAAAAACAACTGTAATTATATAGTAGATTCCCTGACGTCATATTTCTTAAAAAAAATTTTTAAAATACAATATTTCATATCTACAGCAAATTATTGCATTTCAAATTGTAAACATCACAAAAAGTTCTTATCCCCAAAAACATAATATTCATAGTGAGAAAAAAATTTATAAAAAAGTTTTAATTTAATTCTTTAAAAAATATTTCAAATCTGCGCGCCTGGTATATTAATTGAGGCATGTGGGCTCGAAACCTCATAGCTTTCCTTATCGTTAACATCAATCCTTATCTTAATCATATGTTACATTATTTCTTGGTCTAGTCATAGATGAGTCATAATCCTTATCTTATCTCTTATCATAGATGAGTCGTACTCCTTATCTTATCTTATCTCTTATCATTTACTTTACTTATTCAAAAGCAAGGGTCTGTCTTGTTACATATAGTTAAAAGATTATAAAAAGAAATCAGTTCATGGTGGCTTCTATGAACAGGAACTAACTAGTGTCAAAGACACCAATGGTTATGTAATTAAAAAAATTTTAAAACGAAAAGGCAATAAAGTATATGTGAAATATTTAGGCTTTGATAATAGTCATAATCAATGGATAAGTAAATATGATATTCTTTCATAAAAAAGTATAATTAGAATTTATGTAAAAGATTTTTTCTTAACTTTAGAGCACTGTCAAATGCAACAATATTGTAAAAATGCTAATAGAAAAAATAAAAATAGAAAAATATTTACTAATAAAAATAAATAATTTAGGAATAGGTAAATAAAAAATAATATTCTTTCATAAAAAAGTATAATTAGAATTTATGTTAAGATTTTTTCTCAACTTTAGAGCACTCTTAAATGCAACAATGTTGCAAAAAATGCTATTTAAAAAAATTATAGTTTTATTATAATAAATTATAATTTATTACATTAGTAAACGACTTACTTTACAACTTTTGGTTTTTAACTAGTTTTCTTAAAGATTTTGATTTCTAAACAATGATAATACAATTATTTAGAAGAAAAATTTAGTATAAATAAAGTAGGATTTTTCTTAAGATATATCAATTCAAAGAAAGAGTTCAACATAATAATACAACAACAACACAAAATGGAGAATACAGTAGAGATTTTCGCCTACGATCAACAAGTAGAGCCAACGCAGGTGTTGGCCCTAATTAAACGAAAAAAAATAAGAACTCAAGAAGAATCGCAGACACATCAACAACAATATCATCATTGTCATCATCAACAACAACAACAACCACAACAGCAACAACATTAACAATTTGAACAACAACAACAAGAAATCATTCTTCTTCAAGAAGAAGAACCACCAGCTAAAATAAGCTTCAAAGAAGATTTTAATTAGAAAAATATTGAAACTAGAAAGAGTTTCTAGTTTTAAAGAAAGAGTTAGAGTTCTACAAGAAACCATAGAGCAAGATGCATTACATCACATAATCAATGTCAAACAAATTAAGAACATTTATGGTATTAAGTGGGTCTTTGAGACCTGCAATTTAATAATATTTGTACCTCAAAAATATGCTGATATTTTTGGGAATTCTGATTTTGTTAAAGAAATAAAAGAAAAAGAACATTTTGTACATAAAGATAAAAATTTAAATTTAAGTATTGTAGATGTATCTGAGTTTTTGGTAAAATATATGCAAATTACCAATAAATGATGTAAATTGGTTTGTAGTTATAAGTTTTTATTATTAATAAATAAATATAAAATTTAAAAAAAGGTGTAAATTTCTTTTATCTAGTTGCTTTATTTTTCAGATTCAGGTTTATATGTACCTAAATAGTTACAAAATTGATTTAATTAATTCTTTTTTTCGTAAAAACACAGGTATTTCATAAAAGAGCCGAGAAAAAATTACATCATACATTAAATTTTTGAACCGGAATAAAAATCTTCTGTAACATTCTTTTCTTTACAGATCTATATGTATTTCTTTTACTATTTGAGATTTTGACATGATTTATACACCATCTACCTAGTTTTAGAAATCCAATTTTATTTTTCTTTATTTATATACTCTGAAAACTTGAATTTTGACTGGGTGCTACAGTATTATAACACAGTTAAATTTTATTGGCAAATCATTTTCCATTCAGTTTTGGTAAGATATTTTACTAAAATGGCAGCTGATTCAACAACATTTCCATTTACTGAGGAAACTGCAATAGTCAGTATGCAAAATGTGGTACAAGTTGATGAAATTACATCCACCATTGACATCCACCGTAGATGAGGAGAAATTAATGGAAACTGAAGAATTCATACCAACGTTTCAAGTCTTAGATGAAGATATAGTGGAGCAACAAATTTGGGAAATAAATAACCAAGAAGAAGATCCTGACTATTTTGCAGAACTTTTTAGAAATAATATATAAGAATATTTGTGAAAATGTATGTGTATCTACTATATATAAGTAATTCATAATAAAAAACTAATTAAATAAAATTTAAAATTTTTTTCATTTATTGTTGTTCTTGTTCAAAACATTAGAAATTTTATTTTCTAGTAGTACAGGTATTTCAAAAAACAATCTAGAATAATTGCTTTGAACGCTACAACGTTGTATTGGAACACATATTTCTTCGTGCAATTTCATAACATGTTTTTCTTGACAGCTTGAAGAAAATCAATTAAGTTGTAAAATGTGTCAGCTTGCTCTTTGTTAATGCTAAGACATCGGCCAATAACCATTCTTAACCCATATTGTAAACATAATTTGGTATTCTTTATTGATTGTTTCGAGTACCTTTCATAAAATTTCTGATAGAATTTACACCAATCACGATATTTTAAAATAGCTGGCTTTTTGCAATACGATAAAAAATGCAAGTAGCTACAAGAGATTCTGTATCAAAACCAACAAGAACTTTAATGACTGATTTTTGTTGAGAAAATATGTGTAACTCAACATCAAATTTATGTTTGAACCTTGATGTTCCAATACTACGTTTTAACTAAAGCTTTTTAATATTAATTGTAGTGCTTAGGTACACAAGATTGTGAAAAATTTAAATTTCCAAATAAGTTGTAAAACATATTAATAATCAGATTGTCGTTTTCTATATGAATATCTTTGCTAAATTCATTCAAAAAAGTTTTCATACTTCAACCAAAACATCTATACCAGTCATTAACCCAACAGTACTGTCGACATATATTCCAAAGGACACCCTGTATCTGCCAATTATTAAAAACTGAATTTTTAAATATTTCAAAATTTCCGGTTTATCTGGAACTCCACCATACGAATCAAAATATTCTGGGCAACCATGCTTTACAATATAAAGCGCAAACCAATGTGTTCCTGGATCTTTTATCTTGTCAGTGTTACAATTAAAAGAGTAGGTTTTTCTATTTTTTGGGAATTTTATCTAAAGCAAAAACTCGCTTAAAATATTTGTTTGTAAATTTGTTACATTTTAAAATACTAGTTATTTCTAAAGTGTTCATATCTCAAACTGACTCAAATAATACACTCTACTTATTTCATTACCGTAGTTCATTAAAAACTCCTTTTTTATTTTTTCATTTGTTATAATAACATCAAATTTTTCTAGCACCTGTCTTATTTCTTTATTAATATCATCTTTATTTTCATCTGTAAAAAATGGTTTCAATTGCTGAGTTAGGTATTTGAACACCATTTATATTTAACACAAATTGTGAAATATCAAAATGTTTAAAATTGTATGGGTTTTTTGATCTTTTTCCAGAGCAACTCACATTTTCTCTCATACAAAAAATTATTGTGTTTGGCAACTATCCAATAAAAACATTATCTGATGAGCTGTTTCTTGGAATTGTAAAACTTTTTACTTCAACGCGTTTATAATTATATTTAGCATTGGATTTCCCAAGAACAGCATTGTGTGCTAACAGTACGCTTGGATTAACGGTAATATACCTCATAAATAGCATGGATTCTATAATTTTTAATTGTGATTCATCGGAATCGTCTGTAAATAGATAAAAATCTAGTTTTTCGAGCGTTAAAACTATACGAATGTCAACATTATTTATAAGTAGAGTAGATTGATTAAACATACCTACGTGTAGTCTACCCATAAGTTCCACTAGACTGCTATTATGATACAATTTTTGCGCTCTTCTGATTCATTATTATCAGATTTTGCTATATTTGCTTTATTTAAAATCCATCCTCCACATTCTAAATGAGTTGCAGCAGCATCTGTACCATAATTTAATAATGATTCAATATAAGCTCTATAGTGATAATTTCCATCAGATGGTGTTATATTTTTGCCATTTAATTAATTAACATTTGCCTTTTAATCTCAAATATGTAGAAGACAAATCTCTATATGTATCGCCGTGACCCAGTGAAAGAAATTCAATAGTTGAAGGATTGTCTAAAGAAGCAATAGGATTGTAGGAAACTTCTTCAGATCATAAAATTCTGGACTGAATGGCTTGGGTTTTAAAAATATCCAACTCAGATTTTCATACACTCAATCATAATTAATCAAAAATATCTTTTTGTTTCTCTTTGTTATTATCTTTGCGTCGTTTTGACGTAAAATAATTTACATTTTTAATGAATGCTTTTTATAGCTTTTCGTTTTCTTATTGCAGAACCATACATTTCATTCAGTTTTCGCACGGCAACACGTCGTACATTTTTAACAATATCTTTACTACGATCTTACATAACTTCTGTTACATTTGCACCAGATGCAATATCAGATAAAGCATTGATACCAGGGTTAACAACCTCTTTTTTTCAAAATATCAGCGCCTGAACTAAATAATGGTTTCAAATATCTATAAAGTCCCCCAAAAAAGCTTCCCAATCCACGACCTCTTTGAAAATATACGGTTGAATGTAATAAAGGGCTGATAATATCACATCCTCTGCCAGAATTAAATTATACTTAAATTACACTCTCTATGATGAATATCACAAATGACCATAATGAATGAAATAAAATAATATATAGTTTTGTAAAGTACACTCTCTCTATAATGAATAAAATAAAATAATATATAGTTTTGTACAGTACATTCTCTCTATAATGAATAAAATAAAATAATATATAGTTTTGTAAGATCGCTTTTATTTATACTTTTTTAAAATGTAATACAATTTTTGTTGAAATTGAACTATTGGAAAACTTTATTTTGTATCCATATTTATCACATAAAAGTAATGAAACGATATTAAATGATTTCTTCACATTGAAATATTGAATATTACTAAATTCTTTTACAGTATCAGTGAAAGCATTTTGTATGTTAACAGATCTTAAACACCTTACATCTTTATCACCTATTTTTTGCGATTCAATTATATCTGTGTATACAAAAAACATATCTGGTTTAATAATTGGAATCAATTGTACAAGTTACTATACAAGTTTTGAAAGCTTATATTACACGTGATTTATATTTTTTAAAATCTTTAACTTTCGAAGATACTTGATTGAAACATGTTGTCAAAAGTCCCTCAAACTTCTTTTCTTGTAAACCTATTAAGTGGGCGTATATTTTAAATTAGTGTTAGTAGTAAAAAAACTTCCCAGTCCCATATTATTTGTTTTTCTATGTATTTAATATATGATGTATCAACTTCTATCATATCTTTCTGAATACCTTTAATAAATATTTGAAATATTTTTTTCTCATTCTTCACCGTACACATTTGAAACGAAATCAGTAAAATACATTTCTGAAATACCGACTTTCCACCTCGAATCACACATCTATTTATTCATTTTATTTGTAAAAGACGATAATGAATTTTCTGGATAATAGTTTATAGACGAATCACTAAGTAAAGTGACATAAAATTCATCATTTACTTGAATGTTGTCCATGAGCTTGTGGATTTATTCTTACGAATTGGAAAATTAAGTTCTGTTTGAGTATTACCTGCTATAGCTGACCTTAAAACAAGTCTTGATTAATTATTCAACTCTTTGCTGTCTGTAGATTTTTCTTTTTTCATTTGTGGGCTTGGGCTATCTAAAGAAAGCCCAACTGTATCGGTTTCAAAAATTTTGTACATTTTGATTTCTAATTGATTCTCTTTTTCTAAGACGTTCTCCGACTGATGCAGTTGGCAATGCTTTTGTTAAAACATTTTCTTGAATTTCATCATCAAACACTTCGTCATCAGCTTCTTTTTCATATATTTCTTCTTCAGGTACAACCTCTATTCCAACACTTTTATATTCAGGAAAATGCGACTGAGATTCCGCATCTATATACATTAGTTTTGCACGAGTTTGAGTACCTTTTGTTACCGTAATTTGTACTTTTTCCTCTTTACTTGTAGGAAGTTCTCGTTTTTTTCTTATTTTAAATAGATTTTGTCTGTATGCAATTGAGTGATCTTAATTCCTTTTTATACTTTCGTAATTGTGTTGTTGCTTTTTTATTCAGATTACAATTACCTTTTAAAATATTTAACGCTATTTCCCAAATTGTTTTAATTACTTCAGAGTCACAGTGTTTTATAATTACTTTCTGGAATTTTAGTTTAAAGGTTTTTAATAGGTGCAATATAAGACGATTGGTCTTCAAACGTTTCAAATTCTTCCCCAAATTGTTCTAATTGTTCTCTCGTACAATAACACAACCATTTTCCAAATATATCACTTGTTAATCGAAAAATATCATTAACGTCTTGAGTAAGATCTATTAATATATAGCCGTATGGGACTGACGTCACATCATTATATACTTTTTCAAATGCTTTGATTTGGTTGGGATATATTTGGCGAGCTAGAGGTAATATCTGCGATTTATCTCTTGGATTTTTGAAAAGTATAAGATATTTGAAATTAAGTGAAATATCTCTTGAAAATTTACCCTGGTCAAAAACATTTTGTGTTACAAATATTACTGATAAATTTCTATGATATGATCCGCTAGTAAATAAATCACATTCATACTTATCATGAGAATTTAACATCATATCATCGATAATCATTAACAAAGGTTTTTGATTATCGTTAAAATCTGGAATAGTGTTACTATATTCTACATCATTGATATATTTTGCAGCCTGTATTAAATTCCGACAACTATTTTTGGAAGAATGTAAGGTTGAGCCGTTTTTAGATGCCACTACAATTCCTTCCGCGTGTAATTTGGTTTTTAGAAGAATTTTTTTAAAATCGTATACAATTAGAGTTATACCTAAACAAGGATATCACTTATCAAAAAACCAGTCAATCATTGCTATAAAATGATTAATGTGGGAAGAAAACCAAAGAAAAATAAAAATTTCATATAGTGGTTTCCATTACATTCCATGGAAAAAGTTATTTTTGGTCATCGTGTTGACGGATATTGTACAGACACAAAACAAATATTTGAGTTTTATAGCTGTTGTTACCATGGCCATCCAAAATGTTTCAAAAATAATAATGAAAAAAAATATGAAACACGTTATTAGGCTACATTATCCAAAGCCAATAAATTACGCTCATTAGGTTATATTGTAGAGTCACAAAACAAATATTTGAGTTTTATAGCTGTTGTTACCATGGCCATCCAAAATGTTTCAAAAATAATAATGATAAAAAATATGAAACACGTTATGAGGCTACATTATTCAAAGCCAATAAATTACGTTCATTAGGTTATTAAGTAATTTAAAAGTGGGAGTGTGAATTCCGAAACGAAATGAGATTAAAAGACTACATAGTATTTTCCTCAAAATTGGAGAACGAAAGTTTGATACACTAAAACCACATGACGCATTTTATGGCGGTAGAACAGAAAACACAAGAACATATTATAAATGTGCACCTGGTGAGAAAATAATGCATATAGATAGATATATGCTCACTATATCCTTGGGTGTAAATTTAAACAATACTGAAGGACTAATAAAGGCGTTGATACTCCCTCCAGAAAATCTCTATCACCCGGTTTTACCTATAAATCAAAATAATAAGCTAATGTTTTCCTGCTGTCAAACATGTAGCTTGGAAATGAATAATGATGACTGCTGTCATGACAATAGTAGTAGGTAAATTTTAGGAACATGGGTTATAGATGAAGTAAGAGAAGCTGTTAAACAGGGATACAAAATTGTGCAAATATACGAGGTATGGGAGTATACTGTTAAACAATTTAATCCCCTTACATCACAACAAGGAATTTTCACTGTAATGATGAACAAGTTCCTTAAAATTAAACAAGAAGCTTCTGGCTGGCCTAGCATAAATTTACAGTTTAATGAAATAGAAAAAAATCCTGGACTTAGATCATTAGCTAAATTAATGTTAAACTCTTTCTGGGGTAAATTTGGGCAAAGAGAAAATCAATCAAAAACAGAAATCATAAATGAGCCTTATGAATTATTTACTCCTCTTACTGAACCTTCCGAGGGTGTAAATCAAATAACTCCAATAAACGAAAAAACATTTTTGGTAAATTGGGAATATAAAGAAGAAACAGCTGAAACATTATTAACAGTTAACGTTTGTATAGCTGCTTACACTACCACAAAAGCTCGTTTAAAATTGTATGCTTATTTAACAATAATTTTTATTGTTTAATTTTAACAATTGTAAAAATTTTGTATTTTAAACTATTAAATTACAGTATTGAAAAAAAAATCTTTTAATTTTACCGTTTTTAATTTTCAGAATATAGTCGAAAATTTATTTACATAATATATATATATATATATATATATATACAGTTGCAGTTTAACTTTTCAATAATAATGTCAAAAGCACAAATAGTATCTGAAATTCATCGTCGAGTTAGACGTAGATTTCGAAGACGAAAAATATCTTAAAGAGGGTTAAATGATACACGGGAAATTGATTTAGTAGATATGTCGGCCTATCAAAAAGTGAATAATGGATACAAGTTCCTCTTAACTGTTATCGATATATTTTCAAAATATGCATATGCCGAAAAAGTTAAATCAAAGGCAGCAGATGACGTAGTTAAAAGTATGGATAAGATTTTTAAAAGGAAAGGGAAGTCGCCAAAAAATATTCATTCTGACCAGGGAAAAGAATTTTTCAACAAAAAATTCCAAAATTTGATTAAAAGCTATAAAATAGATCACTATTATACTTATTCAGAAATGAAGGCTAGTGTTTGTGAAAGAGAAGAGTGTTTGTTAACAGAACATTAAAATCAATTATGTGGAAACAGTTTAGTTTACAAACTAATTTCAAATGGATAGAACTTTTACCAAAAGTAAATGAAAAATATAATAACACAAAACACAGTACAATTAAGTTAAAACCAAACCAAGTTACATCACAAAATGAAAAACAAATTCTTCGCTCAATTTACAATTACCCTAAAATATTTAATAAAAGAAAATTTAATGTTGGTGATTTTGTTAGAATTGCAAGGTCTAAAAATACTTTTCAAAAAGGATATGAGCCTAACTATTCAACTGAAGTTTTTAAAATAGCTTTCACAAACAAGGGTCTGTCTTGTTACATATAGTTAAAAGATTATAAAAATAAATTAGCTCATGGTGGCTTCTATGAACAGGAACTAAGTAGTGTCAAAGACACCAATGGTTATTTAATTGAAAAAATTTTAAAACGAAAAGGCAAGAAAGTATATGTGAAATATTTAGGGTTTGATAATAGTCATAATCAATGGATAAGTAAATATGATATTCTTTCATAAAAAAGTATAATTAGAATTTATGTAAAAGATTTTTTCTTAACTTTAGAGCGCTGTTAAATGCAACAATGTTGTAAAAACGCTAATAGAAAAAATAAAAATAGAAAAATATTTACTAATAAAATTAAATAATTTAGGAATGGGTAAATAAAAAATAATATTCTTTCATAAAAAAGTATAGTTAGAATTTATGTAAACGATTTTTTCTTAACTTTAGAGCGCTGTTAAAGGCAACAATGTTGTAAAAATGCTAATAGAAAAAATAAAAATAGAAAATTATTTACTAATAAAAATAAATAATTTAGGAATAGGTAAATAAAAAATAACATTATTTCATAAAAAAGTATAATTAGAATTTATGTAAAAGATTTTTTTTAACTTTAGAGCACTGTTAAATGCAACAATGTTGTAAAAATGCTAATAGAAAAAATAAAAATAGAAAAATATTTACTAATAAAAATAAACAATTTTGGAATAGATAAATAAAAACTAATATTCTTTCATACAAAAGTACAATTACAATTTATGTAAAACATTTTTTCTTAACTTTAGAACACTGTTAAATGCAACAATGTTGCAAAAAATGCTATGTAAACAAGTAAATGTAACAGTAAGTCGATGCAACCGACTTATTAATACTCTACACCTGAATAATTCGAATTAAATTAAAAACCCATAAGTTTTTTTGGCAGCTGCTTGAACTTCTTCCCTTTTGTGTCTTATTCAACTCGAATTTCAGGAACGTAAAAGAGGCATCCTCTTGGGATATGCTTGACACCTTTGTAAAAAACTTTAAGTTTCTATCTTCATTAACTTCGCAGATATTTGGTCCTTGAGAGGTGTGTGTCAGGTACCCGAATTGCCACTCCAATTCATCGAATCCATCTCAGGAACATCTCAGGTTTTGGAGATAATCTCGTTTGCTCTGGGACTCGTTCGAAAGCTTCCAAAATCCAAACCCATGGACCAAATCCTCTTAAATTTCATACACATAAATCGAACGGCAAGGACCATCATTTTACAATATTTAAAAGCTCTATCTTTGTTGATTATGGAGATAATCTCGTTTGTTCTGGGGCTCGTTCGGAAGCTTCCAGAATCAGAACCCATGGACCAAATTCTCTCAAATTTTAGAGACTTTAATAAAACATGAAAGAATAAGACTCTGTCAAATTTGAAGGTTATATCTTCATTGGTTTTGGAGATAATCTCATTTGGTATGGTGCTCGTTCGGAAACTTCCAAAATCCGAACCCTTGAACCAAATCCTCTCAAAGTTTAGAGACCTAAATCAAACGAGAAGGAGCATCATTGTAAAAAAGTTAAAAGTTCTATCTTTGTTGGTTTTGAAGATAATCTAGTTTGCTCTGGGGCTCGTTCGGAAGCTTCCAATATACGAATCCATGGTTCAAATTCTTTCAAATGTCAGTTTCCAATTTTATAGAAAAGGAAACATAACAGCACACTCTTGTACTAAAAATAAAGGTTCTATCTTTGTTGTTTGTGGAGATATACTCGTTTGCTCTGAGGCTCGTTCGGAAGCTTCCAAGATCCGGACCCATGAACCAAATCCTCTCAAATTTCAGAGACTTAAATAAAACATGAAAGAACACCACTCTGTCAAATTTGAAGGTTATATCTTTATTGGTTTTGGAGATAATCTCATTTGCTCTGGTGCTCGTTCGGAAGTTTCCAAAATCCAAACCCATGGACCAAATCTTCTCAAATTTTAGAGACTTAAATTAAACATGAAAGAACACCACTCTGTCAAATTTGAAGGTTATATCTTTATTGGTTTTGGAGATGATCTCGTTTGCTCCGGAATCATTCGGAAGCTTCCAGAATCCGAACCCATGGACCGATTTTGTCCAGATTCGAACTTAGCCTTCCCTTCGTAATTAGTAACCTACTATATAAATTATCATCAAGATAGCTTTATTAGTTTTTGAGTTATCGTGCGAACGGTCGGACGGACGGAGGGACATCGTCAAATCGATAAGATATATCAATTCAAAGTAAGACCTCGACATAATAATGCAACAAGAAAGCAAAATGGAGAACACAGCAGAGATTTTCGCGTACGATCAACAGATAGAGAAAACGAAGGAGTTGGCCCCAATTAAACGAAAAAAAATAAAAGTTCAACAAGAATCGTTGACACATCAACAACAAAATCATGATCGTCATCATTAACAACAACAACCACAACAGCAACAACATCAACAATTTCAACAACAACAACAAGAAGAAATCATTCTTCTTCAAGATGAAGAACCACCAGCTAAAAAAAGCTTCAAAGAAGATTTTAATAAGAAAAATATTGAAACTAGAAAGAGTTTCTAGTTTTAAGTTAGTTTTTCCAGTTAAGTATTGTAGATATATCTGAGTCTTTTGGTAAAATATATGCAAATTACCAATAAATGATGTAAATTGGTTTGTAGTTATAAGTTTTTATTATTAATAAATAAATATAAAATTTAAAAAAAGGTATAAATTTCTTATATTTAGTTGCTTTATTTTTCAGATTCAGGTTTATATGTACCCAAATAGTTACAAAATTGATTTATTTAATATTTTTTTTCGTAAAAACACAGCTATTTCATAAAGAGCCGAGAAAAATTACGTCATACATTAAATTTTTGAACCGGAATAAAAATCTCCTGTAACATTCTTTTCTTTACAGACCTATATGTATTTCTTTTACTATTTGAGATTTTTACATGATTAATACACCATCTAACTAGTTTTAAAAATCCAATTTTATTTTTCTTTATTTATATATTCTGAAAACTTGAATTTTGACTCGGTGCTACAGTATATAACGCAGTTCAATTTTATTGGCAAATCATTTTCAATTCAATTTTGGTAAGATATTTTCCCAAAATGGCAGCTGATTCAACAACGTTTTCATTTACTGAGGAAACTGCAATAGTCAGTATACAAAATGTGGTCCAAGTTAATGAAATAACATGCAGCTTAGTTGAGGAGGAAATAATGGATACTGAAGAATTTATATCACCGTTTCAAGTCTTAGATGAAGATATAGTGGAGCAACAAATTTGGGAAATAAATAACCAAGAAGAAGATCCTGACTATTTTGCAGAACTTTTTAGAAATAATATATAAAAATATTTGTGTAAATGTATGTGTATCTACTATATATAAGTAATTCATAAAAAAAAACAAATTAACTAAAATTTAAAAAGTTTTTCATTTATTGTTGTTCTTGTTTAAAACATTAGAAATTTTATTTTCTTGTAGTACAAGTATTTCAAAAAACAATCTAGAATAATTGCATTGAACGCTACAGCGTTGTATTGGAACACATATTTCTTCGTGCAATTTCATAACATGTTTTTCTTGACAGCTTGAAGAAAATCAATTAAGTTGTAAAATGTGTCAGCTTGCTCTTTGTTAATGCTAAGACATCGGCCAATAACCATTCTTAACCCATATTGTAAACATAATTTTGTATTCTTTATTGATTGTTTCGAATAGCTTTTATAAAATTGCTGGTAAAATTTACACCAATCACGATATTTTAAAATAGATGAAAACGATGAAAAATGCAAGTATCTACAAGAGATTCTGTATCAAAACCAAGAACTTTAATGACTGATTTTTGTTGAGAAAATATGTGTAACTCAACATCAAATTTATGTTTGAACCTTGATTTTCCATTACAACTTTTTAACTAAAGCTTTTTAATATTAATTGTATTGCTTAGGTACACAAGATTGTGAAAAATTTAAATTTTCAAATAAGTTGTAAAACATATTAATAATCAGATTGTCGTTTTCCATATGATTATCTTTGCTAAATTCATTCAAAAGAGTTTTCATACTTAAACCAAAACATCTATACCAGCTATTAACCCAACAGTATTGTCGACATATATTCGAAAGGACACCCTGCATCTGCCAATTATTAAAAACTGAATTTTTAAATATTTAAAAATTTCCGGTTTATCTGTAACTTCACCATACGAATCAAAATATTTTGGGCAACCATGCTTTAGAATATAAAGCGCAAACCAATATCTTCCCTGATTTTTTATCTTGTCAGTGTTTACAATTAAAAGAGTAGGTTTTTCTATTTTTTGGGAATTTTGTCTAAAGTAAAAACTCGCTTAAAATATTTGTTTGTAAATTTGTTACATTTTAAAATACTAGTTATTTCTAAAATGGTCATAACTCAAACTGACTCAAATAATACACTCTACTTATTTCATTAACGTAGTTCATTAAAAACTCCTTTTTTATTTTTTCATTTGTTATATTAACATCAAATTTTTCTAGCACCTGTCTTAATTCTTTATTAATTTTATCATTATGTACAGTTCCAAAAGAGTAATTTTCAAAATTTTCATTTATAATTTCTTTTGTTGGGAAGAATGGAAGGAAAAGGAATTTGTTTTTACAAATTTTTTACAAAGTTCTTTAATTCCAACTAAACAGATATCTTTTACAAATAAAGTATTTTTATCATCACACCAAAACTTCAAATCCACAAGTGCGCAGGACGATGACATCTTGTTGAATATTCAAATACTTATTTCAATGTTCTATTTATTGATTTGTGCATATATTTCGATTTTTATCAATTTGTATGCTTGCATCAAATTCTCCATAAACAATAGCAGTTAGTGTAGATGTAAATTTTGATAGCCTTTCCTCTATTCTAACTGTATCCTGGGGCAGTAAACCTTGATATACTTCATTTCCAGATGCATCTGGAGTTAAATCAAAAGCAAGTACAAAAAATCCATTACTAAACATAGACTTTGTTATCTGATGACCCTTATCATTGTGGTAAATTCCAGTTCCTGAAAAAAGTGTACTGTATGCTCTTGCACAGAAAATTTCTTCATCTGAAAAACTGGTTTCATTTGCTGAATTTGGTAATTGAACACCAATTACCTTTAACACAAATTGTGAAATATCAAAATGTTTAAAATTGTATGGGTTTTTTGATCTTTTTCCAGAGTAACCCACATTTTCTGCCATACAAAATGTTATTGTGTTTAGCAACTGTCCAATAAAAACATTATCAAGTGATATTGATGTGCTGTTCATCGGAATTGTAAAACTTTTTACTTCAACGCGTTTATAATTATATTTAGCAATGGATTTCTAGAAAACAGCATTGTGTGCTAACAGTACGCTTGAATTAACGGTAATATGTCTCATACATAGCGTGACTTTTATAATTTTTAATTTTGATTCATCAGAATCGTCTGCAAATAGATAAAAATCTGGTTTTTCAAGTGTTAAAACTATACGAATCTCAACATTATTTATATGTAGAGTATGTTGATTAACCATATCTACGTGTAGTTTACCCATAAGTTCCACTACACTGCTATTATGATACAATTTTTGCGCTCTTCTGATTCATTATTATCAGATTTTGCTATATTTGCTTTATCTAAAAACCATCCTGCACATTTTAAATGAATTGCAGCAGCATCCTTACCATAATTTAATAATGATTCAATATAAGCTGTATAGTAATAATTTCCATCAGATGGTGTTATATTTTTGCCATTTAATTGAACATTACATTGTTTTATTAAAGAATGTAAAATGTTATTAACTACACTTGGTTGTATTATTATTTTTCCATCAGCAGTTTTATCATTATTCCAATGTGTTCCGTCTTTCTTTAAGATCTGTACTTTTAATCTCAAATATGTAGAAGACAAATATCTACATGTATCGCCATGACCTAGTGAAACAAATTCAATAATTGAAGGGTTGTCTAAAGAAGTAATAGAATTGAATGGGTTGGATTTTAAAAATATCCAACTCAGATTTCATACACACAATTAATTAAAAATATCTTTTTGTTTCTTTTTGTTATTATCTTTGCGTCGTTTTGACGTAAAATAATTTACATTTTTAATGAATGCTTTTTATAGCTTTTCGTTTTCTTATTGCAGAACCATACATTTCATTCAGTTTTCGTACATCAACACGTCGTACATTTTTAACAATATCTTTACTACGAGCTTGCATAATTTCTTTTACATTTGCACCAGATGCAATATCAGATAAAGCATTGATACCAGAGTTGATAACCTCTTTTTTCAAAATATCAGCGGCTGAACTAAATAATGGTTTCAAATATCTAAAAAGTCCCCAAAAAAGCTTCCCAATCCACGACCTTTTTGAAAAGATACGGTTGAATGTAATAACGGTTGAACTATTTGAAAAGATACGGTTGAATGTAATAAAGGGCTAAAAATATCAAGTCCTCTACCAAATTGAATTACATAATACTTAAAGTACATTCTCTCCATAATGAGTAAAATAAAATAATATATAGTTTTGTAAGATCGCTTTTATTTATACTTTTTTAAAATGTAATTCAATTTTTGTTGGAATTGAACTATTAGAAAAGTTTATTTTGTATTAATATTTATCACATAAAAGTAATGGAATGTTATTAAATGATTTCTTCACATTGAAATATTGAATATTACTGAATTCTTTTACAGTATCAGTGAAAGCATTTTGTATGTTAACAGATCTTAAACACCTTACATCTTTATCACCTATTTTTTGCGATTCAATTATATCTGTGTATACAAAAAACATATCTGGTTTAATAATTGGAATCAATTTTACACTATCTATAAAAGTTTTGAAAGCTTCTATTACACGTGATTTATATTTTTTAAAATCTGTAACTTTCGAAGATACTTGATTGAAACATGTTGTCAAAAGTCCTTCAAACTTCTTTTCTTGTAAACCTATTAAGTGGGCGTATATTTTAAATCAGTGTTAGTAGTAGAAAAACTTCCCAGTCACATATCATTTGTTTTTCTATGTATGGAATATATGATGTACCAACTCCTATCATATCTTTCTGCATACCTTTAATAAATATTTGAGAATTTTTTGCTCATTCTTCACCATACACATTTGAAACGAAATCATTAAAATACATATCTGAAATACCGACTTTCCATCTTGAATCACACATGTATTTATTCATTTTATTTGTAAAAGACGATAATGAATTTTTTGGATAATAGTATATAGATGAATCACTGATTAAAGTGAAATAAAATTCATCATTTACTTGTATGTTGTCCATGAGCTTGTGGTTTTATTCTTACGAATTGGAAAATTAAGTTCTGTTTGAGTATTACCTGCTATAGCTGACCTTAAAACAAGTCTTGTTGATTTATTCAACCTTTGCTGTTTACAGTTTTTTATTTGTTCGTTGGTGGGATTGGGCGATCTAAAGGATTGATTTATAATTGATTCTCTTTTTCTAAGACGTTCTCCGACTGATGCAGTTGGCAATGCTTTTGCTAAAACATTTTCTTGAATTTCATCATCAAACACTTCGTCATCAACTTCTTTTTCATATATTTCTTCTTCTTCAGGTACAACTTGTATTCCAACATTTTTATATTCAGCAAAATGCGACTGAGATTCCGCATCTATATACATTGGTTTTGCACGAGTTTGAGTACCTTTTGTTTCCGTAATTTTTAGTTTTTCTTCTTTATTTCTAGGAAGTTCTCGTTTTTTGTTTCTTATTTTAAAAAGATTTTGGCTGTATAAATACCATTTTTTAGTGTCCGTAAGATGTTTATTTATCAATATTTTTTTCATAATTTTATCCAACTCATTGAGTTCAACGTTTGCATTTTCTTTATTTTCTCATAAATCCCGGGTTTTAGAATTATGATTTTGTTGAATGTTGAATTATTCATTTTATAAAATTTCCGATTATCCCTGATAGTACTGCACCTAGAAGTGTAGGTAAAAATCCCCCACGTTGAATAATTTTTTTTTTTTTTTACACGCTACCCAAACTCCAGGAAAGTTTTTCCATTTTCAAAATCATTGTAGGTTTGAGCAAGAAGCAGAGGAGTTCAAGGGAAACTTGAATATAAGGGAGAATTAGCGGGTAAATTGGAGATGAGCCTGAATAGATTCGTTTTGAAAAGTTGCAAATTGTATAATGGACCATTTGTATCAGAGGGGAACACTTTGGATGGAAGCATGTTTCACATTTTAGCGGTTCTCACAATAAAAGAGTTTCTATAACCAGTTTTAAACAACCTAGGAATTTCCACGGCGTAGGAATGAGCACTTGGGACTCCCCTAGTGTTGTGTTGGAATTGTTTAAGTGGAGGCATTATAGATTTCAATTCGATACAACAAGTGTCATTACCTACAAGATATCTATAAAAGAGAGATAAAGCTCCAATATTTCGACGTGAGTTAAGAGGAGTAAAGGTTCCCTGAACAGTAGGGTCGCCAATCAGGCGTAAGGCGCGATTTTGAATTTTGTCCAGGTAACCTAATGATGTTTGAGCAGCGCCAGCCCATATGTGAGAATTATACTCCATCGTAGGTCGAATATATGATTTATAGATATTGGCAAGATCACTAGGGGAAAAATAAGCTTTACAGCGAAAAAGAAAACCTAAACATTTGGCAACTTTTTTGGCTATATCAAATATATGCTCATTCCACAACATTTTTTGATTAAGCTGCATGCCTAAAATATTTAAATTTGCAGACCGCTGTATATTTTCCACTTGGAACCGTAGAATTGGTATAGATTGATCAAGATTGATTTTGCAAGAGATCTAACAGCTTAGATCTAGAAGTGTTGAACTTTTTGGAAGTGTTGAACTCAACTCTGTTTTTAACACATTAACTATTTTTGTTAGTTCGTGGTTAACTGAACTAGCCATAATTTTCCTTTTTAAACTGATTGCGGTTGAAGTAGCATTCGATATTTTTAAAAAATCATAAGATGCCCAAAGAGTGCTGTCATCGGCAAAACTATGGATTGGATTGAGGGTAGACCTGAGTAGTTCGTTAATGACAATTAAGAAGAGAGTGGGAGATAAGGCAGAACCTTGTGGAACGCCAGCATTTATTTTATGAGTGTCAGACACAAAACTGTCGACAAGGATACGAATACGACGATTCGAAAGAAAATCCTCAATCCATGCACAGAAGGAGCTGCCCAACCCAATTGCGTGACATTTACTCAGAAGAGCAGAATGTCAATGAATGAATTCACCGGAACAATGTATGCTGGTGTTGAGCTTCTCGCAGAGACAAGTTCAAAGATCACATGTAGATCGATGGCTTCGATAGCCGTATTGGCGATCGTTTAAAATATGCGAGCTATTCAGGTATCTCAAAAGTCTTTTGTTTACCAAAATTTCCATTATTTTGGAGAGGACCAAAGTGATGGCGATTGGTCGGTAGTTTGAAGGATCGCTTTTGTCACCTGTTTTGGGAATTGGAGAAATGTGTGCAACTTTCCATTGACTGGGATATTTACCAGTCGAAAATGAGAGTGCGAAAAGATTGCGCAAAGGTTTCGAAATGGGAGAGGCTATATGTTTGAGAACCATAGCTGGAATTCCATCAGAACCAGTGGACTTCTAACATTCAGATTCGTTAGCACTTTCACTACAACACGTCCCCTGAAGTATACTCTTTGAAGAATTTTAAGCTTAGTAGGATCAACAGAAGGGTATACTGGAGGTAATTGAGTTGAAGGAGGAAGTGCAAAAATTTTTGCAAACAATTAGCTTTAATAATAGAATCGGAAATGATAGAGTTTCCGGCATCAATCAGCAGAGGAAGCGATGATCCACAAAAGTTGTTCTTTACACTTTTTGCAAAAGTCGAAAAGGAGCGATTGCAGTGAGGGAAATTAATTGTTTTCTGTCTCAACCTTTGGTTATAAAAAAGCTGATTGATAGTTCTCTTGCAATTGTTCCTAGCCGCTTTATAGCCTGCAAGTGAGGACTCAGATACATCAGCCTTGTACTTTTTAAAATGCTTCCCCTTAGATTCGATTGCTTTTCAACAGATGTCATTAAACCATGGCTTGGAACTTGGTTTAAACTGTTTAAAAGAGCTGGGTATGAAGAGTTTCATACCTAGCATAATTATTTTACTAATGACATCTGTAACAAAGTCAATGTTTCTGTGACGGAAACACATTGACCAATCAAAATCAACCAAAAAACTCTTCAGACCAATCCAGTCAGCGAAATTGTAGTGCCAAACTAGTCTTTTAGGAATATGATTTTAACTGGCCGATGTATTTGTTGCAAAGCTTGTTTTAACAAGGCAATGATCAGAGCCCCCAATTGGAGAGCTAACAGAAATATTATATTTTTCTGGATTTGTGGTCAGGAACACGGTCACGGTCTGGAATTTTAGTAGGGCTCTTAACAAGTTGTGAAAGTTGGAATAAGTTTGAAAATAGTTCAACTTGCTTGCCTTCCGGTGAGTTGTGACTGTAGAAATGGAGCCAGTTTTTGTTGTGGACATTAAAATCCCCGGCGACGGCTATTTCACATTCTGGATTTTTTTCCAAAATGTTATTAATATCGTCGGATAGTTTTTCAATGACCACAGTTGTTTCTAACTCGTTGCCTTGGGGAGATCTGTAATTAAAACAGAGAAAGATTGTAGCATTTTCAACTCGGCGTTTCAGCCAAAGATAATGGAAAATTGAGTTGGAGCATTTAATATCGAGAAGAGAGTTGAAAGCTACGCCGGAACGTATATATAAAGTGACACCTCGATGAGAAATAAAAAGCGGAACCAAAGTATAGCCGTTGATACTATAATTAGTATCATCGCCTATAACCTGAGTTTCGCTTAGCGCTAATATAGCTGGTCTTTCTGAGTGAAGGTGAGCTTCAACTAATTGGAAATTGTTCGCTAAACCTCTAATATTACAAAAGTTAATTGTAAAGTTGACGGACATTATTACTATTTGCAACGAAATAGGACTAGGACAAATTAATTAAAGTTAAAATTAAAAAAAAAATAAAAATAAAACAAAAATTAAATTCGAAATTTAAATAAAATTTACCCAAACAAAGAAAAAAAAAGAAATGAACAAACACCAAACGTTAAACTCGAACAGACGGAAAAAAAAGGACTGAACCAAATAAGTGATGAACATGACAAACATGACAAATTCTTTTAATAATTTTTCTTTTGCTATTTATAGATTTTTTACGGCAATTGAGTGATCTTAATTCCTTTTTATACTTTCGTAATTGTGTTGTTGGTTTTTTACTGATTACAATTAGCTTTTAAAATATTTAACGCGATTTCCCAAATTTTTACTTCTGTGACCCTGTAGTTGTTTAATAATTACTTTCTGAAATTTTAGTTTAGAGGTTTTTAATAGGTGCAATATATGACGATTGGTCTTCAACCGTTTCACATTCTTCCCCAAATTGTTCTAATTGTTCTCTCGTACAATAACACAACCCTTTTCCAAATATTTCACTTCTTAATCGAAATATATCATTAACGTCTTGAGTAAGATCTATTAATATATAGCCGACTTCACATCGTTATATACTTTTTCAAATGCTTTGATTTGATTGGGATATATTTGGCGAGCTAGAGGTAATATCTGCAATTTATCTCTTGGATTTTTGAAAAATAAATGATATTTACAATTAAGTGAAATATCTCTTGAAAATTTACCCTGATGAAAAACATTTTGTGTTACAAATATTACTGATAAATTTCTATGATGTGATCCTCTAGTAAATAAATCACATACATACTTATCATGAGAATTTAACATCATATCATCGATAATAATTAACAAAGGTTTTTGATTGTTATTATAATCTGGAATAGTGTTATTATATTCTACCTCTTTGATATATTTTGGAACGGCATTTTTGTCTGGATTACGCCAAATAATTCTATTAATATGTGGTTGTATATTTTCTTTTTTATATTTTATTAAATTATGAATAAAAGTGGTTTTACTATGATGGCCCCGCCACTATTATAGTAAATGGGTGAAACAGCATATTTGTATTATTTAAAAACTAACACTGGTAACCTATATTTATAGAAAAAGCTATTATTCCTAAGTGAATATAAATGTAAATTTAGTTATTCAAATAATCTAGTCCTCCGTAAACCTTCAACATGGATAATCGAATTTTCGTAGTTGACCTACAATTTTTACGAGGAAATGAAAAGCAAGATTTCCTAAAAGAGCTAGCTATTCTAGAAAAAGGAAGTTTAATTCCTACTGTATATCACTTCAAACCACCATACTCTGTAGAAGAACTTAGGCCAGAGGGAAATTATAATAACCAGTATTGCGAAAATAAAATAAATGAACTTAAATGGAAAAACGGTTTAGTTGAATATTTAGACATAAAACCTATATTAAAATACTATTTAGAATCAGCTAAAATACTATTTAGAATCAGTTAAAGGAGAGCAAACAAAACCTATTTTTTGAAAAATACAATGACAGCCTTAAAATAGAAGATCTAAGCAGAGACTTACCGTCATTATCAAAGATTGAAAATTTTAAATCAACATGTACTATACACTATACAAACGCCAGTTTCAGATGTAACAAATTGTTTTAATGTCTATATGCATATCTTAAAAGAAAAAATATTAAATTAAGATTTTTGAAATCTATATATATATACAGAATTAAATTTCAAAGACGTATAGAAAAATTGGATTTCACTATTTCTGCATCTTAACATTTGATCATCGTAAAAAATTTTTCAACTCAGATTTCTATAAAATTGTAAAATATTTCTAGTTAAATAAAAATTTTTTGAACATGTAAATAAATCTGTTTTATTTGTATATTCTTGTTTTCAAAATAGATAGCAAATGCAATTAACCTGATGACTTGGAATATTTTTTTTTATTCTTTATAGATTATGCAACATACAATGAACCTAGCAACATGTTAATCGTTAAGTACTTCCATAGCTTTAATTTCCTGTTTGTCTTTCTTGCATTCATATTTTTTCTACATTCTTACAAACAAAAAAAATCTTACATGACACAGTGACAATAATTATTAGTTTTTTCTTTCCTCTTCTTTTCTTCCTCTTCTTTCCTCTTTTACTTGTTATAAAATACAAGTTCACATTCAAACTAATGATTAGCTTAAACCATGCTTTGGTTAATTATTTTATATATAATAATTATTATCTTAATACCTTTAACATTTATAAAGTAAGTTGACACAATTATTTAATATAAATAAAATGTCAAGAGCCCAAATAGTAACTGAAATTCATAGACAGGCAAGAAGAAAATTAAAACAAAAACGAATAGATGACACATGACAAATTGATTTAGTAGAAATGTTACCTTATGCAAAGTTTAATAATGGTTGTAAATATATGCTGACGGTCATTGACACTTTTTCAAAATATGCCTATCCTAAACCTGTGAAAACAAAAAATGCTGAAGATGTCTTAATTGCCTTAAAATCAGTTATTAGTAGAGCTAAAGTTATACCAAAAAATATTCACTCTGATCAAGGTAAAGAATATTTTAACTCACGGTTTCAAAATTATATAAAAGAAAAATCAATCAATCATTATCATATATTTAGCGAATTAAAAGCATCAATTGTTGAACGATTACATTGAAAAATTCCATATGAAAAAAATTTAGTTTAAATGGTAACCTATTGTACAATCATTAATAAAAGAATATGATTCAACAAAACATAGCACAACAAAACTTTCTCCTGAAAAAATTACAAAGAACTACGAAAAAAATATACTTAGAAATATATATATGGAACCTAAAATTTTTCAAAAAAATAAGTACAAGGTTGGAAATTTTGTAAGAATAAATAAATATAAATGTCCGTTCGAAAAAGATTATCAACCAAATTCGTCATCGAAATATTTAAAACTGAAAAGTTCAATAATACTTATCCTGTTACATATCAATTATCAGACTATACTGATACGCCAATTTCCAGAGGTTTTTATCAAGCTGAGCTTACACCTGTAAAATATGCAGATAGTTATATTGTAGAAAAAATTCCGAAAGAACAAGGTAATCGTGTTTTCGTTAAATAGCTAGGCTTTGATGGTACATAATCTCGAAAGCTGGTTAAAGATTGTAGATGTCCGTGGTAATGGCATTCATAAAATTCAAATATTTCATTAGTTTTTTCACAAAAACCATCTACTTTAAAACCCCCAACAATTTTTTCTCTACCATTTAATACACATTGTAAATTAATTTGTCATGAATCTTGTTCTCAAATTAACCATTGTATGGCAATTTTTGACTGTTTCTCTGCAAGTCTTTATCCAATTTGAATGATACCTATTGTATTAGGTTTTAGAAAATTCCGACGATATGCAAGAGCGGTTACAAGCAGATGCTATAGTGGTCGCTTCCAAAAAGGGTTCAACTCTGCATTCTTCTAAAATACACGCACGCTTCCGCCAAAATTCTAACGTCATTAGCACAGTATTCCAGAAGCTTCTCTTGTATATTGAATTTGCTGATTTTATTTTCTTCATACCATTTTAAAAATTCCTTTCTTTCATCTTCTTTCATTGTATCAGGGGATTAATACTGCTGCTCATAGATATCCTAAAAATATTAATTTTATATTTAACAACTTTTTTCCGTAGCACCCCCCGTTACGGAGCTACAGCCCCACAAACTTTGAAAAAGCCCTATTTTTAAATGCAAATGTCTCATGTTCTACTTAAGACTTTTTCAATCAAAAACCGTTATTCTACAGCTATTTTTATACCCGTACGATAGGATCGGGTATAATAAAATTACTCCTCCGTTTGTAACACCTCGAAATAAGCGAGCGAGATATACCTTCAAAGGTATGGATAGGATCAGAAAAAAATTCTAAGACTTTTGAGCCATGCCGTCCGTCCGTCCGTCAGCACGCTAACTCAAAACCTAAGAAAGCTAGAATCTTGAAATTTACACAAAATATTCTGGGAATAATTTGTAGGTTCCCTATTTTTTTTGGTTGAGTTTGGACCAAAACTTAGGGTAGCTCTCGAACACCTAACTTTTGGATCCCCACTTTTTTTTGAAACAGAGCTATGAAATTTTAACTGCTGATAGATCTCACAAAAATATTAATTTTATTTTTAATAACTCTTTTTTGTAGCCCCTTCGGTTACGGAGTTACAGCTCCCCAAAGGTTCAAAAAAGCTCTATATTTAAATTGTTATAGCACAAGTTGTATAAGGTATATCTTCATTTTGAAAACGCCAAACAATTACTACTTTTATTAGCTTTAAAAGTGTATGTACAATATGTATATATTTGTGGCATACGGTGTCTTAATTTACCGTTATGCGAAACTAAAATTTTGCATAATTTAACCCTTCTATCTTCTAAACGGTTTAAGTTGGAAACTTTGACAGAAGTTAGATCTTTGAAAATAAGTATAAGTCATTTCAGAAATTTTTTTTGTATCACCCCCCGTTTAGGAGCTGTAAGGAGTCAAAAACTTAAAATTTTTTATTTTTAAACACCTGTAACTTGAACACCTGTTAAAATTTTTTTGAAGTAATACACAAAAATTAAAGCTTCAACATTATACTTTTATTTCTGTCAACAACTTTTTTTAATAATATAGGGTTACTTTATAATTGACGAAAGTGTTACTTGGTTTTTTCAAATTTTCTAACAAATTTCTTTAACGAATTTTTTGCATATTATTTTACTCGATAATTTGAAATATTTGAGGATATAATGCTTAGTACAAAAAAATGTAAAGAAATAAACAACATAACGGTTGCTTAAAGAATTTTTATTTATATGATATTGTTATACATACATACTTATATAATATTATGTTTATTTACATATCGTATATGTCACTGATGAATGAATGATAAGAGTATAGATGTATATTATATAGCGCCGTATTTACATACATATATGTATTTTATTGTACTTATAAGAAATTATTCTGTCAATGGAATATTTAAATATAATATAATATTTAAAATCATATTTACTATTTCGTAGTAAGTAAATTTAATATAAATTTACCGCGTAGTATTAAATAGTACTATAGAATATTTGAAAAAGTTTTGGATTGATAATCGTTATGTGGAAGGTTAGAATCTGCTTTTGAAGAATGTACATATAAAACATATAGTTTGAATATATGTACAACCCATAGTTTTAGAAATTATAAAATTCACCCAAATTATTTTAAAATACTAAAATATTAAAAAAATAATATTGTAAGCAGAGTGACAGGCTGTGAACATACTACGTACGGGTATCTAAGAGTTGACAAAGGCAACTGTATTCTTCCTCGTTTTTAATTTGTAAATTCGTATCAAAATTATACAATTTTTTTTTAATTTAGTATTTAAATTTACCGTTATGTGAAAACCGAATTTTGCATGATTTTTCAACCTTCATAACTCCGGTACTCTTCCAGAGAGAGACTTAAAATTTTGAGGCAAGAAAGAACTTTTAAAATTAGTATAAGTTTGCTCAGAAAATTTTTTCGTACCTCACCCTGTTTATAAGCTATTAGGGGTCAAAAATTGAAAAGTTGCTATTTTTAATCTCCTTCAACTTAGGCACCTGTGATGAGCATTCCTGATGAGCATTCCTTTTCAGATCACAGATACCTTGAGTTCAGTCTGCACGAAAGTCCTCCAACAAAGTCAATCTATAGAAATCCTAAGAGAACTGACTGGAACAAATATAGAGAGCACTTAAAATCAACGCTTCCCTCCTTAACACCTGAAATTCCTAAAAATATCCAGGATCTAAATAGCCTAGTAAACGTTTTTACTAACGCCTGCAATAAGTCCTTAGAGCATTCATGTCCCATCAGTAAACCTAGGGGTAAACCTAAACCACCTTGGTGGAATGATGAAATCAAAGCTCTAAGGAAAGATAGTAGGAGGGCTTTTAATAATGCCAAAAAAACAAATGAGATACAGGACTGGAGCTCTTATAAAACAGCTCTTAGTCAGTACAAAAAAGCACTTAAAAAGGCGAAAAGAGATACCTGGAGACTATTCTGTGGAGTATAGAGAACGTCTCCGAGGCATCTAGACTTAGGAAAATTCTATCGACAAACCCCATGGTATCCAGTCTTCTTAAAAAAGAGGATGGCAACTGGGCTACCACAAGCGAGGAGTCGTTGGAATTACTTTTAAAAACCCACTTTCCTGGGTGCTCAAATAACAGCTCAGAGGTGGCTTGTCTTCTGAATCCTCTCCCTACTATTTCAGAGGTGGTGGTTACAGGGGACAAACTACAATGGGCTATAGATAGTTTCAAACCATTCAAGTCAAGCGGACCGGATGGAATTATACCCGCTGAGATCCAGCAAAATGCATCTACTACCCTGGCTTGGTTAAAAAGTATTTTCTGTGGTTGTCTTAATTTGGGGCTTATCCCGGATAAATGGAAACAGGTCAGAGTAGTGTTCATACCCAAGGCCGGCAAAAGTAGTCACGTCCATGCGAAGGACTTTCGGCCTATAAGCCTGTCATCCTTCCTTATAAAAACCTTAGAAAGATTGATCGACATCCATATCCGCTGCAACTTAGATAAAAATTTGTTGTCAGCCTCTCAACATCCTTACTGTAAAGGGAAGTCAGTGGATACTGCACTTCACACTTTGACAAGCTCGATTGAAAGATCTTTAAATTGCAAAGAGTATACTCTTGCAGCTTTTATAGACATTGAGGGAGCGTTTAATAACGTCAATCAGGCAGCAATTGTGGACGCACTCATAAGCGTAGGAGTTGAACCGAAGCTAAGAGCACTGATAGCTAATATGTTAAATAGCAGGCCCATCAGTGCCAACTTTGGCAACGCTTCAGCAAAAAGGTTTGTGAAAAGAGGGACTCCGCAAGGAGGGGTGCTATCTCCCCTTCTTTGGAATATGGTATTAAATAAACTGCTTAAAATCCTGAAAGAGGTGGGCTGCACAATTATCGCCTATGCGGACGATATTGCTGTCGTGGTCAGTGGCAAGTTTCCAGACAGTCTCAGGGACGTTTTGCAACTTGCACTAAACAAAATCACAACATGGGCTACAGACTGTGGACTGTCAGTAAATCCACAGAAAACAGAACTGGTCCTTTTTACAAGGAAATATAAAATTCCTAAAATAAAACCGCCTTCGTTAAATGGCTGCACTCTTGCCTTAGCGAAACGGCGAAATTTCTGGGTCTAACTCTAGACAGGAAGTTAAGCTGGAAAGCTAACATCTTAGAAAGAGTGAAGAAGGCCTCAATAGCACTCTACTCATGTAAAAAAGCCATTGGTAGGAAATGGGGGCTTCAGCCATACATGACTTACTGGCTATACACATCCGTAGTAAGAACCATTCTTATGTACGGAGTCCTAGTATGGTGGAAGGCTATCGATAAAGAGGTCAACCGCAAAGCAGTCGCTAGGGTCCAAAGAACTGCCACACTATGTATTAGTGGCTCTTTAATAACAACCCCTTCTGCGGCATTAGACATCATGCTTAATCTGATGCCTGTAGAATATTATAGTAAATTTGCAGCCGCAAACACAGCTGTGAGATTAAAAGCTACATCCCAGTTGATCAATTCACGAGAAGGTCACTCGGATATCATAAACCAATTTAAGTCCACTCCCGCCTTGGTGGACTACACGTCCCCCACTTACTTCTTCGGGAAATCTCATGTGACGAGCATACCAAGCCGTGAGAGTTGGAGCTCGAACACAGTGATGACCTTCGAAGGAGTACAATTCTACACGGATGGTTCAAAAAAAACAGCAGTGTAGGATGCGGGGTCTTCTCAGATAATCTGAATATCAGTCATAATTTCCGATTACCAGACCATTGTAGCGTCTTCCAAGCCGAAATTATGGCAATTCAAGAAGCCTTGATTCTACTGAATAGAAGCGTTTTGACTGTGAAGCAAGTACGTATTCTGTCAGACAGTCAGGCTGCGTTAAAATCTCTGGAATCAACATGCACAACCTCGAAGACTGTAAACTGCCGTAAACTTCTTAACGAGATGGCCAGGCAGTTTAGCATTCAGCTTTGCTGGGTACCAGGTCATCGAGGTATTCCGGGAAATGAAAAAACTGATGAACTCGCAAGAATTGGTACAACCTTACAAGTTCTGCCGGATAGGGCAGGACTAGGGGCACCTCTATCCACAAGCAAAACGTTGTTTCGTAAGGAAATAACGGATATGGTAAATTACAAATGGTCAAACTTAACCTCGTGTAATATCACAAGATTGATATGGCCCAAAACCGATTTAAGACGATCCAATGATCTGCCTTCTCTCAAAAGGGCAGACATTAGAATGGCAATAGGTATAATCACCGGTCACTGTCTAATAGGGAAGCATGCCAGAAGACTTGGCTTATCCGCAATCGACTATTGTAGAGCCTGCAAGGATGAAGAAGAGGAGGAAACTACTCTTCATCTCCTTTGCACATGCCCGACCTTGTCGGCAAGAAGGAATACATGTGGGGCAATATCTCTTCGACAGCCTTAGCGACCTGTCAGGTAAAAATGTGAAGAGTATTCTTCGCTTTGCAAAAAGCTCAAATTGGTTTTAACGAGTGGGATAGAAAAGCTTCTATGTGGTATCACAATGGATCAAATACGGTCTAAGTGTGCCTTTTTGGCAGCCACCTTAACCTAACCTAACCTAGGCACCTGTGATCATTTTTCTTCGGCAAGACAAAAAAATTAAAGCTCCAGTAATATATTTTTATGTGTGATAATGGTTTCTTTTAATTGTATAGCGTTTCTAAGTTGCAACACCCAAAGTTGCAAGAAACTCCTATTTTCAGAAGTATATAATATCTCAGGCTCTGAATAGTAATTTTACAATCTAGCAAGTAAATGTAACAGTAAGTCGACGCAACCGACTTATTAATTTCCTACACCTGAATAATTCGAATTAAATTAAAAATCCATAAGTTTTTTTGGCAGCTGCTTGAACTTCTTCCCTTTTGTGTCTTATTAAACTCGAATTTCAAAAACGTAAAAGAGGCATCCTCTTGGGATATGCTTTGGATAATTGTTTTTTCGTAACTCCGACACGCTTTGAGATACGAACCTAAAATTTTGAGACAATAAAGAACTTTTAGAATTAGTGTAAGTTTCCTCAGACAATTTTTTGGTAGTACCCCCTATTTAAGACTTATTACGCCTCAAAAACTGAAAATTTGCTATTTTTAGACACCTGTAACTTAGGCACCTGTAAATATTTTTCTTCGGCAAGACATGAAAATTAAAAGTTCAATAATATATTTTAACGGGTTTTCTTAATTATATAGCGTTCCGGACTTACAGCCCACCAAAATTCCAAATACACATACCCCAGAAGTCCTATTTATAAATTTTCCCAAAATTCTCCCAAATTATTTTAAAATACTAAAAAATTAAAAAAATAATGTTATAAGCAGAGTGACAGGCTATGAACATACTAACGGTTCGTACGGGTATCTAAGAGTTGACAAAGGAAACTGTATTCGTCCTCGTTATACTCTACACCTAAAGTATAGGGTATATTAACTTTGGTATGGTGTTTGTAACTACCAAAAAGGAAGCGAGTTAGATATGGACATGTCTATATGTTCTGAATCAGGATCATAACGATGTCCGTCCGTCTGTCCGTCCGTCCGTTCGCACGATAACTCAAAAACTAATAAAGCTATCTTGATGAAATTTATACAGTAGGTTATCAATTACGAAAAGAAAGCTAAGTTCGAATCTGGACAAAATTGGTCCATGGGTTCGGATTCTGGAATCTTCCGAATGATTCCGGAGCAAACGAGATTATCTGCAAAACCAACAAAGATAGAACCTTTAAATTTTGTACAATGATGTTCCTTCCCGTTCGATTTATGTCTCTGAAATTTAAGAAGATTTTGTCCATGGGTTTGGATTTTGGAAGCTTCCGAACGAGCACCAGAGCAAATGAGATTATCTCCAAAACCAATAAAGATATAACCTTTAAATTTTGCACAATGATGTCCCTTCCAGTTCGATTTATGTCTCTAGAATTTGAGAGGATTTGGTGCATGTGTTCGAAATTTGGAAGCTTCCGAACGAGCCCCAGAGCAAACGATATTATCTCCAAAATCAACAAGGATAGAACCTTTAAAATTTGTACAATGATGTTCCTTCCCGTTCGATTTATGTCTCTGAAATTTAAGAGGATTTGGTTCATGGGTTTGGATTTTGGAAGCTTCCGAACGAGCACCAGAGCAAATGAGATTGTCTCCAACACCAATAAGGATATAACCTTTAAATTTGGCAGAATAGTGTTCTTTCATGTTTTATTTAAGTCTCTGAAATTTGAGAGGATTTCGTTCACGGGTTCGGATCGTGGAAGCTTCCGAACGAGCCCTAGAGCAAACGAGTATACCTCCACAACCAACAAAAATAGAACCTTTATTTTTAGTACAAGACTGTGCTGTTAAGTTTTCTTTTCTATAAAGTTGGAAACTGACATTTGTAAGAATTTGAACCATGGATTCGTATATAGGAAGCTTCTGAACGAGCCCCAGAGCAAACGAGATTATCCCCAAAACCAACAAAGATAGAACCTTTAAATTTTTTACAATGCTGTTCCTTCCCGTTTGATTTATGCCTCTGAAATTTAAGATAATATGGTCCATGGGCCTGGATTTTGGAAGCTTCCGAACGAGCCCCAGAGCAAATGAGATTATCTCCAAAAACAACAAAGATATAAGCTTTACATTTGGCAGAATGGTGTTCTTTCATGTTTGATTTAGGTCCCTGAAATTTGTGAGGGTTTGGTCCTTGGGTTGGGATTTTGGAAGCTTCCGAACGAGCCTCAGAGCAAATGATATTATGTCCAAAAGCAACTAAGATATAACCTTTAAATTAGGCAGAATGGTGTTCCTTCATGTTTGATTTATGTTTCTGAAATTTGTGAGGATTTGGTCCTTGGGTTTGGATTTCGGAAGCTTCCGAACGAGCACCAGAGCAAATGAGATTATCTCCAAAAACAACATAGATATAACTTTTAAATTTGGCAGAATGGTGTTCTTTCATATTTTATTTAAGTCTCTGAAATTTGAGAGGATTTGGTCCATGGGTTCGGATTTTGGAAGCTTCCGAACGAGCCCCAGGGAAAACGAAATTATCTCCTAAATCAACAAAGATAGAACCTTTAAATTTTTTGACAATGATGTTCCTTCCCGTTTGATTTATATCTTTGAAATTTAAGAGGATATGGTCCATGGGTTTGGATTTTGGAAGCTTCCGAACGAGCCCCAGAGCAAACGAGATTATCTCCAAAACCAACAAAGATAGAACCTTTAAATTTTTTACAATGATGTTCCTTCCCGTTTGATTTATGCCTCTGAAATTTAACAGAATATGGTCCATGGGTTTGGATTTTGGAAGCTTCCGGACGAGCCCCAGTGCAAACGGGTATATCTCCACAACCAACAAAGATAGAACTTTTATTTTTAGTACAAAGGTGTTCTGTTATGTTTCCTTTTCTGTAAAATTGGAAACTGACATTTGAAAGAATTTGAACCATGGGCTCGTATTTTTGAACTTCCGGACGAGCACAAGAGCAACGAGCACATCTCCAAAACCAACAAAAGTAGAATATTTAAATTTAGTACAATGGTGTTCTGGTATGTTTTTTTTATATTCTTGAGATGGATTCGATGAATTGGAGTGGCAATTCGGATACGTGACACACAACTCCCAAGGACTAACAGTCTTCGAAATTAATAAAGATAGAAACTTAAAATTTTTAGCACATTTCCAAAAAAATTTTGAAAAAATGTGCTTATTAGTTTCACTCTGTCCGTCCGTCCGTCCGTCCGTCCGTCCGTCCGTCTGTTTACAAAACTTCTACACCGTTAAAGATAGAGAAAAAAAATTTTAACCATAGGTAGGTCTCATAAAAAAAATAATTTTGTGGAATAACTTTTTTATGTAGCCCCCCCCATTACGGAGCTAGAGCCCCTCAAACTTTGAAAAAGCTTTATTTTTAAATGCATATATCTTATGTTCTGCTTAAGATTTTTTCAATCTAAAAACGTCATTCGACAGGTATTTCTTTTATCTTTGTAAATTAATATCAAAATTATACAATTTTTTTAAATTTAGTATTTAAATTTACCGTTATGTGAAAACCAAATTTTGCATGATTTTTCTACTTTCATAACTCCGGCACGCTTCTAGATAGAAGCTTGAAATTTTGAGGCAAGAAAGAACTTTTAGAATTAGTATAAGTTTGCTCAGAAAATTTTTTCGGACCACCCCCTGTTTATGAGCTATTAGGGCTTAAAAATTGAAAATTTGCTATTTTTAAACACCTGTAACTTAGGAACCTGTACACATTTTACTTCTGCAAGATATAAAAATTAAAGCTACAATAATATATTTTTACGTGTGTTAAAGGTTTATTTTAATTGTAAAGGGTTCCAAAGTTGCCGCTCTTCAAAATTGCAAAAAAGCCCCATTTTCAGATGTATATCTCGGGCTCTGCGTAATAATTTTGCAATCTAAAACCGCCAGAAGATCGAAAATTTTATTATCTATACAAAACAATATCAAAATTATGTAATATTTTGTAATTTACTATTTAAATTTACCGTTATGTGAAAACCACATTTTGCATGATTTTTTTTTTTCATAACTCCGGCACCCCTTTAGATAGGAACCTGAAATTTTGAGACAAGAAAGAACTTTTAGAATTAGTATAAGTTTCCTCAGAAAATTTTTTGGTAACACCCCTTCTTTAAGAGTTATTACGCCTCAAAAATTTAAAATTTGCTATTTTTAGACACCTGTAACTTAGGCACCTGTACAAATTTTTCTTCGGCAAGACATAAAAATTAAAGCTTTAATAATATATTTTTACGTGTGTTAACGGCTTTTCTTAGTTATATAGGATTCCGGACTTATAGCCCCTCAAAATTTCAAAAATGTCCTATTTTCACATTTTTTCTTATTACATGAAATTTTCAAATTTTTGTGTAAGTCACACTTCTAAACAGTTTGTATTGAGTTTTGGAAATGTGCGCTTTTAAAAACCGTTGGTTTACATTCTACCTTGTTTACAAAGGTTTCAAGCACTTCCAAAGAGGATGCTTCTTTTACGTTCCTGAAATTCGAGTTGAATAAGACAGAAAAGGGAAGAAGTTCAAGCAGCTGCCAAAAAAACTTATGGATTTTTAATTTAATTCGAATTATTCAGGTGTAGGATATTAATAAGTCGGTTGCATCGACTTACTGTTACATTTACTTGTTTTAATTTTAATTTTAATCTAACTAATAAATTCACTTGTTTTTTTAATCCATATTTTTTGTTATTTTGTTTTAATTTTAATTATGTGCAAAATAAGTAGTGCAAAATAAATTTAAAGTACGTTTTAAACCTGGGCGTCATTCTTAATGGCCGCATTAAGAAAAGTACTTTTTCTTTTTGCTTTAATAACACATTTATTTATTTTTTTTATTTAATTTTACTTTTTCTTTTTAATATATTTATTTAATATTTATTATATTTAAAATAGATTAATTTATTTTGTTTTTTTTAAACTTGTCTAATTCAATGCGCGCAATTGCTTTGTTAACAATTAATTAATTTAAGTTTTTTTTGTTCTTTTCTTTCTAACATCTCCTAGTTGTAACAAAGCAAAAGCAATATCCTTCTTGCTCCATCCCGTTGATAGATGTTAGTGTCCCAAATTTTTCTCTTCTCAGTAATCAATACCACCATAACTGAAACTGTAATTTTAATTTGTAATTTCTGATGGTATTTACTTATTCTAATTTACTTTTACTTTATCATAAAAAATCTCGAGAAGAGTTTAATATTATTGTGAATTTTACTTTTATTTTTTATAATAGTGTGTGTAAGAATTAAGTTAATTAATCAATAACTTTTATTTGCTATAACATGCTCTTTTTTTCTTTTTTTTTGTATTGCACCTAAGGTTTGCTTTGGGTGTGTTTTTGATTAAAACTTCGTTCAATAAGGTCACTTCACAGTGTATGCTAAAAACTGTTGAACGTTTTATAAATCATTTGCACATTCAAGGCAAACATTTAATTTAATTTAATTTACAAACAAATTGTGTTGTCAAGCGTTATTCATATCGTACATATATAATTTTTATTGTTTCTTTATTAATTTAAATTTAAATTTGATATTTCACTTTTTTATTTAATTTTAAATTTTAATTTCTTGATTTTTACTTTTATTGATTTTTAAAATTTTAGAAAATTACCAATTTTAATATAGATTTCTGCAATATACGCGGTTTACAGACGAATTTCAATGCCGTCGCTTGCCATTTATATTCTAGAAAACCAGCAATTCTTGCCCTATGTGAAACCCAAGTTAACTGCCAGAGTGATAATTTTAATATTACTTGATACGCACTCGTTTCACATTTCGAAAGGAACACACTCGTTCACAAGAGTAAACTGTTGTGGAAATTGAAAATCTCTCAAACCAGATCAATGAAATTTTGGATTCAACTCCAGGAACTGAAATTGTTCTGGCGGGTGATTTCAATATTCATAATAGAGACTGGCTTCACTTTTCTAGTAACACTCTTTTGAGTCAAAACTCAATTGGAAAACAAGTTGAACTATTCTCATCTCTTTTCCGTCTTTCTCAACTTGTCCAAAATCCCACCAGGATCCCGGACTGTGCTGATCAAGAAAACTACCTCTTGGATCTGTTTCTGATCACACACCCTGAAAAATATGTGGTTTCAGTTGGTTGCCCCCTGGGTGGCTCCAACCATTGTTTGGTTAAAACATGTTTCCGGGTAGGCCCAACTACCCATCAAAGAACTTCTTCCAGAAAATTAGTATGGCGTTACAGCCATGCGAACTGAGATGGTCTTAACAGCATTTCAGATCTTTTGATTGGTTATTCTGCTTCCGTAATATAAATGTTAACTTTGCTGCAAATGATATTTGTAAAACAATTTTACTTGGAATTAGCTTATTTATTCCTCACTCCATGAGAACTATTAAACGGAAGTCCAAATCTTGGTTTCATCGCATTTGCAGTAAAGCTATTTTTAAAAAGGAGGAAGCTTTTAAACTGTACCAAAGCAATAGGTCGGAGGCTCTCAGGGCAAACTATATTGTGGTTCGAAACAGGTGCAAGAGAATTATCAACAGGTAAAAATTCTTATTCAACCTAAAGTTGAAACGCAAACTTTATCCACATGCTTAAGAATAGCAATAAGAATATGCTTTTGGTCATTTCCAAAGAGTTTAAAAGAAGACGCTAGCGGGTCTTCTTTTCATCCGCTTGTTGATATTAATAACATGATTGTGTCAGATTCCAAAGAGAAATTGAACTTGTTTGGCAAGCAGTTCTTTCGACATTGCCTCAGTCAACTTTAAAGCCACCAACTGTTTTTGAAGTTGACTACTCCGTCGATAAAACATACTTTAGGACGAGAGCAGTGATGAAAATCTTGAAAAATCTTAATAGAAAAAAATCAGGCGTTAAAGATGGTATCAGTACCATGGTTCTTAAAAATACCTATTCAAGTATTTTATTACAGAAAAAGGTAATAAAAGCAATCCCTCTAACTACCGTCCTATTACCATAATCACGGTTCTTTCCAAAGTAATTTAGAAAATAGTAAACCAGAAGCCTTTGAAATATCTGGATCGTAGAGGTTTGCTTCATGATCGACAATACGGATTCAGAGCCCGTTGTTCAACCGGTGATCTCATGACTTACCTTTGCGAAAAGTTGAAATCAGCCTTCAATATTCTGGTGAGTCTGATGTAGTGGCTCTGGATATTTCTAAAGCATTTGACCGAGTCTAGCATGGTGCTTTATTAGCAAAATGCAAAGCGTTAGGACTAGCTAGAGTCTTTTTAAAATGGATTGGAGATTTCCTTACGAATCGCATGATTTGGGCACTTGTCGATGGTTATTCATTTGACAACTTTATAATTAATGCTGGTGTCCCTCAGGGATCGGTTTTGTCGCCCACTCTCTTCTTAATATTTATCAATGACCTACATTATATTACCTCCAATCCAATCCATAGTTTCGTAGATGACAGCACCCTTGTAGTTTCCTATGAATTTCATAGCCGCTGTGGTATTAATCACCAAATTAATAGAACAGCAACTTTCTTGCACTATCAGTGAGCTAAATAATGATTTTATCCAAAAATGGGATGAAGTGAACAGAGTTTATTTCAACACCAAAAAACGCAATGCTGTTTAATCTCGCGTAAAGTAGCTACTACTACACCAACCTGACATTTCAGGGTGAAGCTTTGCAGCACTCAACAGATTTAAACATTCTGGGCATCGAGTTAAATCAGAAATTGAATTGGTCAAATCATATTTTTGGTATAGCTAAATATGCTGCTAAATGTCTAGGTTTCTTGTACCGCTGTAAAGCTTACTTTTCTCCTTTCGATCTTCTCAACATCTATAAAATGTACATGCGGCCGAAAATGGAGTATAACGCACATAATTGGGCTGGAGCACCCCAAACAGCGCTGGTTTATCTCGACAAAGTGCAAAACAGAGCTATTCGCCTTATTGGCGACCCCAGTGTTACCCAATGCTCACTCCACTTTTCACCCACATCCATATCGCTGTACTTTTGGGTCATTGACCCTCTATTATAGATACCTTGTAGAGGTGAACACCTGTTCTAAAGAAACAAAACAATTGATGCCTCCACTCAAAGTTTTCCAATGTGAAACGAGGCAAACTGGCAAGATGGCGCAACAGAGGATTCGGAAATTCGTTTGTCATGCGCACTTCGCGTTTATGGAACCTTATGCCCGCACATGTGTTCCCAAAAGTTGATAATTCATTTGTGTACGATATATCGAAATTCAAGAAGAACACTAACATCCCTCTTCAAAATAACTATCAAAATTTTTCCCTTCATCCTTCATAATCCCAATTATCCTATATAGAATTTCCCAAGTAAACCTTCCCTCATCCTTTCCACAAAACCAAGCTGTACATTATATTATTATATATTAAAGGACCTATACTGTAGTTTGGTTTTAAAGGGGGTGGCTTTGGTTGGTTAGAGTCCTACAGTATTCAGAGGAACCTCGTGAAGTTCCTTTGAGTGACTTTTGATGTTTTCCACCATCCCTCGTAAAAAAAATAAAAAAAGTAAAAAATTAGGCGAATCTATAAATTTTATATTATCTATTATCATTAATATAATTTTTGTTCCACGCATAATTAATTTTGGTTGAATGGTAGTTTCAATTAATATATAGTTTAATAAAAATTGGTGATCAAAAGCCTGTCCATTGTAGGCAATGACAATAATATTCTTAAGTGTTTTTTAATGTTAAAATGTACTCTATTAAATTTTTTATTATAAATTCGTTTTCAAATTGTTTTTCTCTATAACCACAACTTTCTCTAGAAAAAACTAATCAATTGTTTTCGATGAACAAGTGACATTTTTGTTGAATTACACATAAATTTGGCTGATGTTGTTTTATTTCTGTTGACACAATTTTTCTTGTCTAGTCTCTAAGTCGTAAAATATGTATAGGAAATTTTCAGAAACATATTTATTTTTATTTGTATTCTTATTTGTGGCCTGCTGAATGTAACATTGGTGATCTTTTTTTTTTTTAATTTTACAGAAAATTTCTTCACATATATGCTCTTTTTCTGCTTTATAAACTTTTAATCAGTTTTTACATTTTTTAATTTCTTCACATAAGCTAATTTTTATTGCAGTCGAGGCTTTATGATTATCAAAACATATTTGACATCGAAAGGAACGATTATAGCCTTGCATAATATATTATTTATATTTTGAGAGCATGTAAGTGATTTTTGACAACAAAGACAGCTTTTTGTACATCTTTGATTTTGATAATGATGTGGAATGTGGCATTGCCCACAATAATAATCTGCAGAAAATGCTGCAGTGAATGAAACAGTTACATTGTAATGATTTTTGTTATGCAACAAATTAATTCTTTTGCCAATATTTCCTATATAAAGTATTACATCTCTGCGTTCCATATTTGTGTACAACAATGCTATAATTTTTTAAACTTTCCTGAAATTATTTCAATTCAGGTATTCTGCAACCTTGCAGAGATACTGATACTCCTGATTTTTTTATTAGCCATAAAGCTAATTCAGTTTGCATCTTTATATCCCAAATGTCTGAAAATTTTAAATCACTAGCCAATTTAAAGTTTAGGAATGCAGCACCACGTTCTTCAAAGCTTTCCCCGAAAAATGTTATTCCTATCATATCTCCTGGATACACATTTTTTGTACCATCTTTTACTGTATCATATATAGCACCTTTAATCCAATTGATTGGATCTGCGTGAACCGGTACTGGTTTAATGTAAAATTTTATCTTACGACCACGTAAAAACAAACATAAAAACACAAATTTAAACCAATCTTAAAATAGAAAAGAATTAAAAATATATTTTCCAACATTTGTAGACTAGTTACAGTTTCATTTAACAATTTACAAAATATTGGCGCGAGAATATATAAGTATGTTCTTTAATGAGGCAGACAATGCATCAGCTGTGCGTCTTCCAGAAAAAAGAAGAAAAGGGAAGACAGAAGAAGAAAAACTTAGAAATTATCAGCAACTTTATCAGCTTCAACAGCAACAACAACAACAAGAACAACAGCATCAACACCATCAACAACAAGAACAACATAATCAACAACAAGAACAATAACATAACAACAACAACCACAACCACAACAGCAGCAACCGGAACAACAACAGCAGCCGGCTAAAAAACGAAGCTTTCTTGATGCTTTTAACAAAAAGGAAAAAGAAAATAAAAAACAAAAATTCTTAAAAATAAGAGATATGGAGTCAAACAGACTATACATTTTAAATAATATCAAAAATATAAACAGTTGTTATGGTGTAAAATAGGTTTTGAGACCAAAAATTTTATTATTTTCATTCCTCAAAAATATGAGAAAATGATAAATAATGAACTTGAAAATGAAATAAAAACAAAGACAATATTTGTATATAGAGATGAAGAAGTGGGTTTATTGCTCACTGATTCAAAAATGTTTCCACTTGCTGAAAACCAGTAACAGGAAATCGTAATAATAAATAAAAAATATAAAATAAAAATAAAAAATTTTTTAAATTTAAAATGTATTTGTTAATTATATTATAGGAACTTATTTTAGATTAATTTAGGTTTTTCATTTAGGAAGTTCTGGTAAATAGGTTTATGAGAATATAGGACAAAGGTAAAAGTTATTTATTTTTATTTATATTTATTCATGTTGTTTATTTTATTAAATAATTTTCAGATTTTTTTTTTTTTTATTTTTACTTTCATATTTTAGATTCTTCTTTTATTTTAAAAAAAAGAAAAAAAAATATTTCATTGAAAACATTACATTAAACCTAATTTTGTTAGTAGGTATAGGGGCACTTTGGCATGGTAAAAAATAAGCCCATATCGCACGACCTAGTTTTTAATAAACCATATCGCATGCCCATGCAAATTAACCTATATTTGAATGACCTTGAGTTTTAGAGAAACCGGAAGTGTTGTGACCTGGATTCTGTTAGAAGTTGGGGTAAAACAAGTCTTTTAGAGCTCTTTGATTGTATATTATAATAGGTCAACATGAAAATAGTTAGCAAAACTATGATATGTAAATATTAAAGCACGTGTTATTTAATGTTGGTGAACTAGTTTTAAAGTGTATCTTTAAGGAATGCGTGTTTTTTTTTTGTGTTGGTTTACTATAGGAAGAAATACAAAATAAATGTTATTTCGTTTCTTCGTTTTTTTTTTTTTTCAGCTGAATATCTGGTTTAGATTACTATGTAGTATGTTAAAAAGGTAGAAAAAGAAAGAGGCAAGAAAAGTTGAATGCAAATAGATTGGTATAGTATAGTATAGTATAGTAAGAACGTAGAATATATATCTACATATATATGTTGCATATAAAAAGGTTAAAAAGAAATTCAAAATAGAAATTAGCGTCCACATGTACCTTTTTCTTTTTTTCGTTTGATTAAATCTGGTTTTGTTTACAATATTTGTATATTATTTAAAAGATACAAAAAAAAGGTAAAAGAATAAATTGAATTATCAAGATAAATTTATTAAGAATATATTGCATTCTTAAATTTCTGAATACCTGGTATAGGATGGCTTGTATGTTATGAAATTAGAAGTTGAAAACAAAAAGGAAAATCAAAAGAGTATTAATTTCTATGTAGAAAATTCTAAAATAAGAACTATGTAATCAGAAGATTTAAATTGAAATTTGTAATTATGTCATACAGATGGTAGACAAATTACGTTTTCGTTATGTATTAAGTTGAGTATGGAATTAGCTTATTTATTCCTCACTCCATGAGAACTATTAAACGGAAGTCCAAATCTTGGTTTCATCGCATTTGCAGTAAAGCTATTTTTAAAAAGGAGGAAGCTTTTAAACTGTACCAAAGCAATAGGTCGGAGGCTCTCAGGGCAAACTATATTGTGGTTCGAAACAGGTGCAAGAGAATTATCAACAGGTAAAAATTCTTATTCAACCTAAAGTTGAAACGCAAACTTTATCCACATGCTTAAGAATAGCAATAAGAATATGCTTTTGGTCATTTCCAAAGAGTTTAAAAGAAGACGCTAGCGGGTCTTCTTTTCATCCGCTTGTTGATATTAATAACATGATTGTGTCAGATTCCAAAGAGAAATTGAACTTGTTTGGCAAGCAGTTCTTTCGACATTGCCTCAGTCAACTTTAAAGCCACCAACTGTTTTTGAAGTTGACTACTCCGTCGATAAAACATACTTTAGGACGAGAGCAGTGATGAAAATCTTGAAAAATCTTAATAGAAAAAAATCAGGCGTTAAAGATGGTATCAGTACCATGGTTCTTAAAAATACCTATTCAAGTATTTTATTACAGAAAAAGGTAATAAAAGCAATCCCTCTAACTACCGTCCTATTACCATAATCACGGTTCTTTCCAAAGTAATTTAGAAAATAGTAAACCAGAAGCCTTTGAAATATCTGGATCGTAGAGGTTTGCTTCATGATCGACAATACGGATTCAGAGCCCGTTGTTCAACCGGTGATCTCATGACTTACCTTTGCGAAAAGTTGAAATCAGCCTTCAATATTCTGGTGAGTCTGATGTAGTGGCTCTGGATATTTCTAAAGCATTTGACCGAGTCTAGCATGGTGCTTTATTAGCAAAATGCAAAGCGTTAGGACTAGCTAGAGTCTTTTTAAAATGGATTGGAGATTTCCTTACGAATCGCATGATTTGGGCACTTGTCGATGGTTATTCATTTGACAACTTTATAATTAATGCTGGTGTCCCTCAGGGATCGGTTTTGTCGCCCACTCTCTTCTTAATATTTATCAATGACCTACATTATATTACCTCCAATCCAATCCATAGTTTCGTAGATGACAGCACCCTTGTAGTTTCCTATGAATTTCATAGCCGCTGTGGTAATTAATCACCAAATTAATAGAACAGCAACTTTCTTGCACTATCAGTGAGCTAAATAATGATTTTATCCAAAAATGGGATGAAGTGAACAGAGTTTATTTCAACACCAAAAAAACGCAATGCTGTTTAATCTCGCGTAAAGTAGCTACTACTACACCAACCTGACATTTCAGGGTGAAGCTTTGCAGCACTCAACAGATTTAAACATTCTGGGCATCGAGTTAAATCAGAAATTGAATTGGTCAAATCATATTTTTGGTATAGCTAAATATGCTGCTAAATGTCTAGGTTTCTTGTACCGCTGTAAAGCTTACTTTTCTCCTTTCGATCTTCTCAACATCTATAAAATGTACATGCGGCCGAAAATGGAGTATAACGCACATAATTGGGCTGGAGCACCCCAAACAGCGCTGGGTTATCTCGACAAAGTGCAAAACAGAGCTATTCGCCTTATTGGCGACCCCAGTGTTACCCAATTCTCACTCCACTTTTCACCCACATCCATATCGCTGTACTTTTGGGTCATTGACCCTCTATTATAGATACCTTGTAGAGGTGAACACCTGTTCTAAAGAAACAAAACAATTGATGCCTCCACTCAAAGTTTTCCAATGTGAAACGAGGCAAACTGGCAAGATGGCGCAACAGAGGATTCGGAAATTCGTTTGTCATGCGCACTTCGCGTTTATGGCACCTTATGCCCGCACATGTGTTCCCAAAAGTTGATAATTCATTTGTGTACGATATATCGAAATTCAAGAAGAACACTAACATCCCTCTTCAAAATAACTATCAAAATTTTTCCCTTCATCCTTCATAATCCCAATTATCCTATATAGAATTTCCCAAGTAAACCTTCCCTCATCCTTTCCACAAAACCAAGCTGTACATTATATTATTATATATTAAAGGACCTATACTGTAGTTTGGTTTTAAAGGGGGTGGCTTTGGTTGGTTAGAGTCCTACAGTATTCAGAGGAACCTCGTGAAGTTCCTTTGAGTGACTTTTGATGTTTTCCACCATCCCTCGTAAAAAAAATAAAAAAAGTAAAAAATTAGGCGAATCTATAAATTTTATATTATCTATTATCATTAATATAATTTTTGTTCCACGCATAATTAATTTTGGTTGAATGGTAGTTTCAATTAATATATAGTTTAATAAAAATTGGTGATCAAAAGCCTGTCCATTGTAGGCAATGACAATAATATTCTTAAGTGTTTTTTAATGTTAAAATGTACTCTATTAAATTTTTTATTATAAATTCGTTTTCAAATTGTTTTTCTCTATAACCACAACTTTCTCTAGAAAAAACTAATCAATTGTTTTCGATGAACAAGTGACATTTTTGTTGAATTACACATAAATTTGGCTGATGTTGTTTTATTTCTGTTGACACAATTTTTCTTGTCTAGTCTCTAAGTCGTAAAATATGTATAGGAAATTTTCAGAAACATATTTATTTTTATTTGTATTCTTATTTGTGGCCTGCTGAATGTAACATTGGTGATCTTTTTTTTTTTTAATTTTACAGAAAATTTCTTCACATATATGCTCTTTTTCTGCTTTATAAACTTTTAATCAGTTTTTACATTTTTTAATTTCTTCACATAAGCTAATTTTTATTGCAGTCGAGGCTTTATGATTATCAAAACATATTTGACATCGAAAGGAACGATTATAGCCTTGCATAATATATTATTTATATTTTGAGAGCATGTAAGTGATTTTTGACAACAAAGACAGCTTTTTGTACATCTTTGATTTTGATAATGATGTGGAATGTGGCATTGCCCACAATAATAATCTGCAGAAAATGCTGCAGTGAATGAAACAGTTACATTGTAATGATTTTTGTTATGCAACAAATTAATTCTTTTGCCAATATTTCCTATATAAAGTATTACATCTCTGCGTTCCATATTTGTGTACAACAATGCTATAATTTTTTAAACTTTCCTGAAATTATTTCAATTCAGGTATTCTGCAACCTTGCAGAGATACTGATACTCCTGATTTTTTTATTAGCCATAAAGCTAATTCAGTTTGCATCTTTATATCCCAAATGTCTGAAAATTTTAAATCACTAGCCAATTTAAAGTTTAGGAATGCAGCACCACGTTCTTCAAAGCTTTCCCCGAAAAATGTTATTCCTATCATATCTCCTGGATACACATTTTTTGTACCATCTTTTACTGTATCATATATAGCACCTTTAATCCAATTGATTGGATCTGCGTGAACCGGTACTGGTTTAATGTAAAATTTTATCTTACGACCACGTAAAAACAAACATAAAAACACAAATTTAAACCAATCTTAAAATAGAAAAGAATTAAAAATATATTTTCCAACATTTGTAGACTAGTTACAGTTTCATTTAACAATTTACAAAATATTGGCGCGAGAATATATAAGTATGTTCTTTAATGAGGCAGACAATGCATCAGCTGTGCGTCTTCCAGAAAAAAGAAGAAAAGGGAAGACAGAAGAAGAAAAACTTAGAAATTATCAGCAACTTTATCAGCTTCAACAGCAACAACAACAACAAGAACAACAGCATCAACACCATCAACAACAAGAACAACATAATCAACAACAAGAACAATAACATAACAACAACAACCACAACCACAACAGCAGCAACCGGAACAACAACAACAGCCGGCTAAAAAACGAAGCTTTCTTGATGCTTTTAACAAAAAGGAAAAAGAAAATAAAAAACAAAAATTCTTAAAAATAAGAGATATGGAGTCAAACAGACTATACATTTTAAATAATATCAAAAATATAAACAGTTGTTATGGTGTAAAATAGGTTTTGAGACCAAAAATTTTATTATTTTCATTCCTCAAAAATATGAGAAAATGATAAATAATGAACTTGAAAATGAAATAAAAACAAAGACAATATTTGTATATAGAGATGAAGAAGTGGGTTTATTGCTCACTGATTCAAAAATGTTTCCACTTGCTGAAAACCAGTAACAGGAAATCGTAATAATAAATAAAAAATATAAAATAAAAATAAAAAATTTTTTAAATTTAAAATGTATTTGTTAATTATATTATAGGAACTTATTTTAGATTAATTTAGGTTTTTCATTTAGGAAGTTCTGGTAAATAGGTTTATGAGAATATAGGACAAAGGTAAAAGTTATTTATTTTTATTTATATTTATTCATGTTGTTTATTTTATTAAATAATTTTCAGATTTTTTTTTTTTTTATTTTTACTTTCATATTTTAGATTCTTCTTTTATTTTAAAAAAAAGAAAAAAAAATATTTCATTGAAAACATTACATTAAACCTAATTTTGTTAGTAGGTATAGGGGCACTTTGGCATGGTAAAAAATAAGCCCATATCGCACGACCTAGTTTTTAATAAACCATATCGCACGCCCATGCAAATTAACCTATATTTGAATGACCTTGAGTTTTAGAGAAACCGGAAGTGTTGTGACCTGGATTCTGTTAGAAGTTGGGGTAAAACAAGTCTTTTAGAGCTCTTTGATTGTATATTATAATAGGTCAACATGAAAATAGTTAGCAAAACTATGATATGTAAATATTAAAGCACGTGTTATTTAATGTTGGTGAACTAGTTTTAAAGTGTATCTTTAAGGAATGCGTGTTTTTTTTTTTTGTGTTGGTTTACTATAGGAAGAAATACAAAATAACATTTAGCATCTTCGTTTTTTTTTTTTTTCAGCTGAATATCTGGTTTAGATTACTATGTAGTATGTTAAAAAGGTAGAAAAAGAAAGAGGCAAGAAAAGTTGAATGCAAATAGATTGGTATATTATAGTATAGTAAGAACGTAGAATATATATCTACATATATATGTTGCATATAAAAAGGTTAAAAAGAAATTCAAAATAGAAATTAGCGTCCTCATGTACCTTTTTCTTTTTTTCGTTTGATTAAATCTGGTTTTGTTTACAATATTTGTATATTATTTAAAAGATACAAAAAAAAGGTAAAAGAATAAATTGAATTATCAAGATAAATTTATTAAGAATATATTGCATTCTTAAATTTCTGAATACCTGGTATAGGATGGCTTGTATGTTATGAAATTAGAAGGTGAAAACAAAAAGGAAAATCAAAAGAGTATTAATTTCTATGTAGAAAATTCTAAAATAGGAACTATGTAATCAGAAGATTTAAATTGAAATTTGTAATTATGTCATACAGATGGTAGACAAATTACGTTTTCGTTATGTATTAAGTTGAGTATGCTTATTTTTTCTAATTTTCATTTTAAAAATAAATTTCTCGTTTACTTTTTTTCGTTCTAATTAGGTGATACGAAATATAATAGTACATTGCCTACTTATATTGAATCATCTATTCTAATTTTTTTTTTTTTTTGTGTTGGTTAACTAGCTTTACTATAGGAAGAAATACAAAATAACAATTAGCATCTTCGTTTTTTTTTTTTAGCAGAATATCTGGTTTAGATTACTATGTAGTATTTTAAAAAGGTAGAAAAAGAAAGAGGCAAGAAAAGCTGAATGCAAATAGATTGGTATAGTATAGTAAGAACGTAGAATATATATCTACATATATATGTTGCATATAAAAAGGTTAAAAAGAAATTCAAACTTTATTAACTTTAATGTACAAAATATAAAGTGCATTTTATTTTTAGAGTATTACAAAAATCTCTTTTTAAATATGTTTTTACGATGACTACTACTTAAAATTGTAGATATGATGGGTTCAATGATCTTTATTCGCCTTTGAAATCTCATTCTATCAATTGCATATTGTTGCCAATGATTTTTCCGAGAAGAATTATAAGCAAAGCTCTATACATACATAACTTTAATTTGTAAAGTTGAATTAAATCGTACTTTTTTAGTTGGATTATTTAATTCCATATGATCTATATATTTATGTTACAAATAAAAATTATTTTATTTTGTTTTTTTTTTTTGTTTTTTATTTTAACACGTTTTCTTTAAGTAAGTACATATAGATATTAAAACTATTTTTAATTGCACACCTTGAACTTGAACTTACATTATGTGTTGGAATAGGACACATAGATTTAAAATGTTCAATTTTTAACAATGATGGCATTGTACTGGTTAAATCATTTATTTTAGTACTATCTATGTATTTTTCAAGAAATTTTTTTTTCTGCTTTCCTTTAACGTAAATTATATCAGCTGATTATAAATAGTACTTAAGTATATCCCTCAAACATAAGTATTCTACTGTACCACTATTCCATTTTAATCCATTTATTTTATTTTCAGAATATTGAATATTGTATTTTGTTAGTTCTTCTTCGGGGTTAGGCGCTTTAAAATGATATACAATTGGAATCAAACTCCCCTTTTTAAGAATAGCCAATTCCTTTATAAAATATTGCTTTTCATTTCCTTGTACAAATTGTAAGTCAACAATGAACGATGAAAATTTGTTGGTTATCCATTATGAATGTTGATGAATGAATAACCTTTTGAGTGAAGGAAGCGGGATCTTATATTCTCTTTTTGAGTGTACATTTTGGTATAAATATAGGTTTGCTATCATGAATAATTATTTATTTAATTATGTTTTTTCACCTATTTACAATGATGGTGGCTGAGCCAACTTGTTGTGGAAAAACTACTTTTATTCATAACCTAATAAAATTAAAAAATAAAATCATACATCCGCAAATCAATAAAATTATTTGGTGTAACCCAGATAAAAATGCAGTACCGAATGATATAAAAGATCTTGAGTATAGCAACAGTATTCCTGATTTTAGTGATAATAGAAACTCTGTATTAATTGTGATAGATGATATGATGTTAAATTCTTATGATAGACATGTCTGCGAACTATTTACTAGAGGATCGCATCATAGAAATTTATCGGTAATATTTGTAACCCAAAATATATTTCATCAAGGTAAATTTTCCAGAGATATTTCACTTTATTGCAAATACATAATTCTTTTTAAGAATCCTAGAGATAAATCACATATTACCATTCAATATATATGCCCGTCAAATATATCCGAATCAGGTCAAGAAATTTGAGAAAGTATATAATGAAGTAACATCTAAGCCATATGGTTATATATTAATAGATCTTACTCAAGAAGTTAATGATTTATTTAGATTGAGAAGTGACAAACAATCAGTTGGAACAATATGCAAAAGAATATGAAACGATTGAAAATCAACCGACATATATTCCACCTGTTAAAAAATTCTAAACCGAAATTCCAAAGAGTTATTATAAAACATTGTGAACCAGATGTAATTAAAACAATTTGTGAAATATCGTTAAATATTTTAAATGGTAAATGAAAGTTGAATAAAAAAACAAAAATCAATCAAAAAGATATAAAAGGGAGTTAAGATCACTCATTTGTTATAAAAAATCAATAAATAATAAACGAAAAATTATTGTTCAAAAAGGAGGATTTTTACCTACTCTTCTTGGTGCAGTTCTTTCAGGGTTGATTGGAAATCTTATAAAATGAATAATTCAACATTTAATAAAATGATAATTCTCAAACCGGAAATATATGAAAAACTTAAACAAAATTCTAATCTTGAAATTAACTAGTTGGATAAAAATATGAAAAAAATTATGTTAAATAAGCATTTGACTGATATCCAGAAATGGTATTTTTTACGGTAAAATTTGTTTAAAAAACAAAATCAGAGCAGAACTCTTCCACAAAACAGAGAAAAAAGAAAAACGATACTAATGGAATCAAAAAGTACTCAAACACGTCTAAAACCATTATTTAAGGATGCAAAGGTACAATCAGATTCTGTTAAATATAGAGACATTAAAATGCAATTCCCTGAGGAAGAAATATATGAGGATACCCCTGATAATTTGTTTGAAGACGAAGAAAATGAAGAAAATGTTTTATTAAAAGCAATGTCTGCTGCAACAGCGGGGGAACGGTTAAGAAAACGAAAATCAATTAGGAGTAAAAATGTTAGAAATAAAAATATTTGAAACAGATACTGGTGATAAAATAACAGTTCCATTAGATAGTCCAAGTCCACCAACGAAAAAGGAAAAAACTATAAATAGATCTCCAAAACGTTTATTGCGATCAGCGAAAGCAGGTGATACTCAAACACAACTTAATTTTCCAATTCGTAAAAATAAATCTACAAGTTCATGGACAACGTACAAGTAAATGATGAATTTTACGTCACATTACTCAGTGATTCATCTATGAATTTTTAACCCCGAAAACACATTATCAACTTTTACGAATAAAATGGATAAATATATGGTCGATTCTAATTGGAAAGTTGGTGTATCTGAAATATATGCTAATGATTTTATTCCAAATGTCTATGGTGAGGAATGGGAAAAAAGTACTCAAATATATATCACTGGTATGCAGACAAACCGTATTGGTGTTGGGACTACTTATATACCATATAGTAACGATCAAATGATATGCGATTGTAAGGTTCTGTTACTTCCTACTTTAATTCAAAAATATTCGACCATTATTAGGATTTTCAAGAAAAGAAGTTTTACGTCAACTAATTGGGGGTATTTTTAACTTTATAAATGACGATACAAACTATGTAATACCAAACAAAGCTGAGGAGTTTCCAAAAACTTTATTATACACTACTATCTGTTTAAGTAAGCCAAAAGTTAACATCAAATTAAGAACAAATTTCACTTACAGCTTAGATGGACTTTTAAAAACATGTTTTGATCAAGCTTTCGTAAAATTAACTGACCCTAAAAAATATAAACCTCGTGTAATTGAAGTTTTTAAATTATTTATTGATAGCATGAATTTAATTCCTGTAGAGAAACCAGATATGTTTTTTATATACACTGATATTATTGAACCACAAAATATAGGTGGTAAAAATGTAAGATGTTTAAGAACTGTTAATACAGAAAATGCTTTTACTAACACAGTAAAAGAATTTAACATAATTCAATATTGTAATGGTGAAAAATCATTTGATAGTATTTCAATGCTCTTATGTGATAAATATGGTTATAAAATAAATTTTAGTGATAGTAGTATTCCTACAAAAATTGTATTACATTTAAAAAAAGTATAAATAAATGTCAGTTTGTAAATTTTAATATTAATTTTATTTTAAAAGTAATGGAGAAAGTGTATTACAGATAGTATTTAGTACAATCCGGAAGAGGTCTAGATGATAATAGGCCTTTATTGCATTCTACCATACCTTACCAAAGAGGTCGCGGATTAGGAAGTTTTTTTTGGAGGTCTTTTTAAGTATTTGAAACCTATATTTGCTTCAGGTGCTAATATATTTAAAAAAGAGGTCATTAACTCTGGTATTAGCGCTTTATCTGATATTGCATCAGGGGCTAATGTAAAGGAAGTTGTTCAAGATAGAGGTAAAGAAATGATGAAAACTGTAAGACGCGGAGCTGTTAGGAAGCTTAATGAAATGTATGGGTAAAAGAAAAAGGAAAACTATAAAAAACTTAAAATTAGCAATTCAAATTATTCTATGTCAAAACGGCGTAAAGTTAATAAGAAAAAGAAACTAAAAGATATTTTTAACTAATCATGGTGGAATGTATGAAATCTGAATTAGATATTTTTAAAACTCAACCTATTCAATCCAGTATTTTACGATCTGAGGAGGTTTCTTATAATCCAATTGCTTCCCTAGACAATCCGTCAACAATCGAATTTCTATCATTAGGTCATGGTGATACATATAGAGATTTATCTTCTGTATATTTACGATTAAAAGTACAAATTTTAAAAAAAGATGGAACTCATTGGAATAATGATAAAGGAACTGATGGAAGACTAATAGCACAACCAAGTGTTGTTAATAATCTTCTTAACTCTCTAATAAAACAGTGTAATGTACAGTTAAATCGTAAAAATATAACCCCCCTCAGACGGTAATTACCACTACAGAGCTTACATTGAATCATTATTAAATTATGGTACATTATGGTTAAATTATGCAGCAACAACACATTTGGAATGTGCCGGTTGGAATCTGGATAAACCAAATATAGCAAAATTTGCCAATGTTAGTTCAAAGGAGCGCCAAAAAGCTTACCAAAATAGCAGTGTTGTAGAGCTTATGGGCAAATTACATGTAAATATGTTCAATCAACCAACTCTTCTGATAAATAATGTTGATGTTAGAATAGTTTTAACATTAGAAAAACCAGATTTTTTCTTTTTCGGAGATGATTCTGATGAATCTCAATTAAAAATTGTAGAAACAACATTGTTTAAGAGACATGCAACTATTAATCCTAGTGTATTATTAGCACATAATGCTGTTATTGAGAAGTCGAACGCCAAATATAATTATAAACGGGTAGAAGTAAAAAGTTTTACGATTCCTTCTAATAGTACAACTATTTCGCTTGATAATGTATTTATTGGGCAGTTACCAAACACGATATTATTTTGTATGACAGAGAATGCCGGTTACTCTGGAAAAAGATCAAAAAATCCATTTAATTTTAAACACTTTGATATTTCGCAATTCATGTTATATGTAAATGGAGTACAAATACCTAATACAATAATTGAAACCAGTTTTACGGAAGAAAATAATTGTTATACACGTGCATATCATACGATATTTTCTGGTACAGGCATATATCATAATGATAAAGGTCATCAGATAACAAAATCTATGTTTAGTAATGGATTCTTTATATTAGCTTTTGATTTAACTCCAGATGCATCAGGAAATGAAGTGTGTCATGGATTACTTAATCAAGGCACTGTTCAAATTGAAGCTAGGCTATCAAAACCGCTTCCATCAACTCTATCTGCTATAGTTTATGGAGAATTTGATGCAAGTTTACAAATTGATAGAAATCGAAATGTGTTCACAAATCTATAAATAGATTACTTAAGACTTGACTTTGAGTATTGGTTAAGATGTCATTAACCTGTGCACTTGTAGATGTAACATTTTGTTGTGATGATAAAAACAACTTATTCGCGAAAGATATTTGCTTACTTGGAATTAAAGAACCTTGTAAAAAATTAATAAAAGAGTTTACATACAAATTTCCAACAAAAGAACTTTTAAATTATCATTTTGAAAATTATACTTTTGGAACTGTTCACAATAATAAAATAAATAACGATCTTAGACAGATATTGGAGAAATTTGATATTATTATAACAAATGAAAAAATAAAAAAAGATTTCTTAATAAATTACACTAGCGAAATAAGTAAAGTGTATGATTTAAGTAAATTTGATTCATGAATACTTTAGAATTAACTAATATATTAAGATGTAACAAATACACAAACAAATTTTTGAAAGGAGTTTTTGCTTTGGATAAATTACCAATATAGTTGAAAGGCCAACATTCATGATTGTAAACACTGATAAAGCCAAAGATCCTGGAACACATTGGTTAGTTATTTTTATTCCAAAAGATGGTTGTATAGAATATTTTGATTCTTACGGTGGCACACCAGATAAACCAGAAATTCTTAATTATTTAAAAAACCAATGCATGACAATATTTAATGATAGACAAATTACAAAGTAACTTTTCAGATGTATGTGGACAATATTGTTGTGTTTACGTTTGGTGTAAGTGTAATAATATAAGTATGAATAAATTTTTAACACAATTTAGTAGTGTTAGTTATATCCATAATGATAATCTAATTTTAAAACTTTATAACAGCATATTTGGGAAAAAGTATATTCAGAGGTGTGTTTCTAAACAAAAAATATAAATATATATATCTAAAATATTGCGGTTTTTTAACTCATTTTAAAACAACTGTGAGAGGAATAGTATCATATACAATATGTTATTGGCCTATACCTACTTTTTAAACGAAGCACATACGGTAAAAATTGTTGTTGGTTTTCATACAGAATTAATAGAAGCAAAAATTTCATTACACCGCATTGGGAAAAAATTAATGTTTATTAATTATGAAGATTGGTTGGAATTTTATCAGCAATATCATCTTCATCCTAAAAATAAAGTTTCCTGCTCACAATTTGGTATAAAAACTGGAAAACCACGGTCATTTGTACTAAAAGATGAGGAAATTGATAAATTTCGTAATCTATTTAATTTTATCCACTTAGTAATGGTTTACAACAAAAATGCTGAAGGATGTGTAAAAGAATACGTAAGAAAATATATTAGAACGTGTGTGGAAAACCAGAAAACTATATTAAAAGATGAAATATACATTCCATTAAACCGGTTTAATGTTCAATATAATTATTCTAGATTATTTTTTGAGATTCCATTTTTATTAAAAGAATTAATAGATAAATATTTAAATATAAATCAGGAGATATAATGTGGTTGGTTGCAAATTCTCTTTATCATTGTCCAAAGATTCAGAAACTTGCCCTCTTTCTACAAAATTACTGTCCATTTGAAATGTTAAAATGTTGAATAACCAGACTTTTTGAGAAAATTAAGTATTTTTTTTATTAATTTGCAGTGTTACTAAGATTAGAACTGACATCTGACTGAATAAAAATTCAAATTTTGAAAAGGTATAAAAAGAATGCATTATTTTTATTGGTATTTATTTTAAGAATGGATGTGAAAGATTTCTTAGAAAAATAGTCATTTACATTATTAGATGAACACAAAACTTATATTTCAAATTTATACAATTATTTAGAAAAATATGTTGGTAAAGATCAGTACAGTTCAAAATATGGTACACATTTTAGTTGCTGTCCTTGGGCTTATAATAATTGTACGTCAGGGCCTGATACTTGTGAATGCTATTTTGTAGCAAAATATAACAAAGAATTAGAAAAGTTAATTAAATGGTATAAGCATAATGTCAAAAGCTCAAATTGTAATGAAAATTCATAGACCAGCAAGGCGTAGATATCCTAGAAGGAAATTCTTACAAAGAGGTTTAAATGATACTTGGCAAATTGATTTAGTTGAAATGATACCATACGCAAAGTTTAATAATGGCTTTAATTATATGTTAACTGCCATAGATATATTTTCTAAATATGCATATGCTGAACCTGTAAAAACAAAGAATGCTGAAAATGTTTTAAATGCCCTGAAATCAATTTTTGAGCGCGCTAAAGTTATACCCAAAAATATTCACTCTGATCAAGGCAAAGAGTTTTTTAATTCACAATTCTAAAACTATATGAGAGAAAAAATAATCAATCACTATCATACATACAGTGAATTAAAAGCATCAATTGTTGAACGATTTAATCGTACAATGAAAAATTCTATGTGGAAAACATTTAGTCTAAATGGAAATTATAAATGGTTATCTATTTTGCAATCAATAATAAAAGATTATAATTCAAGAAAACATTCTACAATAAAGCTTCCATCTGAAAAAGTTACGCGAAAAAATGAAAGAAATATATTGAAAAATATATATATGCAACCTAAAATTTTTCAAAAAAGTAAATATAAGGTTGGTGAATATGTAAGAATAAGTAAATATAAAGGTCACTTCGAAAAAGGCTATCAACCAAATTGGTCAACTGAAATATTGAAAATTGATAAGATCAATAATACCTATCCAGTTACATATCAATTATCAGATTATAAAAATAATCCTATTTCAGGTGGTTTCTACAAAGAGGAACTCACTCCTGTTAAATATCCAAATTCTTACCTGGTAGAAAAAATTATTAAAAAACAAGGTAATAAAGTTTTTATAATTTTAATTAGTTGAACTAATTCCGTAAAACTCTTTTATGTAATAATATTTTGAAGAAAAACCCCTTATCAAAAATACCTTTCACCAGTTTTTTAAATTTACCCAAATTTTCTATTAAATAAATTTAAAGAATCTTATAAAATTATTTTTTAATTTATTTATTTATTTAGGATGCATTTCGATATGATCACATATATATGATCACATCTCGATATCGCATATCAATATGATCACATCACGTTATGAATGGCTGATGATGATATGTGATCATATCGAAATGCATCCTAAATAAATAAATAAATTAAAAAATAATTTTATAAAATTGCTTAAATTTATTTAATAGAAAATTGGTAAAATTTAAAAAACTGGTGAAAGGTATTTTTGATAAGAGGTTTTTCTTCAAAATATTATTAAATAAAGTTTTTGTTAAATGGTTAGGTTTCAATGATGATCATAATACTTGGATTAATAAAAAAAATAGTATTTAATAAATTTGAACACATTTGATATTTATTTGTGCTATTATACTAAAATTTTTAAATAAAAATGTAAACATTATATTTCTAATTAATTATTAACATTAGATCTTTGATATCCATAGGGAAATGAACTACCATCTTCCATAAATTTACGTTTTTCTAACCTAGTTTGATATTTTTTTATTTCAGGAACTGTGATAACTTTATGCTCTTTATTACGTCGAATATTTTGTGAAAGTATGCATACATCGTTGTCTTCCTTCACATTTAGTACCGCTTCTTTAATTGTATTAAAATTAATTTTTTGGGAGGCTGTATAGTTTAAACAAATTCCTTTAACTTTACAAACTAGTTTTTCTTCATTGTCTTTCGTACTGTGAATTTTATATGCATAGTTTTTAGGGCCTCCACTTACAAATTCTGTAATGTAACTTCCAACACCATAACATTCTAGTTCATCGGTAATATCTCCTATAAAATCCACTGTTTGGGGTTCATATTCTCCTGTACGACTTATATATATTACGGAATCAGTGTCATAATATAAAACTCTATCCTTTAGTTTTTCTAAATAACTATATAATTTTAATCGAGCTTGAGTAGTTGTGTAAGCTGCAATACATACATTTACAGTAGATAATGATTCACCTGCTTCTTCTTTGTACTGCCAATTAACTATAATGTTTTCCTCACTTACTGGAAGAATACCACAAACATATATAGATGGATTTGTTAACATGTCATATAAATCCTTAGGTTGATTAATAATTATTGTTTTAAGTTTTCTCTCTGTCCAAATTTACCCCAAAAAGAATTAAGCATTAATTTTGCAAAAGATCGTAGTCCCTGATTATTTATAATTTCATTAAATTCTATTTGAATATTTTCATTTTTAAGGAAATCCGTTATATACTTCTCTTTCTCTTCCTTTGTTATACAGTTACTAGGCCATCCCGATGCCTGTTGTTTTATTTTTAAAAATGCGTTCATCATTTGTGTGAAAAGACCATCTGTTTTTGTTACACCATTGCATTGACATATGTTGCAACTCCATATTTCATGAATTTCTAATATTTTATATTTCAATTCAAGAGCTTTTAACACTTCATCAATAATCCATGTTCCAAGTAAAGCTCTTTTGTTATCATTATGTAAACAAAATTCATTTAGGTTTTTTTCCTCACTACATGTGCGACATAAGGAAAACATTAATTTGTTGTTTTGTTTTATAGGTAATACTGGATGTATAAGATTTTCTGGTGGTAAAATTTTACATTTTATAAGTCCATTCAAATCTTTTAAATTTTGTTTAGTACAATTAACGTTTCCTACATAAACATCTGGATGGCCGACAGGAAATTTTCCATATTTGCAAACCCATGGATATAAAGAACAAATATCTATATATTTTATTTTTTCTCCTTTTTTACATTTGTAGTAGTTGTAAACATTATCTGTACGACCACCATAAAAAGAATCCCGAGGTTTTAATCGTGAAAGTTGTACTAATGGATGGTTATTTAAGTAATTTATTTTGCTTTTACTTATTTGAGAATAAAAATCACATTCCCACATTTCAATTACATTGTAATCTAAGCTTTTCAACCTATCAGATTTTCTAATAGTTCTATCATATCGTTCATATCATTGTTATCATCACATAAAATGGAAAACAGTTAGGATGACCGTGATAATAATATCCATAAAATTCAAAAACTTGATTAGTTTCTGAACAAAAACCATTAACTTTTACACCGGCTACGACAGCTTCTTTTTGTTTAGCAGCATGTCTAATGTTAATATTCCGTTTTTCCTCCTCCCAAACCAACCATTGAATAGCTGCCTTTGATTGGTTATCTGAATACCTATACCCGTTTTTGGGTATTAAACCAATCGTATCTGGTTTTAAAAAAATTACGTCTAAATGCAAGATTACAAGCAGACGCTATAGTTGTGGCCTCTAGAAAAGGTTCACCGTTAAAAAAAATTATCTCTAAGAAAAAATTATCTGAACTTTAAGCATGATTGCGTTAGTATTGCTACGTCATTTATACAATATTTTACAATATCATTTTCCATATAGAATTCATCATTTTTGTGATCTTCATACCATTTCAGAAATACTTCACGTTCGTTAGTTTTCATGGTATCTGGGTTATAATATTCAACAGGTGGTAATGGTCCAATATAATTTTTATTTTCCGTTGTATTGAAGAGATGCGGGAAATATCCTTTTTTCAAATCAATTTGTAAATCAAAAGCCTTTGGTAATTTTGGTAATGCCATTGCAAAGTAATTAATTGAGTCTATAAATTTTATGTTATCTAATAACATCATGATAATTTTTGAACCTCGCATAATTAGTTTAGTTTTTAAAGAGGTTTTTTCTAATATAATATTTAAAATAAATTGATGGTCAAAAGATTGTCCATTATGTGCTATTACCACGACAGTTTTGAATTCTTTTCTTATCTCCATTATGTACATCAGAAATTGCTCTATAATATTTCCCTCTTTAATTCCTCTTCTTCTAAATTTACATGTTTCACAAAAATACAACGAGGACAACGAAATACATGCGTCACATCTTTGCTCGAAAACACACAAATTTGGTTCATGTAGTTTAATATCTGATAGAATGCCTCTTATGTACTTCTCCAAAAGCTTTTTCTTGTTGTGTTTCCAAATCGTAAAATATATAAATAAAATTTTTTAGTTTAGGTTGATTTTTGGTTTTTTGAATAAAACATTTATGATTCGCAGGAACATAGTTACTGTAAATCTTGCAAAAGTATTCACCACATGCATGGTTTCTGTCGGCTCTATAAAGTTTTAAGCAAGACAAACATTTTTTAACTTCGTACTGTTGCGTTTTGAACTTGACGCCCTATGATTATCTAAACACATTCGACCTCGAAATGAACGATTACAATCATTTCATAAAATTTGTTTTAAATTATTAAGACATGGTGGAGAATTTTGACAGCATGGACATGTTCCTGTGCATCTATGATTACTTTTGTTGTTGTATGGAATGTGGCAATCTTCACAATAATAACTGGCACAAAAGGTTGCAGTCAGCGATTTTATTACGTTGTAGTGATTTTTATAAAACAACAAATTTAGCCGTTTTTCAGGTCCAATCTTTCAAATATTACCTCTCTGCCTCTTGTTCCCCATTTGTACACAACAATTTTATAATTTTTCAAATATTCTTGAAACTTTTTGAGTTCCTGTATTCCACAACCTTTATTTGGAATTTTTACTCCTGCATTAATTTTGTGTTTGTAGTTCTTATAATTTTTAGTTTGTGATATTGCCGCAATTAAGGCCTGAGGTAGACATAAATTGTTTTTGTTTTTAATGCAAATTATTCCCTTTCGCTTTAAGCTTTCCTCATCATATGATGAATATTTTTGTGATCTTCCTCTCTTACAGAAGTAACTGAAAGACAAAATGTATCTGTGCTTAAACCTGTAACATAAAAACAAAATAAAAGTATTAATAATAAAAATAATAATGAAGTATTTATTTAGTAGTTACCTTCAGAATTACTTTGAAAAATTTTTGATTTTCATTTGTAAAACTTAGCCATCCAGGACCATGTTGCTTGAAGCTTTCTCCACAGAATGATTATCCTACCTTATCTAGAGGGTGCAAATCTGTTGTAACATCTTGAATTATTTTATACAATGCGTTTTTTATCCAGTTAACCGGTTCTACGTTATTAGGAACTGAATTAATTATAAACTTGACTTTACGTCCGCGTACGTTAAAATGCTTGACTGCTGATGCTGAATCACTTTCAATCATATAAGGAAGTGATTCTATCTCCGGTGAATGATTACAAAATCTTTCTAATAAAATTTTTTTTGACATTTTTTATTTTTTTTTGTATTGACTCGCTTGCTGCAGCTATTTGACCAAACTAACCAAAACTAATTTAAATATTTCGTTTTTAGAGTAACAAAAAATTTCTTCAAACAAATATTTGCAACAATGTTTGTAAGATGTATGAATTCTAAAAAAGTAATTAAATTTAATTTTAATTAAATATACGTTAGTAGATTGTATATATTACATGCAATTGCATTTGATATAAATTATCGAAAAGGAATTTATAGAATAAATTCAGGTTTAAACACAAATATTTTGTTTTTACAGTAAACACCTATCTTCAAATAAAGTATTTGCAACATTGTATTTTTAAAAAATTATATCTTCCTTTTTTTTTCTAATTAAAACTACCTACATCTTTTTGAATCTTTCTTTGAAATAGAAAATATTTCAACAATGTAGTTTGATTTATGAAGCCGAAAGCAGTTACAATAAATTAAAATTTTAATTAATATGCTTTGGTAAATTCTATAGATTTCTAACAATTTTATTTAATATAAATACTGCAGAATTTTATAGAAGAAATCATAGTCTTACTTAAAATCAAGCAAAGTAAACAACATAATCAAGCATGGACAACAACACTGAAGAGATATTTTTCTTTACACAACCAACACAGGTTGTGCTTCCACCGAAGAGGAAGAAATCCCAGCATCAGCAACAACCTCAACACCAACAAGCATCACAGCACGCACCAGCAACAATTACAGCACCAGCAACAATCCTAACAACAACAACAATACGAACAACACCAATCATATGAGCAACCAAAAAGAAAAAGTGTTTGGAATCATTTTATGCAAAAATAAAAAAAAAAACTTTTTCAAAGGTAAAAGATATGGAGCCAGATGCGCTCTATACAATTAAAAAAGTTAAACTATTACCAACAGTTAATGGACAGTTAATCTTGGGATTTTGAAACAGAAAATTACATAATTTTCATACCAAAAACCTATCTGGACCTATTCGAAGATAAGGAATTCCGGGAGGAAATTCTAAAAGGCGATCTCTATTTAATTAGAGATAGCACTGAAAATTTAAAACTGCTTGATGAAACAAGCAATAAACATTTAGCAATTAACCAATAAAATTGTAATAAAAATAAAATTAATAAATAAAAAAAAATTTAATAAAAACAAAAAATTCTGTATTTTACTTGTTTACACTTTTTTTTGCTTTTAAATTTTTCTTTTTTTACAGCTATTTAGATTATATATTTTAATTATAAATGATAGATGTTTAAAAAAAATGTTTAATAAAGAGAAAGTAATTACTTATATTTAATAAAAAACGTTTGCATTTTATTTACATTTTTTTTTCTCAGGCTTTTCAGTTTAACCTCTGTGAGAGGTATTTGACTATTTTAGAGAGTCATAAAAAAAAAAAAAAAAAAAAAAAAAAATTAGAATAGATGATTCAATATAAGTAGGCAATGTACTATTATATTTCGTATCACCTAATTAGAACGAAAAAAAGTAAAACGAGAAATTTATTTTTAAAATGAAAATTAGAAAAAATAAGCATACTCAACTTAATACATAACGAAAACGTAATTTGTCTGCCATCTGTATGACATAATTACAAATTTCAATTTAAATCTTCTGATTACATAGTTCCTATTTTAGAATTTTCTACATAGAAATTAATACCCTTTTGATTTTCCTTTTTGTTTTCACCTTCTAATTTCATAACATACAAGCCATCCTATACCAGGTATTCAGAAATTTATACAAATATTGTAAACAAAACCAGATTTAATCAAACGAAAAAAAGAAAAAGGTACATGTGGACGAAAATTTTTATTTTGAATTTTTTTCTAACCTTTTTATATGCAACATATATATGTAGATATATATTCTACGTTCTTACTATACTATACTATACCAATCTATTTGCAAAACGAAGATGCAAATTGTTATTTTGTATTTCTTCCTATAGTAAACCAACACAAAAAAAACTAGGTAGAATGTAAACCAACGGTTTTTAAAAGCGCACATTTCCAAAACTCAATACAAACTGTTTATAATTGTGACTTGCACAAAAATTTTAAAATTTCATGTAAAAAGAAAAAAATGTGAAAATAAGACTTTTCTGAAATTTTGAGGGGCTGTAAGTCCGAAACCCTATGTTACTAAGAAAAACCGTTAACACACGTAAAAACATATTATTGAACCTTTAATTTTCATGTCTTACCGAAGAAAAATTTTTACAGGTGCCTAAGTTACAGGTGTCTAAAAATAGCAAATTTTCAATTTTTGAGGCGTAATAACTCTTAAAGAGGAGGTGTTACCAAAAAATTTTCTGAGGAAACTTATACTAATTCTAAAAGTTCTTTCTTGTTTCAAAATTTCAGGTTCCTATCTAAAGGCACGCCGGAGTTATGAAAAAAGAAATTTCATGCAAAATGTGGTTTTCATATAACGGTAAATTTAAATAGTAAATTACAAAATATTACATAATTTTGATATTGTTTTATATAGATAATAAAATTTTCGATCTTCTGGCGGTTTTAGATTGGAAAACTATTACGCAGAGCCTGAGATACATCTGAAAATGGGGCTTTTTCGCAATTTTGAAGAGTTGCAACTTTGGAACCCTTTACAACTAAAATAAACCTTTAACACACGTTAAAATATATTACTGTAGCTTTAATTTTTATATCTTTCCGAAGTAAAATGTGTACAGGTTCCTAAGTTACAGGTGTTTAAAAATAGCAAATTTTCAATTTTTGAGCCCTAATAGCTCATGAACAGGGGGTTTTCGAAAAAACATTTCTGAGCAAACTTATACTAATTCTAAAAGTTCTTTCTTGCCTCAAAATTTCAAGCCTCTATCTAAAAGCGTGCCGGAGTTATGAAAGTAGAAAAATAATGCAAAATTTGGTTTTCACATAACGGTAAATTTAAATACTAAATTAAAAAAAGCAGAACATAAGATATACGCATTTAAAAATAGGGTTTTTTCAAAGTTTGAGGGGCTGTAGCTCCGTATTGGATGGGGCTACATGAAAAAGTTGTTCCACAAAATTATTTTTTTTATAAGACCTACCCATACTTAAAATTTTTTTCTCTATCTTTAACGGTGTAGAAGTTTTGTAAACAGTACTAATAAGCACATTTTTTCAAAATTTTTTTGAAAATGTGCTAAAAACACGCATTCCTTAAAGATACACTTTAAAACTAGTTCACCAACATTAAATAACACGTGCTTTAATATTTACATATCATAGTTTTGCTAACTATTTTCATGTTGACCTATTATAATATACAATCAAAGAGCTCTAAAAGACTTGTTTTATCCCAACTTCTAACAGAATCCAGGTCACAACACTTCCGGTTTCTCTAAAACTTAAGGTCATTCAAATATAGGTTAATTTGCGTGGGCGTGCGATATGGTTTATTAAAAATTGGTCGTGCGATATGGGCTTATTTTTTACCATGCCAAAGTGCCCCTATACCAACTTTTGTTGTTTAACAATTTAACCTAATTTTGTTGTTTGATTAAATCATTTTCTTTTTCAGGTTTTTTTATTTTCAGATTTATATTTTCTTGTATTCTTTTACAAATAAACACAAAAGCCACCGAATTTGCGCAATAAAAACAAACTTGATTTGACTTGAAAAAATTCTTCTCTTACTATTTATGTAAATAATAACAACTTTTAAGAACTAAAATTACGGTTTTCACGTCTTCTTGTTTACCTTTTCGTTTTTATTTTTATTATTTTATATCTTGATATCCAAAAATATTAATAAATGTTTTCCTTTTAGTTTCTTTTACCTACATATATATGTCTATATTATTAAGCAGATGAATTTGTGCAATAAAAACAAAATTGATTTGAATTAAAAAAAAAAAATTTTTTCTTAATATTTGTATGATATCCTATTACAAAGTATAAATAAATTTATAAATATGTTAAACTTGTTCAGTTCATTAACCTTGCCTGACAACTTGCTCAGTATCAACAACCTTCACTTTCTACTAGAACTTATAAGTTAATAACTTACGCTTATACAATCAAAACAAGTTTTTCACCTACTAACCAATAATGACCTACATGAAACCTATCAATCAAAAATGTAGGTCAGTGGGTGGTGCGACTTTTTTCCATGACAGACTGCCACTTTACCTACTGGGGAGCCTTATAATGAATCTCTTCTTTAACTTGTAATTATATTTTTTAAGTCATAACAATTTCTGAAATATAATCTTTTTTATATAAAGCGACTGTATTTGCAGCTAAAAATGTGTCTGTTTCGTAGAACAAGTGAGGACGTCTTCTTAATATATAAAGCAGAAATTCTGTTTGTTTGTTTGTGCCCTTTTCACGTAAAAACCACCAGTCCGATTGCCACCAAATTTTGCAGGAACATTTGTACGACCCCGGTAAGTGTTATAGGCTATATGGTGTTTTGGTTCATTAACCCATTGCGGCCCGAGAGCCATTTAAAGCTTTGTCGGTTTTTCGTTGTCCTGCCTAAACGGTTTGATCGATTGAGTTTAAAATTTGTACAAATGTTCTTCTTAGCTTTGGACTTTTTCCGAAGAAATTTGAATACAATATGTCACCCGGATTCGGCCCGGCGGCCTTCCAAAAAATTTTTTCTTTCCGATTTCTATTTGTATAGTGGTTTTATGGTCCGAAAAAAAGCCTGTGACAAATTTTTATGCAGTTCTATTAACCCGTTTGGGTAGGAGAGCCGAACGAAGTTCATTAAATTTTTCTGTTGTCCTGCTTAACCGGTTCGGCCAATTGAGTTGAAAATACAATAGTGTTTACAATAGTGTAGCTCTTTACCACAGGAGCTCTCTGAGTTGATTTGGTTACGATCCATTAACCCGTTTCGGCACCAGGGGTCAGTGAAGTTTTGTAATTTACTTAGTTGTCGCACTTAGACCGTTTGGCCAATTGAGTTAAAAATTTATCAAAGTATAGCTCTTTACCACAGGAGCTCACTGAGTTGATTTGGTTACGATCCATTAACCCGTTTCGGCACCAGGGTTCAATAAAATTTTTTAATTTCTTTGTTGTCGCACTTAAACGGTTTTACCAATTGAGTTGAAAATTTACAAAAGTGTAGGTCTTTATAACAAAAGCTTTCTGAGTTGATTTGGTTACGATACATTAACTCATCAGGCTTCAGGCCATGAAATTCTCATTTTTTGTTGTTGTGCTTAAACGATTTGACCAATTGAAAATTTGCCCAGGTATTGCACTTTGGCACACAAACTCATTCAATAAATTTTGTTGTGATACATTAACAGATTTCGACACGATAGACTGCCAAAAAAAAATTTATTTCTAATTTCTGTCTAATTTGGCAGGATGAATTTATGGTTCGAAATAGAGCCTGTGACAAAATCTTTGTAAACGTTTGTTAACCCATTTCCGCACGAGCACATAAATAATTATAAAAATTTATTTACACATAAATAATAATGTGTAAATTATAATTTTTACTTTTGTAGTTAATGCAAGTATTGCATAATTTTTTTTAAAAGTTTTTTTTTTTTATTACCTTATTAAAATTTTTTCTGTATAGCGGATCAAGTTTGTAATAATTATCTATTTGGTCCATCTTTTATACCCTTCATACAAATTGTTTTTGTTATTCGTATAAGTTTGTTCTATATAACATTTTTTTGAACTTCTTCTACAATAATGTGATAGAAGTTGAGGCAATTGCTCAAAGCAATTCTCTAAAAATTTGCTTTCTTATTTATAATTTGAACGTCTTTTTCTGTCATTGTTAAAATTAGACGAAGAATGATTCCATTGGTAGAATCTAACCAATTGTCTGGGTTATATACTAGGTTCATTTTTAATGTATTTCTAGATTCTTCTGAATTGAATGAAGTAATTTGTCCTTTAGATATTAATTAGTTCATTAATTGCACTATGAAATAAATCTGGCGATATAGCACAGGATAATGTAGTATTCCTTTTAGTTTGATTTATACCTATTCTTAATTTATTTGATGTTAATTGTATTAAAAAGTTTTCTTTGTCCTCATTGCCTAAGTTGGACATGATGTTTCTGACAAATCTATTTTCAGTTGTGTCAGTTGAAGTATTTTCTATTTCATTTTAATTCGTTTCATTAGTTTCTGAATTTATTATCAAATAACTCTGGTGATGCGACATAGTAGTGTTATTTCCTACAATTTTAATCATATCTATTGTTAATTAATTTGATGTAGATCCTGTAATTAAGTTTTAGATTGTTTTTATCATCTACATTATTATATGGTTCCCCTTCTGTAGACACAAATATTTAATATTTCACACAACTTTTTAAAAGCAATGTATATAGCAGCCATTTTAATACTTATCATTTTTACAATTGGAATTTTTCATCTTTAAAATTTATTTCGTTATAATTTTTAGTAGATTTTTAAGGTAGATCTATATCTATAACTTTGATAGGATCTTCTATAATTTAACACCTCTCACTATCAAAAATATCGCCCAAATGTATAAATTAAAGGTAAATTGTGATTACAATGTAATGAAACTTTTTCTACTTTCAATCACAATTCATAAAATAAAACCTAGTAAATGATTTTACGAATTGTCACTAGCAAAAGTAGTTTCAGTGCTTCATACAAATTATCATTAATGTTAATTTTTGAGAGATTTATTATTAAAATTTAAATTTTTATAATTGGAGATTAGTATTTTAAATTTAAGATCAATTGGTACAAAAAAATGATTTTAAAAAAATTTTTACTTACCTGTTGACATAATCTACAACAACCAATATACAATGTCCACTAAGAAAATAATGGCTGAGAAAATGTAGACTCAATTAATTAAAACATTTTGATTAACAAAATACTGCTGCTGGAATTCTTAATTCTAATAAAATAAACATAATGGAATCTGTTTTTGCAATATTAACAAATTTAAGTTTATAAAATGTCTGAAAAAGCGAATATACTCTGAATTTGTAGGCAAACTATAATAAATATAATTACCCCGTCTAAATTTTATAAGTTGATATTTAATACTTTATCGACAATTAAAACTTAAAAACTAAGCGCCTGCAACAAATTATTTATTTTTTATATGACTTGCTGTTATATATATTAGATATACAACCAATGTAAAATATAAAAACGTGTAATATTAAAATATATATGTATGTAGCTAGTATACTATATTTATTAATATGAATCTGTCAACAAACAGCTTTTTAAAAATTTTTAAAAATTGTTAACTTTTCCACAATAGGAAAGTGCAATAAAATTGCTTAATTTTTTGTGTTATGGCAAATTTTTCGATTATAGTAAAAGCTCAATTTTGCAACAAATACTTAAAAAATAATAAACAATAGCTTGATATATTTCAAGATCTTATCATGAATCTAAAAATAACCATTTGTGTGCTAATCGTTGTGACCGGTTTTTTTATTGTGAAAATCATATTCGAGAAAATCATGTTGAAAAAATTAAGTTGTATGGAACCAGATTATTATAACCTATGTAGATTTATTAAAATCATGTCATACCACAAAGAGATGGTGCTTTGTCATCTAAAAATAAATTAGAAATATTTTCTAAGCAACCCTTAAGTATTCAATTTGGTATAAGCAAGGAAGAAGGAGTATACAGAACAAAATTTTTTAAGACTATACATAAACTGTTCTAAGGAAAATTGTATCTAAAGCACATATATGAATTATATTTCCTAGTTAATAAATATACAGACTTATAGAAGAATTACATAATTTACATATGTACGTAAAAGAATTTTATTTTAAGAAAAATAAGAAAATCAACCAAGGTAAAAATATTTCAAAAACCCTGACTACCTTTCAGTTTTCTTTCAAAACGTTGGAGACCTCCGTAGAAGTTAAGGTTGTTGAAAATACCAGTAGTTGAATTACCGCAAAAAATTATGAAAATTTAAACAATCTCTTAGCTCTTTTTATTTTAACTAGTATTTGCTCGCTGCTCGAAAATCCATCAAATCTAGATTAAAATACAGCTACATAGTGTACATTTTAACCGTTTTGGAAAGCCGAAAGTTGTTGTCTACGTTCTTTATTTGTCAGCGAGGATTCGTTCTGTTTCATGAATATATTGGGTGTTACAGCCGGACTATCACTTTAGCAAACCTCAAATTATTCTTACCAAAACGTTAAACTATATAAAATTTAATAAACATATTAAACATATTAAAATTTTTTGAATTCATATTTATATATGTATTATTAATTCTTATAAATAAATTTATTATAAAAGAAACTCAAAAATTTATATTATAATGTATAGGCATTTACATATTAGTTCTTAACTGAAACTGATAAATTTTGCATTTAATATAGACCTATTATTTTAAAAACGTTTCAATTCTAAAACTCTCAAATATGCACCCCATACATAGCAAAAATTTATCTATTATTCAGTAAATACAGTAACACATATATGTACTTATTCTTTAACATTTTTAAAATTCACACTCGATCCAGTCAAAAAGAATCAAAATCAATTTTACGATACTTACTAAATTGTAATAGTAACCTTTTTCAACAGCTTTGATATTTTAAATTCCAAATCTTTCAAATAAGAGAAGCTGTTGAACAATTTAAAAAAAGTTCACCACTAGACTGACACTGACCACAATACAATATCAACATACATTAGCAAAATCCTATAAACCAAAAAAAAAAAAATAATCATTTACTTTTAATTTAAGGAACAAACATTTTTCTTAAATATATTACTGTCTCTTAAATTTTCATATTGTTAATGTTAATATTGCTATGTCTTAACTCTCACGTCATGTCTGTTATCTGGTTGTACTCTGTAAGTCAGTACTTGGTTAGTACTGTACTGTCCCACTCTATCAATGATAAAATAATATAGATAATACGAACCAAGCCCTAAGTAAACAGGCCAAGAACTGAAAACACATGAATGTGGTTGTGAGAGAATTACAATCGATATCGCGTGAATGAATAATTTCATAATTGATGTGAGTCTCGATTATAGCCACATAAGCGTGTACAAAATTTTAAAGTATGAAAGTAGTATCGACGTATACTATTGAGATATTGAGGCAATTTATCTTAAGAAGCTTTTAAAATAAAAAATTTAAAGGAAGACAATTTTTTAAATGCATATTTATGAATGAAAATATTATATTTTAAAATATTTTTCTTTAATGAATTATGTAAAAAAGATGCGACTTTAATTTTCTCTTTGGACCAAATTGAATAAAGTACGGTTTTGGTGTTATTTCAAGATTTATAGTTGGCCCAGTATTTTTTTACATAAGACAACGTGTAAGTTTGTTAAAAGCTAACCCATTATTAGACTTTTACTCTCTGCGATTCATGGCCTGATAATTGATGTGAGTCTCGATACGAACAATATATAATACGTACCACAAATCATACTCAAGGGCCTTGGTCATAAGTGCATAATACATTGAAATTTGAATTTTTTAAAAGAGAAAATTACATATTTTAATTTTTTTAAATATATGAACATACATATACTAATATACATTTCATTCTCTTAAATTTTTCTTAACATAAAATATTAATTAGTTTAGTACTAAAGTTCTAAATTCTACTCTCATATTATTGTTATTATTTCTGTACGTTAAAAGTTTTATTGTTGTTTTCACAAAATACATATTTTTTTTTATTCTTATTATACATGCATATATACAGTCATATATATATATATGTTACGGTAAATATAATAAATCCTGATATTATTAATAATAACCGGTCATTATTAATAATATCCTAGTATTTTGGTAAATATGAATAATAAGTAGAAATTATTATATTTACCGGTAAGTATTAATAATTACCTGTATGGATTGGTAAATGTAATAAATACTATTTCTTTTCTTGGTATACTTTGTCTGAGCTATGGCTAAAGCGGGAATTTCCATTTGTTTATATTCTTCAATAATATGTTTAATTTAGGAAAGCAAAATATTTTCTTAATTAAATATTTTTATTTAGATATATTAAAATATTACATTTACCTAAGATGGGTGGGAATTATTAATAATTACCGGCTTATGTGATAAATTTAATAAATTCTGTCCAAATTAATCACTTTGACCTTTCTATATTGGTTATTATTAATAATGTCCGGTTATTATTAATAATAACCAATTCATTACTTAAATCGTAACATATACATGTAAATCAAAATAGAATCCATTTTTTTGAAAAATAATATTTTCTGATTTTGTTTTTTTAAATAAATCAAATAAAAATAAAATTCAAATCCATACTTATATGCATTTGGTGGTTAAAAAAAAAATAGACACTGTTTATTTCTATAGGTACAAAAAATTAAATTCGTAAATCGTAATTTTGATTTAAAACACTCCCCGAAAATGTTATGCGACCAAATTTACAAAATATAAAACATACCAACATATACATATGATGTATGTACGAATGTATTATATAAATAGCTTCTGCAACTTTTAATTTACGTAATTATCAAAAACAAAACATAAAATTTCAATAAAACAAAAATTGGATTTTATTGCAAATTGAATCTAGGAACCTAATACTTTATATACTACTTACATATGTACATATATTATGTCTGACAATTAAACTAAATTTAACTATTATAATTTAATTTATTTATTATATAATTAACTATATACATAATTATCTATTATAATTTTATTTTAACTATTATTAATTTAGATTATTATAATAACAATATAATTTCTAACCTAAAATATTTTTTATCAGTGTACTAAAAAAAAAATGCTACCCATTTTATACCAAACTTCAAACAAAATTTTTAAAAAATTAAAATATATTAATAAAATCCACCAATCCAATTTAAAAATTTTTACATTTTTACATCATATTCATATTCTATACTAACTCAGTGTAAATATATAATACTAAATCATATATATTCGAAAGGTAAACACAAATACAGATTTACATTCCAAGTATAAATAAGTACAAGTATAAAGTATAAATAAGTACCTACCTCAAAATATACTACTACGATTTACGAACTAATAAAAAGCAAGTACTAAAAAGAAATAAAAAGTTTATATGTAAACACATAGAAAGTCTTGTAAAAAAATGCATATGTGGCAAGAAATTTTGATAAGCTGTATTTCGTAAACTACCATCCGATCAAAAAGATAAAAACATATTTTGTTTTTCCTCCCCTCATTCTTTTTAATGATGCATAAGCCATGTAAATAGGTGCAGTAGTTTTCTCTGAAAAGGGACCTAAAAAACAATGCTGACGTATTTATATAATGATGATGATAATGATTCTTTAAAATTCAGCACAAATAATAGTAACCAGGATATAAGAAATTTTTACACACATCTTATTTATTTCATTCAGTTAACTGCCACTGTGTACTAAAGAATTATGTGGCGGCATGAAATAACGCCGCAATGAAATAAAGACGCAAACAAAAATGAAATAACGTCCCAGTTTTAATTTTTTTTTTGCTTTATTTGATTGTACTGTGGCGTTATTTCATTTTAATGCGGCGTTATTTCATTTTCGTATTTTAAAATGAAATATCTCCACTAAATGATTTCGTACTAACAATTTAATGTTAACTAAAATAATGTTAAAACTAAAGCAATTACAAACTAAATAAATTTTATTGAGTGAAATCACCCTAATTCAGAATCCCGCACATACGTACATAGGTATAAATATTCTGGAAAAAAGGAATACCTTGATATTGAATCTAACTCTACAATCTTTCCTAATTAATCTCAATTGAGAATCTCACGAATACATACATATAAATAAAATATTCTGGAAACTTTAAAATTCCAATAGTAATTCACAATTTTGCATAATATATTATATACATAAATGTATAAATATTCTGGAAAAAGCGGCAATCCTGATTTTGAATCCAACTCTAAAGCCTACACTAAAGTATGCCTCGTACATGCATCAAATATTACATTAAAATCAGCACTTTCACTGGCACTCACAAAAGAGTAAACTACATCCCAATTGAAGAAATGTGGTAAAATAAGTGCTTTTATAAACCTACACTTGGTCTCATAAGATACCAAGTAGGCCAATTTCCAAAGTCTGCGAAATAAAGAATACACTCCTTTGGCGATATGTTTAATATGCTCAGCCCACATAAGCTTAGAATTGAAAACAACACCCAGGTTTTTAGCATTTTTAATATGCTCAGCCCACGTAAGCTTAGTATTAAAAACAACACCCAGGTTTTTAGCATGATCAACATATGGAATAACATTGTCATTAATTTTAAGTTTGGATAAATAGATAGTTGGAATTGTATTTGAATAAATAACAGGGGATTGGGAATTAGCTGCGTGTAATTTAAGATTGTTTGTCACCGCCCAATAAGATATGGCATCAAGCTCATCATTCATCTTGGCAACACATGATGAAAGCTTTGAAAAGTGGAAGTTCATAAATATCTGACCATCATCAGCATAAAGACTGCAGTGAGCTGTACTCAAGCATTTTGGAAGATCATTTATAAAAATTGAAAATAAAAGTGGTCCCAAGATGGGGAACATCGCACAGGGTTTCCAAGTAATCTGAGGCGATATTACTAATCATGACAGATTCAGATCTTGGTACAGGTAGTTTTTGATAAGTTTGACTGCAGACCTATGAAATTCAAGTGATGTTCAAGTTTTTTACAGAGTAATTTAACATTGACTGAGTGCTTTGGAGAAATCTAAGAGTAGAACTAAAGTGGCATGCTTTTTGTCAATTTTCTCATAAATAAAATCCGTAATTTCAAAAAGTGCAGTTTTAGTACTGTGTTTCTTCCTGAAACCTGATTGGTATGGTTGTAATAGTTCAACTTCATCCAAGTACTGTAAAATTTGTTCATGCACTGAAAATTCAAATGCCTTAGAGAGTCCAGGAAAGATACTAATCAGTTTTACTTCATTAATACCAGGATTCTTTTTTTTTTTGGAACTGGAATTACCTTCGCCCTTATCCACTTCATTGGGAACTCAAAAGTAATGAGTATAATGTTAAATATGTGTACTAGATAAAGCAAAATAACTGGCGAAAGAAGTTTTAAGCATTTGAGTGGAATAAGATTAAAATCAGTGGTATTCGATTTAATGTGCAAATTAGCTCTGCTACCATCATTAAAATTAATATTATGGGAAAGAGAAATTATTGTCAGTTGAAATTATTGATTTATCCATACCAGATCTTAGCCATAAATGGTTGTTATCAGAGCTAGCTTGTGTAATCAAAGGTGCACTGACTAAAAAATTTCTATATAATTCATTATCATCAAATATTGCAACATCTTCACGATTTTTAGGTTCACTTAAACCTAGTTTGCATGCATTATCCCAGAAAACCGAAGAAGTTAAATTTGAATTCAATTTACTGGCGACATAGCGATTTTAGCTTGCTGAATTATTAAGGTTACCTTGTTCCTAAGTGTTTTGATAGTTTGACTGTAATTAGGAATAATGTTATCTCGAGGCTTAAACGTTCTCAGGGGAATGGAGAATCAAAAAGTTTTAAGAAGCTTTTGAAGAACTGCACTTTGTCATTTGTATAGTGTAAAAGATAAATATTGAACTATTGCAACTCCCTAGCACGATTAAGCAAAATGTTGACATCACAATTTTTTTAATCCAGGTAAGACCCATTATCTTTAGAAATTGAAATAGGTGTTTTGTAAGTAAGATATATCAGATCATGATCAGATATTCCGGAGATCCAAGTCTGCCCAACAGATATAACTTTACCAACTCGATTGGTTATGAGAAGGAAATTATCCAATAATGAGAAACGATTAGTACTACAATGTGTGGCAATGTAGTAATTGACAACACTGAGGGAAAAATTATGAAGCATACTATGAAATCTGTTTTTTATACCCTCAAATGTTTCACGCAGATCAATATTAAAATCAGCAGCAATGGCAATATTTTCGCATTTGGAGTAGAGATTATTAAGTGTTTGTTTAAGTGGTATAAAGCGTAGTATAGAGAGATTGCGGAAAATATATACCACCAAGTAAGATAGGGTCTTTGTTCGTTTTTAGCTCAGCAAACAAGTATTCAATTTCATCATTTGGAGTTGATTTGGTGAGTATCCTAATTTCCATACCAAATCGCACATACATTGTAAGAGCACCACCACGCATTTAGCCACCGCTCTAGTCAATTTTATCCCTATCATTCCGGTATAACTTGAAACCAGATATTCTCACACAGTCAGAGGGTAAATCAGAATTAAATCACGACTCAGAGATTATTATGACATGCCATTTGTTTTGAAAATTACTGTACTCAGCATTAAATACAATTAAATAAAAAACTAACTCTCAAAATTTATTCAAGTAAAAAGAACAAAAAAAAAAAAAAAATTAGATAAATAAATTAAAAAGATAAATTAATTAAGAGAGTACAATTAAAAATGGTAATTTAATGTTACAAGAGTCAAAGATATATATATACACAAAAAGTATATAAGATACAAAAGTAAATTGACAATTACGTTCATATTAATGACGATTTCCTTACGTATTCCTTTCAATCAATAACAAGTAAAGAAACAGAAGAATCGTTACTGGATATTAGCTGATATTTTGAAGTTATTTTAAAAACTTCAGTATCACTAGTTTTAATAATGTAAAGGACACCTTTTTTTATGAAGACTTTATGTAGCCAACCGTCCTTCTTCATTTTGGTAGCCAAACGTAGTAGAGATAGCGTATGAGACGGAACAATCTCATTGATGTAAACTCGTTTGGTACCATAGAAGCCAAAATTAGAAATATTAAGCTTTTTGAGTGCTAAGTACTTAAAAAACTTCATTTGGCTGAAATACCGAGGAACTTGATTATGATGCAATTCGCTATACTATGATGCAATTCGTTCTGAACATTGAACCTACACATTCATAATTCCCAAAATTAGACTCATTTGTTCGTGTTGAGATGTAGGAATACCAGTGACTACAAGATCATTGCATTGTCCTATTTTTTCGAGTTCAATAAGTTGCTCACTCATGTTAGATGACGAGTTTGCGCCTAGATTTGAGGTAATTAAATCGATGCGTCTATTAACATCCATAGTAGTTGTGGAGTATTTTGTAGAAGCATCACTGCACTTGCTCAACATGGTATTCAAATTTGTGTAAGATTCAGCAATGATTTTATCGTTCAATTTTGCTTCAAGGTCCAACGGCTTGCCGTTTATTACTTTAATACTAATGTTGAAAGACCTGACTATATCGTCAAATTTTTGATTCAGACGATGTTCAAGATCAACGACTTTGTCATCGATTGCTGTGTTGAAAATATTTTCAAATGAATCAAACCTTGCAGAAAGGTCCTGAACTAGCTTAATTAAGAGGTCATTGCTTTTCACATCAGTCGGCAGAGAATTAGAAAAAGTAAGTGCTTTAAAAGAAGATGTACTATTAGACCGAAGTTTAAGTTTTAAATTATTAGCTGATGTGTTCAAAACCATGTTACCAACAAAGTTAGTAGGTATGAAGGTACTTTGACCAGACGGCCTGACGTCATCACTTGGCGCCAGTTTAATATTGATCTGAACAGGTGTTGTACGAAGGTCAACTAGATAATGAATTAGTTTCCGGAAAAGATTTTGTAAATCATAAAAGTTAAACTAGATAATGTAAGTTGTGCAAGTAAGTTGACAAGTAAGTGCAATCATCTTGTTATGATAGTAGCAATAGTATAATATTGTAAATAATATGAATTTATTTTATTTTTAATAAAAAGCTTTCATGGCCAACCAGTTATTGTAACATAATATTAACGCAAAAATGCAGTTGTTATTTACGAGATAAAGAAAATTCAGACATTGACCTTGTTGTTGTATCTTAGATTTAAAATAATTTAAAGTAAAGGTTGTATGTGTAAAATCGGGAGGAAAAAAAAAAGTTGTATGTAGTGATTAATTATTATGTTTAATTAAATAATAATTTGTGGTATATTAAAAAATAAAAATAATAATAAACAAGATAGAATGTAAACCAACGGATTTTAAAAGCGCACATTTCCAAAACTCAATACAAACTGTTTAGAAGTGTGACTTACACAAAAATTTGAAAATTTCATGTAATAAGAAAAAAATGTGAAAATAGGACATTTTTGAAATTTTGAGGGGCCGTAATTCCGGAATCCTATATAACTAAAAAAAGCCGTTAACACACGTAAAAATATATTATTGAAGCTTTAATTTTCATGTTTTGCCGAAGAAAAATTTTTACAGGTGCCTAAGTTACAGGTGTCTAAAAATAGCAAATTTTCAATTTTTGAGGCGTAATAACTCTTAAAGAGGGGGTGTTACCAAACAATTTTCTGAGGAAACTTATACTAATTCTAAAAGTTCTTTCTTGTCTCAAAATTTCAGGTTCCTATCTAAAGGGGTGCCGCAGTTATGAAAAAAGAAATTTCATCCAAAATGTGGTTTTCACATAACGGTAAATTTAAATTGTAAATTACAAAATATTACATAATTTTGATATTGTTTTATATAGATAATACAATTTTCGATCTTCTGCCGGTTTTAGATTGCAAAACTATTACGCAGAGCCCGAGATATATACATCTGAAAATGGGGCTTTTTTACAATTTTGAAGAGCTGCAACTTTGGAACCCTTTACAACTAAAATAAACCTTTCACACACGTAAAAATATATTATTGTAGCTTTAATTTTTACATCTTGCAGAAGTAAAATGTGTACAGGTTCCTAAGTTACAGGTGTTTAAATATAGCAAATTTTCAATTTTTAAGTCCTAATAGCTCATAAACAAGGGGTGGTCCGAAAAAATGTTTTGAGCAAACTTATACTAATCTAAAAGTTAAATCTATCTAAAAGTTCTTTCTTGCCTCAAAATTTCAAGCTTCTATCTAGAAGCGTGCCGGAGTTATGAAAGTAGAAAAATCATGCAAAATTTGGTTTTCACATAACGTAAATTTAAATACTAAATTTAAAAAAATTGTATAATTGTATAAGCAGAACATAAGATATATGCATTTAAAAATAGGGCTTTTTCAAAGTTTGAGGGGGTCTAGCTCCGTAATGGGGGGGGCTACATGAAAAAGTTGTTCCACAAAATTATTTTTTTTATGAGACCTACCTATGGTTAAAATTTTTTTTCTCTATCTTTAGCGGTGTAGAAGTTTTGTAAACAGACGGACGGACGGACAGAGTGAAACTAATAAGCACAATTTTTCAAATTTTTTTTGGAAATGTGCTAAAAATTGAAAAATAGTTGGAAAATTTTTTTTAATATAGAACAAGATTTATTATTATGTTCTTACAAATTACTTTGTATTATGCAAATTTGAGGTATGGTATTAAAAACTATAAATGTGTAAAGAAAAAAATGTAATAAAGTATTGTAAAAATTAAAAAGTTAATTAGTTTCATATAATATCGTTTTTATTTACCAAAGAATTGTGATCCCTATCAAAACCTAACCATTTAACAAAAACCTGATTTCCTTTTCTTTTCAATATTTTTTCAATAAGAAAAGTGTTAAGATTTTTGACTCAAATAAGTTCAGCCTCGTAAAAACAACCTAAAATCGGTGTTTTTGTATAATCAAGTAAGTTGTAAGTAATTGAGTCTGTGCGTTTTATTTCTTTAATTGTAAATATTTCTGTTGACCAGTTTGTTTAATAACCTTTTGCAAAGTTTCCTTTATATTTACTTTTTTTTTTACACGTTAACTAAGCACTAGGAACGGATTCCTTTATACATATGTAGGTTTAGTTATAACCCTTATACTATATGGTTTTATATATGTAGGTTTAGTTATAACCCTTACTTATGCGTACATAATCTCCAACTTTATATTTTGCTGTCTGGTAAAATTTTGGTTGCATGTAAATGTTCTTCAAAATATATTTCTCTTTTGCTTTTGTAAATTTTTAGGTTGAAGTTTAATTGTGCGATGATATGTTAAGTTGTATTTCTCAATAAATGAGGGTAAAATAGATATCCATTCATAATTATCCTGAAAACTAGACTGTTTCCACATTGATTTTTTTAAAGTACGATTAAAAGTTCCACTATGGATGCTTTCATTTCAGAATATGTATGATAATGATTAATTTTTAAATTTTTTTTGTTTTTCCTTTCAAAAATGTTTTGCATGTGGGCATGTAAGACATTTTCGCATTTTTAGTTTTAATTGGCTTAGTATATTTCGAAAAGATGTCTATTACAGTTAATAAATATTTATTTCTTTTGTTATACTTTGCATATGAAATCATTTCAACTAAATTGATTTGCCATTTATCGTTTAAACCTTTTTGAATCATTTTTCTTCAACGAAAGTTTCGTCTGGCTAGTCTATGTATTTCCGATACTATTTGTGACCTTGACATTATGTTTGTACCATTTAACAAGGTTTTCCAATTCCATTTTATAATTTTCTATAGAGCAACAGTTATATGTATCCGGTCCAGGTGACGAGTTATCGCAAGTCTAAGGAAAAAGAACAAAATGAAAAATGAGTTCCATATATTGACGAAAATTTTTATGTTATTGCATATTCTTTAATGTATTTATACATGTAAAAAATACGTTGCTTATGCTCGTTTAGTAAGACAGAGGAATGTGATTTTAAAAGCTCTTCCACTTCTTTCACCTCCATCTTTTAAAATGAGAATAAGTTATACACTTTTGCTGCTTTTATATATTTGAAGAACAAATCTGTTCACCTTTTAATGACTTGTAAAACGCGAACCAATAATGATATATTTTAATCATCCATTTACAATGATGGTTGCGGGACCATCTGGATGTGGAAAAAATTACATTTGTATGTAACTTAATTAAAAATATTAACAGATTGATATATCCAAAAATTGAAAAAAATAAAATGGTGTAACCCAGAAATGTCTGCTTTTCCAACAAGTATAAATTTTCCTGATATAGATTTTTATAACAGAATTGCAGAATAACTTGAGGAAAATAAACTTACCTTACTTGTCTTAGATGACTTAATGTTAGATTCTGCAAACAAACAAATATGTGAGCTTTTTACTAAAGGTTTGCACCACCGCAATTTATCTATTATATTATTAACACAAAACGTTTTTCATCAGGGGAAATTTTCCCGAGATATTTCATTAAATTGTTAATATTTGGTGCTTTTTAAAAACCCTCGAGACAAATCACAAACTTTTCTTCTAGCTAAACAACTATATCCGTAAAATGTAAAAGGTTTTCTGGGAGTATATAATGAATCAACCTCATTTAACACAAGACTTTAACACAAGACGTTAACGATATTAGAAATACGAAACAATTATTATTAAATAATTGTTTACTAGAAATAGGTTATTAGTAATACGAAACAATATTAGAACTAATATTTTTTCAAAAGAATATTTTATATGCTTCTGTGATACAGGTAATTTTAACAATATCTGTCAAAAATATGAAACGATTGAAGAAAAACAAACATATATTACATGTACTAGTACTAGTAAAGAAGAAATTTTGTGAAAATATTCTTAAATATGTATTGTGATGATGATATTATAAAAACTATTGCTGAAATTTCAATCAATATATTAAACGGCAATAATAAAATATCACCAGCACAAAAAGCTAAATTAAAAAAACATGAAAAACAATTAAGATTTCTAGCCTGTGCTAAGAAAAGTATAAAAAACAAACTCAAATTATTTGTTCAACATGGTGGATTTTTACCAACTTTAACCGTAACTGTATTATCTGGTGTAACAGGAAAATTGCTCAGTAACACATATGCAGTGAATCATTATTATGTCACCAGAAATATTTTCAAAATTTAGCAAATTATTTCAAGATGATAAAAATTTGGATTTATTAGATCAAAAAATGAAAAAAGTTTTATATGATAAAAAATTAAAACCATTGCAAAAATGATACTTATATCGTCAAAACCTCCTCAAATATTAACAAAATTTAATTAATTAGGAATTAACAAAAGACACACAAAAATATTACCAGAAAAGGCTAATAATCTTATATTTGATTCAGACACTCAAACAAAATTGTTTTCTAAACGAAATGCATATACAGAAGCTGAATTACCTAAATATAAATCAACATCAACACAGACCAATTTTGTACCATTAATTACTGATGATGTGTTTGAATATAACCCTAAAAAGAACATTCAAATGGGGATATCGATTTATCACATTACGATTTGGATGATGAAAATTCATTTAAAAAATTAGCTCAAATTGAAATGTTGAAAGATGAAAAATTAGCGAAAGACCATCTCTAAGCTCTGACCATCGAACGTTTGTAACACCAAGTGGTGATGTAATTACTGTTACTGTTGTTCAATTTCCTCAAATATACTTTTACAGTTTCCTGAAACAAAAAAACGAAAACAAAAAACATTACTAAGAAGTCCAAAACTAAGAATCAACATCAGAATGGACAACATATAAATATTCATTCGAAAATAAATTGCCTATTTTTGATTTAAGAAATGGAAATAAATTTTGTTTCCAGCAACTATCCAACAAAAATTGTATTACACTTTAAAAAGCATTGATTGCCCAAAAACTATATAAATAACTATATAAAAACTATATAATATATTTGGCAGTTTAATTCGTTACTTAAAGCCAGTTTTTACATCAGGTTAGGACTTAATTAATACAGAGGCAGTAAACACAAGTAAAAATATTGTTAATGATATAGCATCCGCTGCAAACATAAAAGAAGCGGTAATTGATCAAACCAAAGGTGACACAAAAAATTTACGAAAATCAGTAGTTAACCCATTGCATTCGATGTATGGTGGAAGACGAACAGCTATAAAAAGACGCATTTAAAGTTGAAAAATCGACGAAAAAAGCAAAGTAAAACCTAAGATATATTCAATTAAAAAATGGAGTGTATGAAATCCCTACTTGATCTTTTTGTGTCATTACCTGTACAAACAAGTATTTTGCGTTCAGAAGAGGTGACATACAATACTTTAGCTTCCTTAGAGGCATCACCTTCAACTATTGAATATGTTTCGCTTGGAAATGGAGGTACATATCGAGATTTATCCTCAACCCACATCAAATTTAAAGTTCAAATATTAAAAAAAGATGGATCATTTTGGAGTGCAAACGACAAAGTAGGAACCGGAACTGAGCAAAGGCAGCTCCGCAGGCAAGTGCTGTAAATAATTTATTACACTCTTTAATTAAACAATGTAATATAACTCTAAATTATATTATATAGATAAAATAATCGCAATAATAGATAAAAATCGCAACGTCTACGTAAACATATAAAAATATGTTCAGTGTATCACTTCTATTCATTTGAAAATGGCCTGTGCTCTGGTAGATTTATCGTTCTGTACGGACGACAACAATACAATTTTTATAAAAAATCTTGCTGTAGCTGGAATAAAAGAAAAATGTAAAACTACTGAAAAGGAATTAAGGTATAAATTTCCGACCAGAGATTTAAAAAGAATAGACATTGAGAATTACTCTTTTGGTCATATTGATAACGAAAAAACAACTATTAATTTAATAAACTTCCTTGAAAAATTCGATAAAGTCCTAACAAATGGCAAACTTAAAGCAGAATTTCGACATTTTGAGGAAATGTTCGTCTAATTGATATTTCTCCTTTACAAAATAATTAATACACTTCAGATAACGAAAGTATTGAAATGTAATACTGCAACATGTAAACTATTTAAAGACGTTTTTTTTCTTGATCAAATACTAAAAACTATTTCAAAAGTAATAAACACCCACACTTCTGCTAAAAAAGCAACACATAGGCTCCAGCTCAAGGGCAAACAAGCAATATTTGTTGCAGTTCAAGGGTGTGCAGAATATTTTGATACATTTGGAAATGCACCATTTCACAATGATATTATAAAATTTCTATAAAATCAATCAATCAATGTTTTGTTTTTAACAAAAAGCGTTTACAAAGTAATTTAACATCTGTTTGCAGACATCATTGTTGTGTATATCTATGGATGCGCAGTTTCCGTAAAAGCATAAAATATTTTCTTAATATATTCACACATCATCTCTACTTAAAAACGATAAAAAAATACAAAGAATATTTCAAAAAATTTTTTAAAAATGTGGGAGAAAAACTATAAATACAAAATTCTAAAATAGAATTCATCAGTTAAAACAAGAAGAAATAGAGCAACCAACAAAGTCAGAAGTATTTGAAGCACAAAAAGGTGAGCCAACGCAGAACCTTTTATTAAGCTATATTTTGGATAAAAAACAAACCATAAAAAATCAAATTGGATTTAATATTGAAAATTTTGCTGCATCAATAATTTTCCAACGACAAAACAAAGTCATAAGCGAAATGAATTATTTGGAGTGGTATACATTTTATCACGATTTTAAAAACAGTCAAGCAAAAATAAATTCAAAAGATTTTCGCTAACATTTACTCATGAAGAGCGCACTAAAAAACTTACATTGCAGCTGGATGAGTACACTCGTTTTTACCTTATGCTAGACTTTATACAAGCAGTGATGTTATATAACAATGGAGCTGAACTAAATATACGAGAATATGTATTCACATATTTTTAGAAATGTATTGAAAAGAATAAACTAAGATTTCTACAAGAAGATTACTACATTCCAATGAATTTACACGTAGCTCAGTGTAACTATTCCAGACTATTTTATGAAATACCTATGTTTTTATCAGAAAAATTATCTTGGTCAACAATAAATAAAACAAATATTTTTTAAAACCAATTATTTTTTTTATTAAATACATATATAAATTCATACAATTTTTTACAGCACATCTTTGTAAATTTTCCGTAATATTATGGTGAGGGCAAACGGTGGTGAAATTCTTTAGTTTCTGAAGAGATGGAATGTCATTATCTAAATTGATAACTTTTAGTGAACTCGGAACAAATTTATCTAAAAATTCCTTTTTCTGGTGTCCCTTTATGTAAACGACATCGAATGAATTTAAATGTTCCTTTAAACATAAACAGCAAGGTTTATGCTTTAAACATAAACAGCAAGGGTATCAGTGACTCATCAGCTATCAAAGACAATTCTTTAAAGAAATAGTGCTTATTATTTCCAACAATAAATTGGAGATCTGCTATTGCCTTGTTCCTGCTATTTTTGGAGATCTGCTATTGCCTTTTGTGTCTTACTATATTAAAATAAACTAGCAGCCTCTTATTTATATCTAATTTCACCAACCATCTGCATATTGTAATAAAAGTAAATTTAAAAAAAAACGAGAAAGAATACAGTTGCCTTTGTCAACTCTTAGATACCCGTACGAACCGTTAGTATGTTCACAGCCTGTCACTCTGCTTACAATATTATTTTTTTAAAATTTTAGTATTTTAAAATAATTTGGGTGAATTTTATAATTTCTAGAACTACGGGTTGGACATATATTCAAACTGTATGTTTATACATTCTTTAAAAGCAGATCTTAACCTTCCACATAACGATTATCAATCCAAAAATTTTTCAAATATTCTATAGTACCATTAATTTTAAATATTGAAATTGCACTTAATGACCTTCCTATAGGTTCAATAGGTGGTGGTGATCGTAGCGGGAAACTGATATTATGTACAGAAAAGATGCCAAGTGAGCACGTTTTTAATGTCCTCATCCATCCCAGTACATCTATTGTTTTGTAGCAAGGAAAAAATCCCGGCTGATTAGCAGCTGAGAGCGACAGAAACAAAAGAAATAAGTTTGTAATAAATTAAATTGAATTAAATAAAAAGAATTAAGTAGACTAAATTTTTAATATTCTTCTTTTTTTTTTTCTTAAAATTTTGATTGATTTTTGTTTATTATTATTATTTATTTTCATTGTTTTCTAAGTCTTGTCTTAAGACATATTACATGATATATAAAATCTAAAAAGTTAAAAAATTTAAAAATAAAAAAAAATGTTTAATATGTAAATTTTTTATTTTAACTTTATTTTATTTATACAGTTGCGAGTCTATATTCGTAATTGGAATCAACCCAAACAGAGCCATATTCCACCTACTTGAATCTCGCCCCAAAAACTTAAAATAAAAATCCTTGTTTAGTTCTTTTAATTTTTTTTCCAAAACAACGTTTTCAAAGAACCGCTCCGGCATAAAAAAAAGTAATTCTGCCAGCTGAATCCTGCAATGGGCATGTTACTTTACAGAGAACCGCTTTTTGAGACCTTTTGGTGTTTAGCAATTTTCATTCTTTAACCTCGTATATCACGTTCTTTACCAGTGCATCTATTGTTTTGTAGCTATCTTGCTCGCCTTTTCCGATTGCTATGACGCTGTCTACGAATTCCTAAATGAAAATAAAATAAAAAATAATTAATTAAAGATATAGCATAATTAAAAAATTTTGAAAAAACAGATTATTAATTTTTTTTTAAGTTTAAAACTACTTACCATAATTTCTTTGGGTACTGGTACTAGTACTGTTACTTGTGTTAAATTTTGTGTAGAGCTCTACTGATAAAAATAAAAGTTTTGTCTTTTCTTTTATACTTTTGGAAAAGTATTTTCTACCACAGTTTAAATTACCTTAATAAATACCATAAATTATTTTTTTTTTTATAATAATTTATTTAATTTCAGATAATTTTACAATATAAATATAAAATTATGTATGAGAAATTAAAATTTAAATACAAATTAATTTTAATTATCACTAATTTTACTTTTAAATATAATTTTAACTATTTTAATTTTTAAAATTTTTTGTATATTTTTTAAGTTTATTTTTAAATATCGCCACATTTTGGCAATTTTTAATTACCGTGGGTAAAGAGTTGAAGAGTTTAATTGCACTACATTTTAAGCTTTTTTGTTGTTTGAATGTTCTAGCTTTAGGTATTTCAATATTTTTCTATGCCTAGTAAGATAATTAGAATCTTCTCCATATTATTTGGAATTAATTTTGATTTAAAATTACTATTTAGTATATTTTAAATGTATTTACATTTATCAAAATAAATTAGTTGATTTATATCACGTACATTAGTTACTTTGTATAATTTCCTAGTACTAGTTTTAGGATTTATTTTAAATAAAATTTTTAATGCCTTATTCATTATAGTTCCAATCGCATTTACGTGAAATTTTCAACAGTGACTCCAGCTGCATATATTATATCTAACTCTTGATAAAATGTGACCGTTGTAAACAAGTTTAACTGCATGATACGGAATGCCACCAGATCTTTGTATAGCCTTACATATAGGGATAATTTGTTTTTTAATTTTTTTAATTTGTTTATCCCATCTTCAATTTTCATCAAATATCATTCCTAAATATTTAACGCTATCCACTCTTTGAATTATATTATTTTTTATCTTCAGAGTAATATCATCATATATTTTTTTCTGGGTTTTGAATATTATGTAATTAGTTTTTTTGGCATTTATACTTAGCTCATTATACTCTAACCAATTACATAATGTTTCCAAGTTCTTATTTAGTACACCTTCCAATTCTTTCATTGTTTTAGCTTTTGCAATCAGGTTGGTGTCATCCGCATAAACATTGTAGTTTGACATGATATTATTTTTTGGTGTTTTCATTATATATGGTAAGTATAAAAGCGGCCCAAGAAGAGACTCTTGTGGTACACCTGTTTTTATTAATAGTTCATCGCTCAAAATTTGGTTTATTTTAACGCATTGGGTCAGCAGTAATGCATTTCTTAAATGACTTTTTAATAAAAGATTACTATTTCCTCTTATTCCCATGTTCTCTAAGAAATTAAGTAATCTAGAATGATTTACCATGTCATATGCTTTTGTTAAAGCAATAAATATCGCACCTCCATAGAAACCATCATCTAATGCATCATAGAGTTTTTCCAATGTTGCTGTAATGGCTGACTCTGTGCCACTATTTTCTAAGAAACTATATTGATTGGTATCAAAGCCAATTGTTTGTGTAATAAAATTTCTAATTCTTATATTAATTGCTTTTTCAAATATTTTTGATATAGAATTTAAAGTTGAGATTGGCGTATAATTATTACAATCTTTTTTTAACCCAGATTTATGTATAGGAACTATAAAGACTTTTTTAAGTTGATCTAGAAATATTCCTTCTGTAAAACATTTATTTATTTTTTATATGTTTTATAACATTAACCAATTCCTGTAAGTCTTTTACTGTTATTTTATCTAATCCTGGACTTGCATTTTCATTTAATTTCATGATAATTTGATAGATTTCAGCTTGTCTAACTGGAGTAAGAAATAACGATTTACTATTATATATTTTATAGGCGGCATTATTAACTGTACTAGAATTCCGACTATCTGTTAGAATACATTTACTTATTTCGTTAAAAAATTTATTAATAGTATCTGCCGTCTCATTTTCATTAATTGTTTTCTCGTCATTTTTCTTTAAAACGTAAGTAATAGATTCAGTTTTTTGGTCATTATTATTTTTTATTATTTAATAATTTCCATAGTTTCCTAGAGTTAGAGTCATTCTCTGATTTTTCAATACTTTTAATAACATGTTTATTTTTAGCTTCCTTTATTAAGTTTTCTACTTTCTTTTTGAATAGAATATATTTTACTCTTTTTATACCCTACACATTAAGTATAGGGTATATTAACTTTGGTATGGTGTTTGTAACCACCAAAAGGAAACGAGTTAGGTATAGACATGTATATATATTTTGAATCAGGATCACCGCCGGAGTCGATTTAGCGATATCCGTCCGTCCGTCCGTTCGTACGCACGATAACTCAAAAAATAATGATGCTATCTTGATGAAATTTATACTGTAGGTTAACAATGACTAAGGTAAGGCGGGGATTGTAAATGGGCGAAATTGGACCATGCGTTCGAGTACCTCCCATACAACTTCCAAAACCGAATACGCATATCTTCGAAATTAATAAAGATAGAAACTTAAAATTTTGTACTAGGGTGTGTTTTTCCCTGATATCCCCAAAATTTGAGATGAAGTGGAGTGGTTGTTCGGGTACCTCCCATACAACTCCCAAAACCGAACATGCATATCTTCGAAATTAATAAAGATAGGAACTTCAAATTTGATACGAGGGTGCTGTTTCCTAAATCCCTGATTTGTCTAAAATTTGAGAGGAATTGGAGTGGTCGTTCAGCTACCTCTCATACAACTCCCAAAACCGAACATGCATATCTTCGAAATTAATAAAGATAGGAACTTCAAATTTGATACGAGGGTGTTGTTTCCTGAACCCCTGATTTGTCCAAAATTTGAGATGAATTGGTGGAGCTGTTCGGGTACCTCCCATACAACTCCCAAAACCGAACATGCATATCTTCGAAATTAATAAATATATAAACTTGAAATTTGATATAAGAATGTTCTACCCTGTTTATGTCTCTAAAATTTGAGATGAATTGGGGTGGTGGTCCGGTACCTTCACACACTTCCCAAGACCTAACAAGCATATTTTCGAATTTAATAAAGATAGAAACCTGAAATTTTGTACAAAGGTTGTAACAGCATTTAATTTTTTTAGCTTGTATTAAATACCTAACTAAAATAACTTATGGATTTTTAATTTAATTTAAATTTTTTAGGTGTAGGGTATAAATAAGTCGGTTGCATCGACTTACTGTTATTTTTACTTGTTTCCCTATTGTTTGGATATTTTATATGTGCATCATATAGGGATTTTCTAATTTTAAGTTTCTCAAATATCATGATTGTAATCCAGCTGTTATTTTTAGTTCTGATTGTTACTGCTTTAGTACACAATTCTTTTGCTTCCTATATTGTTTTAACTAGTGTATCAATTTCCATAATGTTTATATTTTCTATTTTAGTTTTTACGATTTTACACATTTGAATATATTCTGTTTTATTTATAGTATAGTTTTGCATAGATATTTTCTTAACATTAATTGCCTTGATTGATGTTACGGCTATTTGGTGATCAGATAAATTGTTATTCTTTATTGTAAAAGAAACCTGATATTTTTCATTAAATTTTGTTATTATATGATCTATTAAAATTTTAGATTGAGCTGTATTTCTTGTACTTTGCCTCTTATTAAGTATATAATATCCAGAAGTAGCTATAATATCTTTGTATCTTATTAGTAAGTTAATATTATCAAAAAAATTTAAGTTAGTATCAGCAAAAAATATGTGATTTGAATTATCCTCCATTTTGGTTTCTAAGTATTCTATAATTAAAATGCTGTTTTCCGCTGAAACTTTATAAAATGTTCCAAATTTTACTTTTGGTTGAGAGTTTAGGATTTAAATTACGATATAGTTATATCTTTCATCCTTAATTACTGCATTAAAGTGAATATTATCCTTTACAAAAGTTGCTGTTTCTCCTCCCCTTTTTTCTTTTCTGCAGTTATAAACCGCCTGATAATTGGGGATATTATGTATATCAGTTTTGTTGTCGAATATCCATACCTCTGTAAGTACTACTATATCAATATCCTTGAAGTCTGTGATTAAAACTTCTAATTCTAATATTTTATTTCTTATGCTACAGATATTTAAGTATAAAATATTTAGGTTCCCTATTTGTTTTATTATATTTGGGTGATTGATCATTATGGAATGCTTATCATATAATTTTGGCAGTTTTCTACTACTCTCTACAGCTACTCTCGATATTTATTATCAATCTCCTATATCATGATATTTATAATATATCTTACGTAGTTTTTTATAATCTGTTGGTAAACCTTCTTGATCGATTAGTACTTTGATATTTGTTTGTGTCATACAATTATAACAAATATCATCTTGATCATAAAAATATGATAAATATATTCTTACGTTGTTATATATTCTATGATCTCTTAATCTGGATATTACATATACGCTATCACTACTTTCAGTTGCTCTTTTCGTAAGTTTTACAATTGGAGACACGATAGGGTCAAGCAAACTTGTATTGGCATCTTGAGAATTATTATTGATTGTTTTCAACATTATTATTATTGCTATTATAATTATATTTGTTTTCTCTCATTATTATATTATTTTTTCATTATTATAGTATTTCTTTCATTATTATTATTACTATTATTATTATTATTATTATCATAAATATCAACAACAAATTCTGGAACCCCCTTTGCACCATATTCAATATATTTTTATCCTCTTCAACATTATTATTATTGCTATTAAAATTATAGTTGTTTTCATTAATACCTATTTTATTCTTATTTACTATTGCTACACCTTCAATATTTATTTCATAATTATTATTACTGTTATTATTATTATCATAAATATCAACAATAAATTTTGGAACAGCCTTTGCACAATTATTCAGTATATTAGCATCCTCTTCCCATTTCTTTAAATTGCTAGTAGACAATTTTTTGCTTTCTTTCATTTAATTATTTTGATATACTGGACAGAATCTACCAAATGTTTTATGTTTTACATCTAGTCCTAGCTTGAATTTTTCATTATTTTTCTTGCAATATGCATTCATTAATTTCTTCCTGTTGTTCACAATCACTTGTTTTATGGTTCTGGTGACATTTCATGCATGTTTCTTTGTTGATGCAGTCAACCGATTTATGGTTAAAGTCTTTGCACTTGTAACATCTTCTCACACTAATAGCATCAAAAACTTTGCACCTTTCCCAACCAATACATAGTTTTTCCGCAGCTAATATTTTCGGAAAAGAATCCTTATCCACTTCAATTACAGCGTTCTGCATGTCTTTGTTGAATTTATTGACCGTATTTAATTTTATTATTTTTAACTCACTCAGTTCCAAAAAACTATTTTGCTTCATAAGCTTTTCTATTATTTCATTTTCAGTAAATTTATTGTTCATATGCACAATTTCAAATTTAGGATTAATTTTCACAGGAATTTTGATAACATATTTCTCCTTCATTTTATTCCCAAGTTCATTTTTTATTTTTTCACGTTTTTCATTTGAATCTGTTTCAATTAAAATAGTACCATTATTTCTACTTTCAGCATTTTTTATTTTTAAATTTTTTGGATCCACCTTAAGTCTTTTTTTGTAATTTCAGTTTTTTGCTTTTATTAATAAATAAATTAATTCACAATATCAGTGAATGAAACGCTCTGACCTACATTTAGTTGTAGTTTATTTTCGTTTAAGCTTTTTATTTGATGAACTTTATCATTGCTTTTTAATTTTCAAATTTTCAAAGTTCATTGCTGTATTTAATTTTTCCTATCCATTTTAAACACATCAGTTATTTTTGCAACTTTTTCGAATTCTTTTTGTTGTTCACTTTTTATGCTTTTATTTCTACGTTATACGTTCCATATATCTACTTTCTATAGCTTGCAGTAACTGAATTATTTCATTTTCATTCTTTTTTATTGCACTTTCAAATTCCTTTTTATATTCATTCAAATAATCATTATTTTTTTTAACCGCACAATCAATATTTTGTAATACCATATCTACATTTTGTATATATAGGATACAATCATCACAAATAAATTGAATGTTCAAATTAGAGTCTGACAAGTTACTTGCAGCCACTTGCAGGAACTTGAACACCCGAGCAGTGAAAAATTTTTCCGCATACGACACATCAAATACCGGTTTTATCTCTTATTTTAATACGGCATTTATGACAATCAGTCATTGTCCGTATAGTTGTACAAACAATAATTGTTAAAACCGAACACAAAAATGCAATAATATGCAATTTTTATTATTTTTTTTTATTATTATTAGTTTTATATTTAAATTTTTAATTTTCTTCCGAAATTTAAAATTACGTCCGTTCAATCTCAGTTCAAAAAATTAACTGTTAAACAACAAATGCATCGAAAAAATTAACTGTTAAACAACAAATGCATCAAATTGATCGAGTAACAAATGAGAAAATTTAAACACTCCTGAATTCCTTTGCCAGCTCATCATTTTTTTCTAATAATTTATAAATTCATTTTAATATTGTTCCAACCTTAACGTCAATTAATTACTCGATCAAATACATAATGCAATGTTATGTTATGTTAATTATTACAATATTTATTAAACTGTTGTAATAAGAACTTATCCTTTTACTTTTCTTAATATATGTCTAGTTCAAAATTAATGAATATTTTATTAACTCAAAATTAAATTTATTATTTTATTCTTTTATTGCGTAGGAATATTAATTATTCTAGTATGTAAACTGTAGTTTTTTTTTAAAATACAGCAAATCAGTTCCATAACTAGTTTATTAAAACTTAAAGAGTTTAAAATAATTTAAATAATTAAATAACAAAAATGTCAAAAAAAAATTTTATTAAATAAATACCAAGAAGAGCAGCATCATCAGCATTACGAAACTTTTGTTTCAATAACAAAAGATGCCAGTACGTTGGTCAAGCGGGTGGATAAATTTTAGAGACGCTTCTGAAATTAAATTTCGATATATCTGGAAAATGATATCAAAAATTTTTCAAAGCAACTCTGAAGGACTTAGCACTGATAGATTTTGCACAGATATTACTTCTGTTAAGCTCCCTCAGGGCAGAGGAAGAGGAAAAAATTATAATACTTTCGATGAGGAAAATGCCAAGAAAAAAGGTATTATTACTATTAGTAACAAGGATAATTTATGCCCTCCAAGAGCATTAGTAGTTGCAATTTCTTACATTGATAAACATTCCGATTACATTAAAATTCGGAAAGATACTGGGAAATTACAAACAATGAAGACAATAGAACTCATCAACTACGCCATCGTAAATATACCTCAAGAAGGTTGTGGAATACCAGAACTTCAGCAGTTACAAAAATATTTAAAAGAATACACCATAGCCGTTTATAAATATGGAAGTAAATTTAGAGATCTTTTATTTGAGCGAAATGGCAGTGAAAAACGGATCAATCTCCTATACGACAAAGGTCATTACTACGTAATCACACTTCGCTTACAGCGGCATTTTGCTGTAGTTATTATTGTGAAAGATGCCATAAGTCAATTTATATCCGAAATCGCCGCAAATGTTGCGGAACATGTCCCCAATGCCAACATTCTCCAGCTTGCCCAAAAAATCAATTAAATATTTTGTGTAAAGATTGGAACTTCCAATTTAGAGGAAATCATTGTTTTAATAACTAAAAAGCTTCCAATTCACGAAGGCGAGCATCCATTTGCAGTAAAGTATAGAGATGCACAACAGTTTTGAAAGCATACCTGATAATTAGAGAACTTACATGCGGAGAATTGCAAAACATGCAGTAAACATGTTCCTCAGGAATTATTGCCTAATACAACCAGATGAATGAAATCCAAATATTGAAAATATTCTTTATATTTTTTATGATTTAGAGTGTGTGCATGAAGTCAAGTTTATGAAATAAAAGAACACGAACAAAATAATGGGTTCTACAACAATGTTGTAATTTATGTCTTAATAAAAATGAAAAAGAAGCATTTTGCGGGAGATGTGGACAAAGACAACATATTTTAAAAATAAATATTATTGACATTCTCGTACAATTTAAGCGCAAAATATTTAAAAAGTTATTGTAATAGCACATAATGGGCAAGCATATGACCATCAATTCATCTTAAAGTACATAATAGAAAAAACTAAGCTAAAGCCTGAACTAATAATGCGAGGTACTAAGATAATTTTAATGACAATAGGAAATATAAAATTTTTGGATTCATTGAATTATTTTCCTATGGCATTAGCAAAATTACCTACGACTTTTTGCTTACCGCAAGCATTTAAGAAGGGATATTTTCCACATTGCTTCAATACAACTGAGAACAAAAATTATATTGGAACATTGCCACCACAGAAATTTTATATCCATAACACAATGAAGGAAGAAGAACGGAATGAATTTATTAAATGGTATGAAGAATTTAACATGCAGAGAGATATTGTTGAGTACTGCTTAAGGGATGTAAACATATTAACACAGACATGTTTAAAATTTAGAAAAATGTGACGTGGAGAATGTGACGTGGAACGATTTTTAGAGGTTACCACAATATCAATAGCATGCAATCTAGTTTTCCGAAGAAAATTTCTACAACCGAATACAATAGGTTTTATACAGTTCAAAATTTATAGAAAAGAGACTTATTCTGATAATGTATTCCTTACAATTCCTTTTTAATCAAGGCATCCGGCTAGTGTTAAGGCTTCAGCGTTTCATGCTATGATAGATAAACTTTAAGTATTCCAATGAACCAAGAATCTTTTAATAAAGAATAAAACATTATTAAAAATATTGCTAATAACAATGGATATAAAAGAGAATTTGTAGACAAATTATTCTTTAAAAAGAATAAATGTTTTATGTTGAAGAGTGTCTGTCCAATGTTAAAAATGCAAAGTGACAAAAAATGAGTGCAATTAAATTATATATGTAGGTAGAATTAGTCATAAAATTTCGAAAATAATTAGAAATAGTATTGATTGTAATGTAGCGTTCTATAATAATCATAATTTAAAAAAATTCTTTGTTAATAATAAAGATAAAATAGAAAAATGTTGTAAGTCTGGGGTATATCAAATTGTTGATGATGACTGTGATTGTACATATATTAGTCAGACGGGACGCGATTTTAAAACTCGTTTGTCAGAAATATGTCTTTCAAATATAATAACAAAGATTCAGCATTGTCCAAACATCTTTTAGAAAATAATCACTTCTGTAAAATAGAAGACTTAAAAATATTGAATACGGAAAATAAAGGCAAAAAGACTTAATTTGTTGGAGTTTTTTGAAATAAAAAAAGCTTTAAATAGAAATATGTCTCTATTAAATGATCAAACTGAATTAATTCACACACCTATTTTGAATTGTCTATCATTTTAATTTAAATTTGTATTTAACTATAATGTTCTCAAATTTCTTTAATAATAATTTCCTTTGTATTTAATATTATTTGAGATAAGTGAAGTAATTTCTGTTTTTTTATAAAATTAATATGTATATATATATATTATGTATGTATATATGTATATGAGTAGATATGTAGGCACTTCGGCCAAACAGGTCAGTAGGTCAAGGTCACCAGGAAGTAGGTCAAGGTCACCCGAAAGTAGGTCAAGGTCACCCGGAAGTAGGTCAAACCGTAATTAGGTCAGACAGGAAGTAGGTTAATGTCATAAAAATATGTCAGACAAACGGCGGCGGGGGCGCCAGACAAGTCTAGTTGTTTATGAAGATTGTATACTTGTTTTAAGTAATAGGTAAACATGGAAATAGTTTGAAAAAATTACGTTTTATTTTTGCTTGCAATTTTGAGATGTTTTTGCTTGCATTTTTGATATGTTTGCATTTATTTCTTGTTTTCTTTTTCTTTCGTTTTTTTTTATGACAAGTATTTAAAGAAGAGGAAGGAAAAACCATTAATTAATTGTTATGTTAGAATGTTATAGAATTATTATAGAAAATATCTAACGTGGTACATGTTTACTTATTGATGTATACTTGGCTTAAGTAATAGGCGCATATGAAAATAATAATAAAAAATGCTTTATGAAATTTAAAGACAAAAATGAAAACAGAACCAAATAAGTGTAACTACATTTCTTTAAAATTTTTCAACTATTTTTAAAAATTAAAAGAAAAAGTGAAAACTGGTTTTTTAAATCTTACATAAAGATTCAACCTTGACAAAATTGATGCAATTTTGAGAAGAATTTATTTCTTGTTGTTTTCTTTTTTTTTTTTCTATGAAGTATTTAAAGAAAGGGAAAGAAAACATTGTTAGTATCACCGTATAAGATGTTATTATTATGTAAGAATGTTAGAAAACAAGAAAAAGAATAAAAAGCGATTCAAAATAAGTTAATTGCTTTTGATATAGTGGTACATAGTAGTGTAAAAATAAAAAAAATAAAACAGATATGTTTATATTCTTGAAATAATTTTTTCAAATAACAATCAAGACATTATGTATAAATTGTGTAAAAAGTTAAAAAATGGTTAATAGAATGAAAATTCTAAGATTGGAAACGTTCGCGGTCGTTTGTTTATAAATAAAAAACATCGAAAATAAAAAAAATAAAAAATGAATACAGAAAAAATTCACAATAAAATCTATAAAATCAGTGAATGTAAAACGATTCAACATTTTTGGAAAAAAATTGGAGTTTATAATAAATTCAGTACCAGACAACAAAGATCCAATAGATTTGATTAAAACCGGTATTTAAGAATTATTCAGCAAATTTAATTGAAAATGTTGACCCTAGTGACAAAATTGGTGTCACTTTTGGATGTCAAAGTTTTCATGAACATGGTCTAGCCTGAATCAATTTTAAAGAAGCAAAAGACCCTGACATTTCGGAAATTTGGGAAGTTATTTCAAAAATTTTCCAAAGCAACTCCAAAGGATTATCTACAGATACGTTCTGTATAAATGTTACATATGTACGACTTCCAGCGGGAAGAGGTAGAGGAAACAGATACAACAATTTTGAAGAAGAATGTAATAAAAGAAGAGGCATAATTTCAATTAAAAACAAAGATAATCTATGCTTAACACATGCGTTAGTTGTTGCTATCTCATTCATAGAAAAATGTTGACTACTGTAAAATGCCAAAAGATGTAGGTCAACTTCAATTGAAAGCAGCGTTACAACTAATTAGAAATTCAAATGTAAGCATCCCAGCAAAAGGTGCTAGTATCAGTGAGCTGAAAAAATTTCAACTGTACCTCTCTGAATATCAAATTGTAATTATTGATTTCAGAGGAAAAGGAAAATCGATTATTTTTCAAGGTGAAGAAGATAAGGAAAAAAGATTGAATTTGATATACGATGACGGTCACTTCAATGTAATTACATCATTAAGAGTAGCATTTAGTTGTGATTACTTTTGCCAAACATGTAATGTGCCGTATAACAATATATTGTCTCACAGATGTAAACAGTCATGTTTCTTTTACAAATCATCTCCAGCATGTGACGCAAATTTTCCAAATATTAAATGTGATGTATGCAATCGAAGTTTTAAAGGTCAAACTTGTTTTGATAATCATAACGGAACATCCTCTACAAATAAAAAATCTATTTGCACTCTAATAAATTCCTTTACAAAATGCTTCAAAGTATACAGAGCTGATGTAAATCATATATGCTATGGACATTTGTGTAAAAACTGTAATACAAATGTTGCTTCAGATCACCAATGCTTTATTACACCATGTAAAGAATTAGCTGAACTTAAGAATACATTATATATTTTCTACGATCTCGAAACAACTCAAGATGATATCATCGGGGAGAAACTTCATGAAGGTGTTGCAATAGGGGATATAATTGAACATCAGCCTGATTTATGCATTTTTGAACAACATTGCACGCAATTTTTGTGGACTTCGACAACATGTGTTGAAACAAAATCCAATACAAATGTTTTTAGAATATATACTCAATCAAAGAAAAATATTTGATAAAGTTGTAGTTATTGCGCATAATGGACAAGCATTTGATAATCAGTTTTTATTAAACTATATCTTAGAAAAAACCATCATCAAACCAAAACTAATAATGAGGGAACAAAGATAATTTTAATGCTGTTAGATAACGTGAAATTTATTGATTCATTAAACTATTTTCCAATTTCGTTAACTAGTTTACCGAAAGCGTTTGATTTAGACATAAATTTCCAAAAAAGAATATTTTCCTCATATGTTTAATCGTAAAAACAATATAAAATATAATGGAAAGTTATCCGATCGTAAATATTACTGTTATAATTCAATGAGTGCATCGGAAAGAAAACAATTTCTTGAATGGTATGAAGAAAATAAAAACAAGTCTTTTAACCTCCAAAATGAACTTGTAGAATATTGTATGAATGACGTAAAAATTTTGACAGCAGCCTGTATTAAATTCAGACAACTATTTTTGGAAGAATGTAAGGTTGAGCAATTTTTAGAGGCCACTACAATTGCTTCAGCGTGTAATTTGGTTTTTAGAAAAAATTTTTTAAAACCGTATATAATTGGACTTATGCGTAAACTAGGATATCGCTTATCAAAAAACCAGTCAATCATTGCCATAAAATGGTTAATGTGGGAAGAAAAACAAAGAAAAATAAAAATTCCATATAGTGGTTTCCATTACATTCCATGGAAATAGTTATTTTTGGTCATCGTGTTGACGGATATTGTACAGACACAAAACAAATATTTGAGTTTTATAGCTGTTGTTACCATGGCCATCCAAAATGTTTCAAAAATAATAATGATAAAAAATATGAAACACGTTATGAGGCTACATTATCCAAAGCCAATAAATTACGCTCTTTAGGTTATCAAGTAATTTAAAAGTGGGAGTGTGTATTCCGAAACGAAATGAGATTAAAAGAATACATAGCATTTTCCTCAAAATTGGAGAACGAAAGTTTGATACCACTAAAACCACATGACGCATTTTATGGCGACAGAAAACACAAGAACATATTATAAATGTGCACCTGGTGGGAAAATAATGCATATAGATATATGCTCACTATATCCTTGGGTGTGTAGATATGGAAAATTTCCAGTAGGTCATCCAAAAGTTCATGTTGAACAAATTGAGTCCAATTACTTAAATTTAAACGATACTGAAGGATTAATAAAGGCATTGATACTTCCTCCAGAAAATCTCTATCACCCAGTTTTGCCTATAAATCAAAATAATAAGCTAACGTTTTCCTGCTGTCAAACATTAAGCTTGAAAATGAATAATGATGATTGCTCTCATGACAATCGTAGTAGTCAATTTTAGGAACATTGGTTATAGATGAAGTAAGAGAAGCAGTTAAACAGGGATACAAAATTGTGCGAATATACTAGGTATGGGAGTATACTGTTAAACAATTTAATCCCCTTACATCACAAGAAGGAATTTTCACTGAAATGATGAACAAGTTCCTTAAAATTGAACAAGAAGCTTCTGGCTGGCCTAGCTTTTGTAGAACACCAAAGGAAAAGTGCAAATATTTAGAAAAATTTTGCAAAGTTGAAGGCATAAATTTACAGTTTAACGAAATAGAAAAAAATCCTGGACTTAGATCATTAGCTAAATTAATGTTAAACTCTTTCTGGGATAAATTTGGGCAAAGAGAAAATCAATCAAAAACAGAAATCATAAATGAGCCTTATGAATTATTTACTCCTTTTACTGAACCTTCCAAGAGTGTAAATCAAATAACTCCAATAAACGAAAGAACAGTTTTGGTAAATTGGGAATATAAAGAAGAAACAGCTGAAACATTATGAACAGTTAACGTTTGTATAGCTGCTTACACTACCACACAAACTCGTTTAAAATTGTATTCTTATTTAAACAAATTAAAAGAACGAGTTTTGTATTACGATACTGATTCACTAATATATGTAGCACGTGAAGGAGAATATAATCCTCCAACAGGAGTTTTCAGAGGAGATATGACAGATGAGCTTAAGGAATATGGAATAGGAAGTTACATTACAGAATTTGTCATTGGGGGTGCAAAGAACTATGCATACAAAATATATAGTACCAACTCCAAATGTGAAAAAACTGTTTGCAAAGTCAAAGGTATTCGTTTAAATTATAACGCTTCACAAGAAATAAATGTTGGCTCTATGAAACAATTAGTTAAAAAATTAAACAATTTTCAACAAATAAATATAACATTTCCTAGTATTCGTCGAACATACGATCACAGAGTCATCACTGTTTCTGAAAGAAAGACATATCGAATAAATTCCAGAAAACGAGTTTTTGCAAATGATTATACTTCAGTTCTACTTCAGTTCCTTATGGCTTCAAAAAGAAAAAAATTTAAAAATTATTGTTAATATATTGTAAAAATTTTGTATTTTAAACTATTAAATTACAGTATTGAAAAAAAATCTTTTAATTTTACCGTTTTTAATTTTCAGAATATAGTCGAAAATTTATTTACATAATATATATATATATATATTATATATATATATTTTATTCAAATTCACAGTTGCAGTTTAACTTTTCAATAATAATGTCAAAAGCACAAATAGTATCTGAAATTCATCGTCCAGTTAGACGTAGATTTCGAAGACGAAAAATATCTCAAAGAGGATTAAATGATACATGGGAAATTGATCTTGTAGATATGTCTGCGTATCAAAAAGTGAATAATGGATACAAGTTCCTCTTAACTGTTATCGATATATTTTCGAAATATGCATATGCCGAAAAAGCTCAATCAAAGGCAGCAGATGACGTAGTTAAAAGTATAGAAAAGATTTTTAAAAGGGAGGGGAAGTCTCCAAAAAATATTCATTCTGACCAGGGAAAAGAATTTTTCAACAAAAAATTCCAAAATTTGATGAAAAGCTATAAAATAAATCACTATCATACTTATTCAGAAATGAAGGCCAGTGTTAGTGAAAGGTTTAACAGAACATTAAAATCAATTATGTGGAAACAGTTTAATTTACAAACTAATTTTAAATGGATAGAACTTTTACCAAAACTAATTGAGAAATATAATAACACAAAACACTGTACAATTAAGTTAAAAAATAGTATTCTAAAACAAGACAGACCCGATTACATTGAGTTTAAAAGATTATAAAAATAAATTAGTTCATGGTGGCTTCTATGAACAGGAACTAACTAGTGTCAAAGACCCCAATGCTTATTTAATTGAAAAAATTTTGAAACGAAAAGGCAATAAAATATATGTAAAATATTTAGGCTTTGATAATAGTCATAATCAATGGTTAAGTAAATATGATATTCTCTCATAAAAAAGTATAATTAGAATTTATGTAAAAAACTTTTTCTTAACTTTAGAGGACTGTTAAATGCAACAATGTTGTTTAAAAATGCTATTTAAAAAAATTATAGTTTTATTATTATTAGAATTAATTATTATTACAATTAGAATTTATTACATTAATAAACAACTTACTTTACAACTTTTGGTTTTTGACTAGTTTTCTTAAGAATTTTGATTTCTAAACAATGATAATACAATTATTTAGAAGAAAAATTTAGTATAAATAAAGTGTGATGTTTCTTAAGATATATTAATTCAAAGAAAGAGCTCAACATAATAATACAACAAGAAAGCAAAATGGAAAACACAGCAGAGAATTTTTGCCTACGCTCAACAAATAGAGCCAACGCAGGAGTTGCCTCCAATTAAAAGAAAAAGAATAAGAAGTCATCAAGAATCGCAGACACATCAACAACAACATCATTACCATCATCAACAACAACAACAACAACAACCACAACAGCAACAACATCAACAATTTCAACAACAACAAGAAGAAATCATTCTTCTTCAAGAAGAAGAACCATCAGCTAAAAAAAACTTCAAAGAAGCTTTTAATAAGAAAAATATAGAAACTAGAAAGAGTTTCTTTCGTTCGTTTCCATTTATGGTCTTAAGTAGGTCTTTAAGACCCGCAATTTAATTATATTTGTACCTCTAAAATATACTGATATTTTTGATAATTCTGATTTTGTAAAAGAAATAAAAGAAAAAGAACATTTTGTATATAAAGATAAAATTTTAAATTTAAGTATTGTAGATATATCTGAGTCTTTTGGTAAAATATATGCAAATTACCAATAAATAATGTAAATTGGTTTGTAGTTATAAGTTTTTATTATTATTAATAAATAAAAATAAAATTTAAAAAATGCATAAATTTTTTTTATTTAGTTGCTTTATTTTTTCAGATGCAGGTTTATATGTACCTAAATTGATTTTGAAATTGAAATTGACAAAAACACAGGTATTTCATAAAAGAGCCAAGAAAAATTACATCATACATTAAATTTTTGAACCGGAACAAAAATCTCTACTGGCTACCTTGTAACATTTTTTTCTGTATAGATCTATATGTATTTCTTTTACTATTTGAAATTTTGAAATGGCTTATACACCATCTAACTAGATTTAAAAATCCAATTTTACATTTCTTTATTTATATACTCTGAAAACTTGAAGTTTGACTGGGTGCTACAGTATATAACGCAGTTCAATTTTATTGGCAAATCATTTTCAATTCAATTTTGGTAAGATATTTAATTAAAATGGCAGCTGATTCAACAACATTTCCATTTACTGAAGAAACTGTAATAGTTAGTATACTAAATGAGGTCCAAGTTAATGAAATGCATCCACCGTAGATGAGGAGGAATTAATGGAAACTGAAGAATTCATACCATCGTTTCAAGTCTTAGATGAAGATATCGTGGAGCAACAAATTTGGGAAATAAATAAGCAAGAAGGAGATCCTGACTATTTTGCAAAACTTTTTAGAAATAATATATAAGAATATTTGTGTAAATGTATATGTATCTACTATATATAAGTAATTCATAATAAAAAACAAATTAAATAAAATTTAAAAATTTTTTCATTTATTGTTGTTTTTGTTTAAAACATTAGAAATTTTATTTTCTAGTAGTTCAGGTATTTCAAAAAACAATCTAGAATAATTGCATTGAACGCTACAACGTTGTGTTGGAATATATATTTTTTCGTGCAATTTCATAACATGTTTTTCTTGACACGTTTTTATATATTTAATAACATATTCCCGTACATTTGATTCAGCATTTTTATTGTGTATCATTACAGCTTGAAGAAAGTCAATTAAGTTGTAAAATGTGTCAGCTTCTTCTTTGCTAATGCTAAGACATTGGTCAATAACCATTCTTAACCCATATTGTAAACATAATTTTATATTCTTTATTGATCGTTTCGAATACCTTTTATAAAATTGCTGGTAAAATTTACACCAATCACGATATTTTAAAATAGATGAAAACGATGAAAAATGCAAGTAGCTACAAGAGATTCTGTATCAAAACTAACAAGAACTTTTAATGACTGATTTTTGTTGAGAAAATGTGTATAACTCAACATCAAATTTGTGTTCGAACCTTGATCTTCCATTACTACGTTTTAACTAAAGCTTTTTAATATTAATTGTATTGCTTAGGTACACAAGATTGTGAAAAATTTAAATTTCCAAATAAGTTGTAAAACATATTAATAATCAGATTGTCGTTTTCTATATGATTATCTTTGCAAAATTAATTCAAAAAAGTTTTCATGCTTAAACCAAAACATCTATACCAACCATAAACGCAACAGTATTGTCCACATACATTCGAAAGAACACTCTATATCTGCCAATTATTAAAAACTATACTCAGATTTTTTAAATATTTCAAAATTTCCGGTTTATCTGGACCATATCTCCACCATACGAATCAAAATATTCTGTGCAACCATGCTTTCGAATATAAAGCGCAAACGAATGTGTTCCTGGATCTTTTATCTTGTCTGTATTTACAATTAAAAAAGTAGGTGCTTCTATCATTTTTGGAATTTTGTCTAAAACTCCCTTAAAATATTTGTTTGTAAATTTGTTACATTTTAAAACACTAGTTATTTCTAAAGTGTTCATAACTCAAACTGACTCAAATCATACACTCTACTTATTTCATTAACGTAGTTCATTAAAAACTCCTTTTTTATTTTTTCATTTGTTATAATAACATCAAATTTTTCTAGCATCTGTCTTAATTTTTAATTAATTTTATCATTATGTACAGTTCCAAAAGAGTAATTTTCAAAATTTATAATTTCTTTTGTTGGAAATTTGTAAGTAAACTCTTTTACAAATTTTTTACAAGGTTCTTTAATTCCAACTAAACAAATATCTTTTACAAATAAAGTATTTTTATCGTCACAACAAAATTTACGTTTTGATAGCCTTGCCTCAATTCTAACTGTACCCTGGTTTAGTAAACCTTGACTTACTTCATTTCTAGATGCATCTGGAGTTAAATCAAAAGCAAGTATAAAAAATCCATTACTAAACATAGACTTTCTTATCTAATGACCTTTGTGGTAAATTCCAGTTCCTGAAAAAAGTGTACTGTGTGCTCTTGTGCAGGAATTATTTTCATCTGAAAAACTGGTTTCAATTGCTGAATTAGGTATTTGAACACCATTTACGTTTAACACAAATTGTGAAATATCAAAATGTTTAAAAGCTGTTCATTGGAAATGTAAAATTTTTTACTTCAACGCATTTATAATTATATTTAGCATTGGATTTCCCAAGAACAGCATTGTGTTCTAACAGTACGCTTGGATTAACAGTAACATGCCTTATAAATAGCGTGGCTTCTATAATTTTTAATTGTGATTCATCAGAATCGTCTGCAAATAGATAAAAATCTGGTTTTTCAAGTGTTAAAACTATATGAATGTCAACATTATTTATAAGTAGTCTAGGTTGATTAAACATATCTACGTGTAGTTTACCCATAAGTTCCACTACATTGCTATTATGATACAATTTTTGCGCTCTTCTGATTCATTATTATCAGATTTTGCTATATTTGCTTTATCTAAAATCCATCCTGCACATTCTAAATGAGTTGCAGCAGCATCTATACCATAATTTAATAAAGATTCAATATAAGCTCTATAGTGATAATTTCCATCAGATGGTGTTATATTTTTGCCATTTAATTGAACATTACATTGTTTTATTAAAGAATGTAAAATGTTATTAACTACACTACACTGGTTGTATTATTATTCTTCCTTCAGCATTTTTATCTTTATTCCATTGCGTTTCATTTTTCTTTAAGATCTGTACTTTTAATCTCAAATATGTAGAAGACAAATCTCTACATGTATCGCAATGACCCAGTGAAAGAAATTCAATAGTTGAAGGGTTGTCTAAAGAAGCAATAGGATTGTAGGAAACGTCTTCAGATCATAAAATGCTAGGTTTTCAAAATATCCAACTAAGATTTCATACACTCAATCATAATTAATCAAAAATATCTTTATGTTTCTTTTTGTTATTATCTTTGCAAACCTTTTCCAAATATATCACTTCTTAATCGAAATATGTCATTAACGTCTTGAGTAAGATCTATTAATATATAGCCGTATGGGACTGACGTCACATCATTATATACCTTTTCAAACCTGCGATTTATCTCTTGGATTTTTGAAAAGTACTAGATATTTACAGTTAAGTGAAATATCTCTTGAAAATTTATCCTGGTGAAAAACATTTTGTGTTACAAATATTACTGATAAATTTCTATGATGTGATCCTCTAGTAAATAAATCATATACATACTTATCATAAGAATTTAACATCATATCATCGATAATAATTAACAAAGGTTTTTGATTATCATTAAAATAATTTTATCATTATAATTGATATGTGTAATAATTTAATTTTATTAATATGTGGTTGTATATTTTCTTTTCTATATTTTATTAAATTATGAATAAAAGTGGTTTTACCACAGCATGATGGCCCCGCAACCATCATAGTAAATGGGTGAAACAGTATATTTGTATTAGTTAAAAACTAACATTGGTAACCTATATTTATAGAAAAAGCTCTTTTTGCGAAGTGAATATAAATGTAAATTTAGTAATTCTAATGAACATTCTTCCGTAAACCTTCAACATGGATAATCAAATTTTCGTAGTTGATCTACAATTTTTAAAAGGAAATGAAAAGCAATATTTCCTGAAAGAACTGGCTATACTAGAAAAAGGAAGTTTAATTCCTACTGTATATCACTTCAAACCACCATACCCTGCAGAAGAACTTAGTCCAGAGGGAAATTATAATAACCAGTATTGCGAAAATAAAATAAATGGACTTAAATGGAATACCGGTTTAATTGAATATTTAAACATAAAACCGCTATTAAAATACTATTTAGAATCAGCTAAAAAAATTTATGTTAAAGGAGAGCAAAAAAAACATTTTCTTGAAAAGTAAATTGACAGTGTTAAAATAGAAGATCTAAGCAGAGACTTACCGTCATTATCAAAGATTGAAAATTTTAATTCAACATGTCTTATACACTATACAAACACCAGTTTCAGATGTGCTGTAAAAAATTGTTTTAATATCTATATGCATCTCTTAAAAGAAAAAATATTAAATTAAGATTTTTAAAATTTATATACAGACAGACGTATACAATCAAAGACGTATAGAAAAATTGGATTTCAATATTTTTGCAATCTTAACATGATCTTCGTAAAAATTTTTCAACTCAGATTTCTATAAAATTGTAAAATATTTCTAGTTAAATAAAAAATTTTTGAAAATGTAAATAAATCTGTTTTATTTTTATAGTCTTGTTTTCAAAATAGTACCAAATGCAATTAATCTGATGACTTGGATTTTTTTTCTTTTTTTATTCTTTGCAGATTATGCAACATACAATGAACCTAAGCAACATGCTAATCGTTAAGTATTTCCATAACTTTAATTTTTTCAACATTCTTACAAACAAAAAATATCTTACAAGACAAAGTGACAATAATTATTAATTCTCTTCTATAAAAAAAAAAAACTTGGTTCTTTTTCCACTGGTTTGATCATTATATAGTCAGAAAAACAGGTTTGCACTTTTTCTTTACGAATTTTAAAGATGCGTTGTACCTTTTAAAATTGTTATATCTTGTATGTTTAAACTTTTTTGTTTTTTTTTTTTTTTTTACATTTATCAACCATTTTTTCTTTCTACTTTTATATGCCCCTTAATTAATAATGGTTTTTCCTTCCTCTTCTTTAAATACTTGTCATAAAAAAAACGAAAGAAAAATAAAACAAGAAATAAATGCAAACATATCCAAAATGCAAACAAAAACATCTCAAAATTGAAAGCAAAAATAAAAAGCAATTTTTCTTACTATTTCCATGTTTACTTATTACTTACAATTATACAATCATTATAGACAACTAGATCTATCTAAAACAACTATATCTGTCGGCCGCCGCCGCCGCCGCCTGTCTGACCTATTTTTATGACATTAACCTACTTCCTGTCTGACTTTGACCTACTTCCGGGTGACCTTGACCTACTGACCTGTCTGGCCCAAGTGTCTACCTATCTACTTATATGTAATAATATGTATGTTTATATGTAACTTTCCATTAATTTTTAGTTTCGTAAAATTTATGTAAAATATAATATGTAATAATATATGTATATTCATATGCATTTTTCAGTTACAAAAAAATTGATAAATAAATTATAAAAATTTTATTTAGTACTTCCTGATTGATGACGTAAATGTCGAAACTAAGTAGGAGAAAATATAATAAAATATAACTATTTGTGAAACTAAAGTAAATTGTATATTTATTTCGCTACGCTGTAATTTATTATAAAAATGTTTCACAACACAATCACGAGAACTTCAACTAGATTATAAAATAAATTTATTTCATTTTATAATGTTCTAACTTGTATGTACAATAACTAAAAATTTAATTTACATTATACAAAGTAACTAGCAGAAATTTAATAATAGCTGACTTTTTTATTTGCAAAATATGAAGTAGTTAATATAATAAGTCATTTAACATAATATAAAATCATATCAAACAATTGCATTTTTCTTTAAATATTTTTTCTGCATTAAACATAACAATTACTCACTAAATACAACTTTTTTTTTCCTCACGATTTTATACATACAACCTTTACTTTAAATTACTTTAAAACAAAGATACAATAACAAGGTCAATGTCTGAATTTTCTTTATCTAATAAATAACAACTGCATTTTTGCGTTAATATTATGTTACAATAACACGTTGGCTATGAAAGCTTTTTATTAAAAATAAAATAAATTCGTATTATTTACAATAATCTATGTTACTATACTATCATAACAAGATCATAGCACTTACTTGTTCTACACTATCTAGTTGAAATAGTCTATGATTTACAAAGGCTTTTCCGAAAACTAATTATTCACGCGGTAAAAATTGCATTAGTTAAAAATTAGCTATAGCTAACATATATTTGTATAAAAAACTCTTTTCTTGAAATGAATATAAATGTAAATTTAGTTATTCTATCAAACATTCATCCAAAAATCTTCGACATGGATAAGCAAATATTCATAGTTGACCTACAATTTTTACCAAGAGTATTTCCTATAAAAGCAGTATTTCCTAAAAGAGCTAACTATACTTGTTAAAGGAAGTTTAATCCCAATTGTCTATCACTTTAAACCACCATACCACGTAGAAGAACTTAGTTACAAAGGAGAACAAAAAAACTTTTCCTTAAAAAGTACATTGGCAGTAGTAAAATTGAAGATTTAACCAGAGATTTACCTTCATTACTAAAGATCGATAATTATAAACCATATGCATATCATATGCACTTATTAAACAACAATTTTAGATGTGCTGTTAAAAATTGTTATAATGTGTAAATGTATCTTTTAAAAGAAAACATTTTAAATTAAAACCTTCAATTTTCATACTTGCATGATATGAATTTAAATAACAAAACTAAAAAAGTTCACTTCAACTTAAAACAAGAAATTCATGTTATGTATGTGTGGGACTATGCTTACAGATCAGCACGAAAAGGTCATTGGTTGGAATACGCACGATATAGAAGTAGATTTCAAAGACGTATAGAAAAAGTTTGTTTCACTATTTCTAGAATCTAACACCTGATCATCGTAAAATTGTAAAAGCTTAAATAAGTTTTTATACCCGTACGATAGGATCGGGTATAATAAAATTACTCCTCCGTTTGTAACACCTCGAAATAAGCGAGCTAGATATACCTTCAAAGGTATGGATCGGATCAGAAAAAAATTCTAAGACTTTTGAGCCATGTCCGTCCGTCCGTCCGTCCGCCCGTCCGTCAGCACGCTAACTCAAAAACTAAGAAAGCTAGAATCTTGAAATTTACACAAAATATTCTTCGATTAATTTGTAGGTTCCCTATTTTTATACCCGTACGATAGGATCGGGTATAATAAAATTACTCCTCCGTTTGTAACACCTCGAAATAAGCGAGCTAGATATACCTTCAAAGGTATGGATCGGATCAGAAAAAAATTCTAAGACTTTTGAGCCATGTCCGTCCGTCCGTCCGTCCGTCCGTCAGCACGCTAACTCAAAAACTAAGAAAGCTAGAATCTTGAAATTTACACAAAATATTTTGGGAGTAATTTGTAGGTACCCTATTTTTTTTGGTTGAGTTTGGACCAAGCCTTAGGGTAGCTCTCGAACACCTAACTTTTAGATCCCGACATTTTTTTTGAAATAGAGCTATGAAATTTTAAATGCTGATAGATCTCACAAAAATAATAATTTCATTTTTAATAACTTTTTTTTGTAGCCCCACCCGTTACGGAGCTACAGCTCCCCAAAGGTTCAAAAAAGCTCTATATTTAAATTGTTATAGCACAAGTTGTATAAGGCATATCTTCATTTTGAAAACGTTAAACGATTACTACTTTCATTAGCTTTAAAAGTATATATACAATAAATATATATTTTTGGCATACGGTGTCTTAATTTACCGTTATGCGAAACTAAAATTTTGCAAAATTCTTTAACCCTTCCATCTTCTAAACGGTTAAAGTTGAAAACTTGAAATTTTGACAGAAGTTAGATCTTTGAAAATTAGTATGAGTCATTTCAGAAATTTTTTTTGTATCACCCCCCGTTTAGGAGCTGTAAGAGGTCAAAAAGTGAAAATTTTCTATTTTTAAACACCTGTAACTTGAACACCTGTTAAAATTTTTTTGAAGTAATACACAAAAATTAAAGCTCCAACATTATACTTTTATTTCTGTTAACAACTTTTTTTTAATAATATAGGGTTACTTTATAATTGACGAAAGTGTTACTTGATTTTTTCAAATTTTCTAACAAATTTCTTTAACGAATTTTTTGCATTTTGTTTTACTCGATAATTTGAAATTGTTGAGGATATAATGCGTAGTACAAAAAAATATAAATAAATAAACAACATAACGGTTACTTGAAGAATTTTTATTTATACGCTATTGATATACATACATACATACTTATATAATATCATGTTTATTTACATATCGTATATGTCGCTGATGAATGAATGATAAGAGTATAGATCTATTATATAACGCCGTATTTACATACATATATGTATTTTATTGTACTTATAAGAAATTATTCTATGAATGGAAATATTTTTAAAGAAATCTTGCAATGTATGGCGATTTACTTATAATAATATAAATATACTATGTACGCATTAATATAATATAATATTTAAAATTATATTTGTTATTTTGTACTAGGTAAATTTAATATACATTTACCGCTTAGTATTAAATGGTACTATAGAATATTTGAAAAAGTTTTGGATTGATAATCGTTATGTGGAAGGTTAAAATCTGCTTTTGAAGAATCTATAAACATATAGTTTGAATATATCTACAACCCATAGTTCTAGAAATTATAAAATTCACCCAAATTATTTTAAAATACCAAAATATTAAAAAAATAATATTGTAAGCAGAGTGAAAGACTGTGAACATACTAACGGTTCGTACGGGTATCTAAGAGTTGACAAAGGCAACTGTATTCTTCCTCATTTAGTTTTGTTATTTAAATTCATCTCGTGCAAGTATGAAAATTGAAGATTTTAATTTAAAATGTTTTCTTTTAAAAGATACATTTACACATTAAAACAATTTTTAACAGCACATCTAAAACTGTTGTTTAATAAGTGCATATGACATGTTGATTTATAATTATCGATCTTTAGTAATGAAGGTAAATCTCTGGTTAAATCTTCAATTTCACTACTGCCAATGTACTTTTCAAGGAAAAGTTTTTTTATTCTCTTTTGACATAAATTTTTTCGGCTGGTTCTAAATAGTGTTTTAATATAGGTTTAATGTCCAAATAATCAATTAAACCGCTACCCCATTTAAGTCCATTAATTTTATTTTCAGAATATTGATTATTAAATTTTACCTCTTGGCTAAGTTTTCTACGTGGTATGGTGGTTTAAAGTGATACAGAATTGGAATTAAACTTTCTTTAGCAAGTATAGTTAGCTCTTTTAGGAAATACTGCTGTTTTGGAAATACTCCTGGTAAAAATTGTAGGTCAACTATGAATTTGTTTATCCATGTCGAAGGTTTTTGGATGAATGTTTGATAGAATAACTAAATTTACATTTATATTCATTTCAAGAAAAGAGTTTTTTATACAAATATAGGTTAGCTACGGCTAATTTTTAACTAATACAATTATGCAGTTTCATCCATTTACAATGATGGTGGCTGGGTCATCCTGCTGTGGTAAAACTACTTTTATCCATAATTTAATAAAAAATAAAATATACTACCACACATTAATAGAATTATTTGGTGTAATCCAGACAAAAATGCGGTTCCACTATATATGAAATATGTTGAATATAGTAATACAATATCAGATTTTAATGATAATCAAAAACCTTTGTTAATTATTATCGATGATATGATGCTAAATTCTAATGATAAGTATGTGTGTGATTTATTTACCAGAGGTTCACATCATAGAAACTTGTCTGTAATATTTGTAACTCAAAATATTTTTCATCATTGTAAGTTTTTAAGAGATATTTCGCTTAACTATAAATATCTAGTACTTTTTAAAAATCCAAAAGGCAAATCACAGATATTATCCTTAGCTCGCCAGATTTATCCAAATCAAATTAAAGCAATTGAAAAAGTATGTAACGAAGTGATATCAGACCCACATATTAATTTGTCTTACATTAATGATTTATTTCGAATATTTGGTATAAATTTATGCTTTTGTACAAGAAATCAATTAGAACAATTTGGGAAAGAATATGAAACGTTTAAAGGCCAACCGTCATATATTGTACCTATTAGAAAGCTCTAAACTAAAATTTCAGAAAGTAATTATAAAACACTATGAACCTCAAGTAATCAAAACATTTTGTGAAATTGCTTTAAATATTTTAAAAGGTAATTGAAATCTAAGTAAAAAATTAACAACCCGATTACGAAAGTATAAAAAGGAATTAAGATCCCTCATTTGTCGTCAAAAATCTATAAATAGCAAATGAAAAATCATTATTCAATGTGGTAGATTTTTACCTAGATTTTTACCTGGTGCAGTACTGTCAGGGATAATCGGAAATTTTATAAAATGAATAATACAACATTTAACAAAATGATTATATTGAAACCAGAGATTTATGAAAAAAGGAAGCAAAATGCAGACGTTGAACTCTATGAGTTGGATAAAAAAATTAAAAAAAATATTGTTAAATAAACAACTGACAGACACTCATAAATGGTATTTATACCGTCAAAATCTATTTAAAATAAGAAATAAATTTAGAGTTCTTCCTCGAAATAAAAAAGAGCAATACAAAATTGCAGAAACAAAAGGTACTCAAATTCGAGCAAAACCTCTGTATATTGATGCAGAAGTTCAAACAAACATACGTAAATATAAAGATACTGCAATACAATTTGTTCCGGAAGAAGAAGTATACGAAAACGAAGCAAATGAAGTATTTAAAAATGCAATGGAAGAAATTTGTACAAAAGCATTGTTAGCTGCTTCAGATGGAGAACGTCTCAGAAAGAGTTTATTAGAAATAAAAATGTACAAATTTTTTGAAACTGATGCAGAATACATAATAACAGTTCCTTTAGACAGTCCAAGCCCACCAACGAAGAAAGAAAAAACTATAAATAGGAAAGAGTTAAGCAATACGTGTTTCAAGATGTGTTTTATATCTAATACATTATCAGCTTTTGCAAAAAACTTAAATAAACAAGTCATTTTGGATTCAAAAATAAATTAAAAAATAAAATATTAAAAAATAAATTAGCTCAATAATAAACAATATATATTACTAACTTCCATTTGTTAAAACTCTATAGTGCTGCCATAAACACAGTAATATTGAAAACGCATAACATTACCACGCAAATAATACGTGTTGCTAATTATGTACGAATTACAACGTTAATACACAAAAAATCATTTTGATCAATTATATAATTATCAATAATTAATTTATACAAAAAACCTTTTCACCTTAAAAAATTTTAACAATAAACATATATAATTAATAATTTTTAATTATATTATAATAAAATAATAATTATAATTTTAGTTAATAATTAATAAAATAATTTTATTAATATTAATTAATAAAAGTAAATCAATACAAAATAAAAAAATAAAACAAATAATTACAATAACTATCCTAATACATGAATCATTGTATGCCAAATTAAACGTCAGTCAACAAACAAGAATTTTGCGGCTGGAGTTCAATAGAATGTAGTAAAATAACAAATAATAATAAATTGAAATTTTGGTTTTAAAAATTTATAATTTAACTTTAAAATTATTAATGATGCGTTAAATATTGATTTCGACGATTTCCTAGCTCGTTATATACAAATTAGTTGAATTTTTGAATTTCCAAATTATTTTCATATACACTTACTGCATCTTCATTTTTGAAAACTTTAACTTTAGTAGGTAGGACGGCACTTTGGCCAGACGGCCTGACGTCATCACCCAGTTTTATATTGATCTAAACAGGTGTTGTACGACGGTCAACTAGATAATGTAGATGAAGTAAGTGGAATGATCTAAACAGGTGTTGTATTATGTAGTATGTTTTACCGCGTGCATAATTAGTTTCCGGAAAAACTTTTGTAAATCATAGACTAGGTCAACTAGATAATGTAGAACAAGTAAGTAACATAAATAGTAACATAAATTATTGTAAATAATACGAATTTATTTTATTTTTAATAAAAAGCTTTCATAGCCAACCTGTTATTGTAACATATTATTAACGCAAAAATGCAGTTGTTATTTATTAGATAAAGAAAATTCAGACATTGACCTTCTTATTGTATCTCAGTTTTAAAGTAATTTAAGGTAAATGTTGTATGTATAAAATCGTGAGGAAAAAAAAAAGTTGTATTTTGTGAGGAATTGTTATGTTTAATGCAGAAAAAATATTTAAAGAAAAATGCAATTGTTTGATATGATTTTATATTATGTTAAATGACTTATTATATTAACTACTTTATATTTTGCAAATAAAAAAGTCAGCTATTGTTAAATTTCTGCTATTTACTTTGTATAATGTAAATTAAATTTTTAGTTGTTGTACATACAAGTTAGAACATTATAAAATGAAATAAATTTATTTTATAATCTAGTTGAAGTTCTCGTGATTGTGTTGTGAAACATTTTTATAATAAATTACATGGTAGCAAAATAAATACACAATTTACTTTAGTTTCACAAATAGTTATATTTTATTATATTTTCTCCTCGCAGTCATCGTCTGATATTTTATGTGTTAAGACGCTAAATTTGAACTCCGTCCAAGTATTCTTAATAATTTAATTTTTTATATTAAAAAAAAAAAACAAAAATTCATTAGCTAGAAGTAAGGTGTTTTTTCTCTACGCTTTTCTATTTTTTCTTTACTAATTTTCTTTTCACTACTAACACAAAAAACTTTTTAATATTAGATTAGAATTAAAAAAATAAAAAGAATGCCGGTGGGCAATCCTGCTCCACTGGGAAATCAGTTTAGTCTTAAAATAGGTATAACCGAAGCTTTTCCAAGTTTGGTAGATGCTTCTCGCGGAACACAGTATATCCCAAAATTCATTACTATACAATCTTCCGATCCAAATAAGCCATTGTCTGCGTTCAGTGTCTTTGCAAAAAAAAAGGCAATAGACGGTATTAGTAAGGAAGTTGAAAAAATAAACATCCTTCGTGATGGTTCCTTATTGGTCTTAACCAAGAACCAAAAGATTGCGGATGTCAATGTAAAAAATTTTGGGGGCCTCTGCCCTGTCACTATCAATTATCATAACAATCTAAACAGCTGCAAGGGCACAATACGCGATAGTTAGATGAATTAAAAAGCCAAGGAGTTGTTGACGTTTACAAATTTAAAAGAATCATTGACGGTAAAGCTATCCCAACAGGATTAATACTTTTAACTTTCGACCTATACAAAGTCCCACAAAAAATTAATGTTGCGTGGTATTTTCTTAAAGTTTATGATTATTATCCTAATCCTATGCGCTGTAAGAATAGTCAGCTTTTAGGACACACAGCAAAACATTGCAAAAGTAACGCTTCATCCGACAACTGCAACCTCCCACCACATAGTCCAAAGAATTGTACACGTTCTTTGTGTGCAAATTATCTTGGGGAACACCCAGCTTCCTCGAAAACTTGCCCAAAATACCTTCAACAGAAAGAAGTTTTGAAAATAAAACACAAAACAAATGCACAATGAATGAAGCTAGGAAGTTGTATAAACAACAACACCCATTAAATTTATCTACAAACCAATAATCTTTTAGCACCTCGCCAAAATCGATAATAGCACAGCCTTTAAAGCAAACCACAACAAACTCAAACAACACTAACTCTATAAATAATACACAAATCAAAAACACAACTTCTCTAAATACTAAATCTAGTAATAATATTACTCCAGTAAACAGCAACACTCAAAATACCAAGAACATAACAAATAACAATGTAAAAAAAGAGAAAACAATCCTAAATTCGACTGCAGAAAATCAGTCAATATCTACAATAATAGATTGCCCATCACAACAAACTTCACACAACAACGAAAATTTAAATTCTACTTTCGATTTGCTTTCAACATAATCTTCTAATGGCTTAATGTCTACACAAGCTACTAATAAGACCATGCTTACACAAGACCAAAACATTTCAGATAGTGATTTCTCAATGGAATCATAAAACGTAATAATGATCTTGCATTTGTATAAACTTTATACTAATGTTAAGAAAAACACAACTATTTATAAATATAAATTTACGGGTACGTGATAACTCCTAATCTTAAAATTTTAATAAATAGAACTTATTCATGATCCTTAACATTCTGCAATGGAATATCAAAGGTTATCATAACAACTATGAAGAATTAGAATTGCTTATTAAATCACAACACCCTCAAGTTATTTGTCTACAGGAAACTCATCTAAAACATAAAAATTCCCCCCCCCACGCCTAAACAATATTCTGGTTACTTTCATAATATCCAAAACAATATAACTACAAAACAAGGAACAGGCATTTTAATACACAAAAGTATTCCTCATAAAAATATTCAACTAATCTCTAACTTATCAATAGTAGCAATAGAAATCGATCTTAAAGTTTCAATCACAATCATTTCAATTTACATCCCACCAGAACAAATAATTACTTGTCAAGATCTCTGCTCCATCATATTGAATATCAAAACTCCAATTATTCTGGCAGGAGATTTTAATGGGTGGAGTTCACTTTGGGACTCTACCAATTCAAATTCCAGAGGCAAAATTATAGAAGATTTTTTTTACAACTCCGATATAACAATTCTAAATAATAGCTCTCCGACACATTTCTCCACACATGGTACTTTCACCAACATAGATTTAACTTTCTGCAGTCCACAACTTCTACCATTTATCTCATGGTATATTTCTGAAGACTTACATAATAATGATCACTATCCAATAACAATAACTGTCAAAATTTCAGAACCATGCAATGTTAAGCTTTCCAAAATCGCCAAATTCAACTGCAATCGAGCCGATTGGGTAAAGTACCAAAATAAAATTGTAGAATTAAGTGCTAAAACTTCCTCCTTCCGATAATGTTAATAAAGAAGCAGCCATTATCCAGAAAATTATTCGTAGCTCAGCTAATATTTCTATACCTGTTTCCACTCCAAAATTTACTTCGCACAACGTTCCTTGGTGGACAAATCAATTAAAATCTTTGAGAGAACAAAAACAAATAGCTTGGAGAAATTACCGCAAGAACAACACAATAGAAAACTTAATAACATATCGGAAAAAAAATGCATTATTCAACAAGGAGAAAAAAAATTCAAAAAAACAAAAATTTCAAGAATTTACAAACACTTTAAACCCAAATACACCAGTAAATACTTCATGGAAAAAAATTACACTTCTAACAGGCCCATATACCCCCTTTCAGATAAAATCATTAAATATAGGTTAAAACATAATAGAAGATCAAGTAGTAATATCTTCAAGTTTTGCTGAATACTATTCAGAATGTTCCAAAATCAATACCGTATCCACTTCAACACCCGCCCCTAACTACCAGAATGAACTCTCGTACAACAAAAACAATTACTTAGACTTTAAAATAAATTTGAACGAAATTGAAAGTAGTTTAAAATTTGCAAAAGGTATTACGCCAGGACAAGACAAAATAACATATGAAATGTTGAGAAAATGTCCTCAAAAGTTTAAATTTAGAATTCTTGATCTATATAATAATATTTACAATACCGGCATAATCCCCCAAATGTACAAAATGGCCATAATCATACCTATAAAAAAACCAAACAAAGACATTAACAATATTTCAATCTACAGGCCGATCTCTCTACTACCATGTATAGGGAAAATCTTAGAAAAAATTATTTCCAAGCGATTAATATGGTATCTTTCATATAATGATTTGCTCTCCCCAAATCAAATTGGCTTTAAAGCAAATTCCAGCACAACAGACGCACTACTATATATAGATCACATGATTTCTAAAAACTTATCGACAAAAAACCATACTTCAATATTGTCTGTAGACTTTGTAAAAGCCTTCGAAAAGATAAACCCAAATATTATTTTAAATAAATTACAAAAATGGAAAGTGGCTCCAAAAATGTTTAATTTCGTAAAAGCTTTCTTAAATAACAGGAAAATACGTTGCAGGATGAACAACATTGTATCACCAATGTTTTCACTCTTCAACGGTGTCCCACAAGGGTTTCCGCTATCGGTAACTCTGTTTTTGATTGCGTTCAATTATATTAGCAAATTGTTAACAAATCAAAATAATTTACAACACTGTCTTTATGCAGATGATTTGTATATTCTTTTAAAAGAAAAAAATTCAAATTTAATCGAAAAACAGTTTTCTGATGCATTGAATACAATCGAAAACTGGTCAAAACAATCAGGGGTGATAATTTCAACCGATAAATGTAAATATATGCATGTATGTAGAAAAACTAAATGTAAATGTCCAGAAATAAATTTTAAAAACACAAAAATCAATAATGTAAATAATTTAAAAATTTTAGGTTTAATTTTTGATAAAAAAAATACTTTTAAAGAACATTGCAATTATATTAGAAAAAATGTCACCAATACGCTTAATATAATCAAATATCTATCTTCTAAGAACAGTAATGTACATACTAACTCTTTACTAAATATAACTAAACTAATAATACTTTCCAAAATTAACTATGGGCTACATATCTATGGAAAATGTGCTACAACACACTTAAAAAAAATTAATACACCATATAATGCAGCTATAAGAAGTCTAAGAGCATTTACAGCTACCCCGGTTAAAAACATATTAGCTGAAGCAGGTTTTCCCACAATAGAAAATAGAACAATGTTTCTCAGGAGTAAATATTTTCCCAAATTAATCACAAATAAAAATGACCTATTACATAAAGAAGTTCAATTACTAAAAGCCAGAACAAAACCTATTAAAATGAAATCGGGAGTAAGTGAAATATTAAACCTCAAAACACAACTTAGTATTGATCTGTCACCTGCTAAAATTCCAAGGTTAAAATACCCGCCACGGCTTCTGAACAAAACTGCATTTATTAACGATCTAACTCTTCTACAGAAAGTTAACACCACTTACAACCAATACAAACAATTATTTACAGAATTAACCGTAAAGCTAAAACAAAATAAATGGGAACTTTTATTCACCGATAGGTCCAAAAACACTCACAGTACTGCATATGCAGTAGTGGAAGAATCCGGCAAATTATTATCAAATGGTCTTCTACCTTCTTATGCAACAATATTCGAAGCTGAAACCCAAGCAATTTTGTCATGTTTATTAATAATAAAACAAACAAAAGGAAAAAAAGTAATTTGCACCGATAGCAGATCAGCTTCTGATGCCATCCAAAACATTGGGAAAAATTCTGAACCAATTGACACAATAAAGCAAATGATGGTACAAATGTGTAATAAAGTTTGCCTTATGTGGATACCCTCACATGTTGGCATCGAAGGGAACTAATTAGCCGATAAGGCAGCCAAAGCCGCAACTAATTGTCCATTACATACTTATACACCATTCAGTAAAAAATCAGTAGCCAAACATGCATCCAATAAGGTTCAAGAATATTTTACAGAACAATGGAATAATTACAATCACAATTACAAGCTAGTCAATCCAGCCAGAAAACCCATTGTTTTACCTACCACAACCTCAACTATGATGAATAAATGCTTCATTAGACTGCGATTGGAACATACCAATATAACACATTCATACATTTTAAAAGGGGAACAACAGCCAGTGTGTCATTTTTGTAACAACGGCCCATTAACCATAAATCACATCCTCCATCAATGTAGTGCCATAAGCCAAATCAAAACCGAAGCTTTCAAACCAAAAACTCTAAAGAAATACTCACACTCACCACTGACAATAATATCAATATAATATTTGATTTTCTAAACAAATTAAAAATCTGTAAACATATTTGAAAAAAAAAAATCAACTAATCTAGTCTAGTTAAAAAAAAAAATAAGTAATTTACAGTTAGGGTATAGAATAATTCTTCCATAAAAGAACAAGAATATATTATCATTTATACTAACATAATATTATAAATATATGTACATGCATACATGCAAAAATTTTTGTTGTAAATTTCACATTGATAAATGTTTTTAATTTTATATATGCATGTAGGAATAAGAATAAATATTGTGATGTTGTAAAAGAGGTATAAAAATAAAAAATTTTAATTGTATTCAGCAAAGAATAAAAACAAAAATGTTTCTAAAATTACAATTAAATCATTGAAAAATATAATACAAATTCATAAGTATGTATGAATGTACTTAAGCAATGTAAAAAAAAAAAAAAAATAACAAATAATAATTTGCAAAGAATTTGATAAGCAAAATAAGCCGATAGCCTGAGTTGCTAGAGCTTTTTTCTATTAATTATAATTTAAATTGTAATTAATGTAAATAAATTAATAAATAAATATATTTTCTCCTACTTAGTTTCGACATTTACATCATCAATCAGGAAGTACTAAATAAAATGTTTATAATTTATTTATCAATTTTTTTGTAAATGAATATACATATATATTATTACATATTATGTTAAGTTACATATAAACATACATATTATTACATATACATATATACATACATAATATATATATATATATTAATTTTATAAAAAAACAGAAATTACTTCACTTATCTCAAATAATATTAAATACAAAGGAAATTATTATTACAATTTGTGAGTTTTGCCACGAACAAGTCAAAATCACACACATACTAAGAGAATGTACTAACAACAATTATAGAATAACAGTGGAAACACTAAAATGCAAAATCAAAGAAGATTTTTTCACATTTCATGGAATATGGAATAACCTCTAAACTTCTAAAAAAAAAAAAAATTTTGAAATTATATATATAGTTAAAAAAAAAAAAGATGGTCCACATCCGAAAGGAAAAGGGCCCAAAAACTTGTTATTGGCATTAATGACAATAATAAAGTAAATTATCTATCTGTCTAAATATAATAAATAATATAATAATTTTAGTTTTGAATTAAAATTTTGCATAAAATATGTTATTACAATAAGCATTAGTATAGATAGTTAAGAAAAACCCTCTTTTTTTTTCTTTTTGTTAAGGGGGGAGTAATGTAGCGAGTATATATAATATAATTACAATATGATTACTGCTCACAATATTGCAACATATCTAATTAATGATAAAAGTACTCACCATATCATATCGTACAGATAAGAGATGGCAATACTCTCGTCACTTCTCACAAAATAAGTGTTATACTCGTACTTTACATAGTTTAGCTTTAAGTAATAATTGAAGATATGTTGTAAGCCCACTTTGGTATGAATCTTCTTAAAGGAAAGATAAAATAAAACCATAAGAATCAAAATTTATAAAATAATAATTAATTTTAGAATAAAATAAAATACGGATATACCGTACAATAATAAATTTCTATAATAACTATAATTTCTATAATTATTTCCAAATTCACATAAATATCATATTTCATAAAAAATCAAATAATTAGTTTTCGCGTAAAATTATTAAAGACAATTAATCACACATTCGCTAATTCAGCTTCCCTTCTCACGAATTAGCCAATATTCTAATAAAACATCGCAGGCGCGAAGTCAGCGATAATATAGTATAAAACACCCAATCACCTCTTGGTGATCGTCAGTCAGTTTAGTACATTCAATTAAGTGCTAGAAAGTTTTGAATTAATTAATAATAAAAAGTTATATAATATGTCAAAAATAATAATAATAAATAAATAACTATAAATTGTGTCTATATTAAAAAAAAAGGTTTTAAATAAATTAATAAAAAAAAGTTATATGCTAAAATAATAATAATAAATAAATAACAATAAATAGTTTCCAAATTTAAAAAGCTATTTTTTATTAAATTATTAAATATAAAATTTAATTATTAGACAGCACTGTATTTTCTAGGTGTTAAAGTCAACCCTGTTCATTTTACCACAATATGATATTTTTTCTATTGGAATGATCTGTTGCTACATTGACTGGATGATTGACGTTTAGTCTTTTATTGAATTCGTAAAAGTAGCGACAAGCGTATTGTGGTCTGCAAAACTGTGGATAGAATTGGAAGTAATAGAGAGTAGATGAAAATCAGAACAGAGGGGCGGGAGAACAGATCCCTGAAGCTCTCCAGCGTTCATTAAAGATTTATCTAATGAAACGGCAACGACTTTTATTCGAATCAAATGATTCAAAAGGAAATCTCCAATTAATTTAACAGAGACATTACCAAGGCCTATTGCTTGGTATTGTGACAATAAAGCCTTTGAAATATCTATGGTCCCTCAACAACATCAGACTCCCTCGAAAGGTTCAGGCTGGTGCTGTTTTTTTCACAAAGGCAAGTCATGAGATCCCGATTATTTTTCAATTATTTTTAAATGTTCTTGAATATCATTCCTATCTTTATTATTCATAATACCTGTAAGAAAACGAAAACCATTACCTACCAAGTTAATTAAACTCCTTTTAAGCACATTTCCAAAAAAATTTTGAAAAAATGTGCCTAATAGTTTCACTCTGTCCGTCCGTCCGTCTGTTTAAAAAACTTCTACACCGTCAAAGATAGAGAAAAAAACTTTTAACCATGGGTAGGTCTCATAAAAAAATTTATTTTGTGGAACCACTTTTTCATGTAGCCCCATCCATCAGAGAAATACAGTCCCTCAAACTTTGAAAAAGCAACATTTTTAAACATGTATATTTCAGGTTCCTCTTAACATTTTTTCAATCTAAAAACGCCATTCGATAGGAATTTTTTTTATCTTTATAAATCAAAATTATATATAGTTTTTAAATTTAGTATTTAAATTTACCGTTATGTGAAAATCAAATTTTGCATGATTTTTCTTTTTTCATAAGTCCGGCACGCTTTTAGATAGGAACTTGAAATTTTGAGACAAGACAACTTTTAGAATTAGTATAAGTTTCCTCAAAAAATTTGTTGGTAGCATCGCTGTTTAAGAGTTATAACGCCTCAAAAATTCAAAATTTGCTATTTTTAGACACCTGTAACTTAGGCACCTGCAAAAAATTTTCTCCGGCAAGACATGAAAATTAAAGGTTTAATAATATATTTTTACATGTGTTAACGGTTTCCTTATAGTTATATAGGGTTCCGGACTTACAGCCCCTCAAAATTCCAGAAAAGTCCTTTTTTCACGTTTTTTTCTATATGATATGGAATGATGCTAACAAAATCTTCTTGCAAATGTTTTAAATCATGTAAAAAGTTAATATGAATTGTTCTTTTATGTAGTAATTGTTCTACATTCTCTGTTATTTTGTTTATAGTTTTCACATACAAGTTCAAGTTAATAATATGCATTAGTAAGTATAGTGGCAGTCTGTAATGGGAAAAATTCGCACCACCCACTGACCTACATTTTTGATTGGTGGGTTTAATGTTCGTCATTCTTGGTTAGTAGATCAAAAACTAGTTTTGATTGCGTAAGCGTGGGTTATGAACTTATAAGTTCTAGTAGGAAATTAAGGTAGTTCGTACTGTGGAAGTTGTCAGACAAGGTTAATGAACTGAACAATGTATTTTATGTAGGTTATTCTTGGTTATAAGCGTGGGCTATCAACTTATAAGTTCTAATAGGAAGTGAAGGTTGTTGGAACTGTGGAAGTTGTCAGGCAAGGTTGATGAACTGAACAATGGATTTTATGTAGATTATTCTTGGCTATAAGCATAGGTTGTTAACTTATACGTTCTAGTAGGAAGTAAAGATAGTTTGTACTGTGGAGGTTGTAAGGCAGAGTTAATGAACTGAACTAATTTAACATATTTAGGTTTTTCAATAAATTTATTTATGTTTGTAATAGGATATCATATAAATAGAAAAAAAAGATTTATTTTTTTTAAGTCAAATCAAGTTTTTTTTTATTGCACAAATTCATATACTTAATAAAATAAACATACATACATATGTAAAGAAGATATAAAGGTAAAAGGTAAAGAAGGTAAAAGAAGATATAAAGATATCCAGAAACAAAGATATACAGGCTAAAACGAAGGTTTTATGAAAATTATAGTTCTGTACCATTTGGATTTAAAAGAAAAAAATAAAGTTTTTTTAGAAAGAAGTTTAATCAATTTTTTATTATTTTTAATTTTATAAAGGAACACAAGTTCTAATTTCCATATATATTTACAAAATTAATTTGTGTAAATAATTCGTCTAATGAATACAACAAAGTTGCAGAATTATTCTTAAAAACTATTAAGATTATTCTTAAGACCGATTCTGGTAACGAACTTCCGGAGGACAGGTTCCGATAACGGACTTCCGGAAGACTGACTCCAACAACGTTCCCGGGTACAGAATATTCACCGGCTTTTTCGTTCAATAAAACCATTTCCTTAATTTTATTCGAAATTGACTAGTTTTGAATTATTATAATCTAGTTTAATTCGTTTTACTTTACAAACTACTGCATCGCTTTGTTTGTCAGAAGAAAATGCTTTATATGCATAATTTTTTGGTCCACCGCTAACGAATTCTTTTATGTAGCTGTCAGATACATATGATTCTAGTTCATTAGTCACATCTCCGATAAAATTGCCTAGGGCAGGTTCATATTCACCTTCTTTTGACACATATATGACGGAATTAGTGTCAAAATATAAAACTCGTTCTTGTAAATTTTCCAAATATTCATACAATTTTAAACGAGCCTGTGCAGTTGTATAACTTGCAATACATACGTTCACTGTACGCAATGAATCTAAATCTTTATTTTTATATTTCCAGTTAACTAAAACCGTGTCAGAATTGATAATCATTATGTGCAATACATCTTTGCTTGGATTTGTTAATATAGAATAAAAAGCAGCTGGACTTTTTATTACTTGCGTTTTTGTCTGATTTTCTCGTTGCCCAAATTTTCCCCAGAAAGAGTTCAATATAAGCTTACTGTATAATCTTTTTCCAGGGTTTTTGTAAATATTTTCTGTATCAAGTTTAATATTTTCTTGTTGGAAAAATTGTTCCAAATAATTTTGTTTTAATTCTTCTGTGTTGCAATCTTTAGGCCATCCAGAAGCTTCCTGTTTAGTTTTAAGAAATTTGTCCATCATCTCTGTAAATAATCCAGGTTCACAGTTGTCTTTATTATATTGTTGTACCTTATAACGCCAAATTTCATGAAATTCAAATATTTTATACCCCTTTTTTACAGCTTTTACTACTTCGTGTATAACCCAAGTTCCTGTCAGAGTTCTTTCTTTATCAGAATGAAGGCATTCATCTTGATATGTTTCAAGGCTGCAAGTGAAACAAAGCGTAAACATTAATTTATTATTTTGTTTTATTGGAAGAACAGGGTGAATCAAATCAGTTGGTGGAAGAATATAACATTTTATTAAACCATTAGTATTTTCTAAGTCAACTTTAGAACATATTTCATGGCCCACTAAAACTTCATGATGTCCTACTGGAAATTTCCCATATTTGCACACATAGGGATATAATGAGCAAATATCTATGTATTTTATTTTTTCATTTTCTTTTGCTTTGTAATACAAAAAGGATCTCGTGGTTCTAAAGGAACGTTTTTTAAAAGGGGGTGATTTATAAGATATGACATCTCATCTTCTTTTTCTATCAATTGTTCTCTAAAATCACGTTCCCACATTTCGATCACTTGATATCCAAATGATTTTAATCGTTCTGTTCTTGTTATGGTATTTTCAAATCTGATATCAAGAGTATCATGTTTGCTCCCTTTTATTGATTCATTCCTCTTATATGGAAAACATTTTGGATGGCCATGAAAATAGCACCCATGGAATTGAAAAATTTGTTTTGTTTCTGAACAAAAACCATCTACTTTTATATTTTTTATAATTGCTTCGTTTTTCTTTGCTGCATGTTGAATATTAATCTTTCTTTGATCCTCTTCCCAAATTAGCCATTGAAGAGCAATTTTTGATTGATTGTCTGCAAATCTGTAACCTTTTTTGGGTATCAATCCTATAGTTTCCGGTTTCAAAAAATTTCTTCGAAAAACTAAATTGCATGCTGAAGCAATGGTTGTAGCCTCAGTGAAAGGACATACATTATTTTCTTCCAATAGAAGTTTTCTAAATTTAATGCAGGCTTCAGTTAAAATATGTACATTATTTTTGCAATATTCTATCAAATCACGTTTCATATTGAACTCGGTATTTTTGCTTTGTTCATACCAATCAATAAACATTTTTCGATTTTCTTCTGTCATTGTATCAGCACTATAGTAGTGCATAAGTGGTATTGGCCCAATATAATTTATATTTTCTGTTGTATTGAACAAATGAGGAAAATAACCTTTTTTTAAATGAGTTGATAAATCGAAAGCTTTAGGAAGTTGTGATAGTGGCATTGCAAGATAATTCATAGAATCTAAAAACCTTATATTTTTAACCTGCATTTGAATAATTTTTGTGCCCCTCATGATTAATTTTGGCTCTATGTCACTTTTATGCAGTAATTCATTTAAAATAAACTGGTGATTAAAACTTTGTCCATTATGAGCTATTACAACAACTTGTTTAAATTTTTTAGCCATTGTAATCAACCAAATTTGGAATTACATTTGTGTCAAAAACTGTTGTTCTAAAACCACATTTAGAACAAAAATGTAACTTCTCTTCTTTAATGCAATGATGACATCTTGTGCTAAGAACACAAATTAGGTTCATGTAGTTTAATATTTCATTATTGTTTTTAACTAGCGTTTTTTCTTGCATTGTTTCTAGATCGTAATCTAGATCTTTCGTAATATCTCGTAATATAGATCTAGATCTTTCGTAATATAATAAATTAATTTTTTTGCCATCGTTTTTACCTTCAAAAATTATATTTTTGTTATTAGCATAATCGTAAACAACGATGTTATATTCATCCCCATAATAATCCTGTATTTTTTTAAGTTCAGATATTCCTGCACATTGCGTTATATTTAATTTTGTTTTTACCGTCAGCTCTAATGCTAGATTTTTCTGCATCTTCTGTGTATCTTGGCGAATTTTTTTATAATTCATGTCACCATCTATAAAAGCTTTTCCTACTACAATAGCTCGGAGTAAGCAAATATTATCATTATTTTTAATGACAACAATGCCTCTTCGTTTTAAACTTTCTTCATTGAAAGTAAAATAATTTCTCCCTCGTCCACTTCCAGAAGGCAACCGTACAGTTGTAGTTGTTAGTTGAAAAGAATCAGTATTCAGGCCCTCCGAATTACTTTGAAATATTTTACTTATTAGTTCCCAAATGTCTTCAAACTTCACTGAACTTGCAAGCTTAAAATTCATCCAACCTGGAGTTCTCTGTTGAAAGTTATCAGCAAAAAATACTATACCAATGAGATCATTCGGTTCAACGTTTTCCACCGAATATATAACTATTTGAATAATGGCTTCTTTAGTATATGCCAATATATCTTCTTCATTTGGAGCTTTTCTTATTTTGAATGTAATTTTTCTCGACATGACTCCAAACTTTTTCGAAAACTGACTTTTTTCTTCCATAATTATGAATTTGGAAGACTCCTCTTGTTTCTTGGCCATTTTTCTCAGTATTGATTTAGTATGTTTTTACGACTTTTTTTTTAGTTAATGATAATATATAACTAATTAGCTTTGTTTTTATACCAATATTAAAAGGGATGGGAAATTTTCCATACATATTTTTAAAAACTAGGAAATGATTCAAATAGACAATAAAATTAACATTGCCACTCCACATTGCACCTTATTTACATTTTACAACTCAAATTTGCATAATACTAGTAATTTCCTAGAACATAATAAATCTTGTTATATATTAAAAAAATTTTTCAAATTATATTTCAATTATATTAATTGATATTATATAAAAATTAAATTACTTGTTTTTCGTTTTACAATTCATTATTAAATTATTTGCATAATACATAGTTGTTATTAATAACATACCTCAAATTTGCATAATAGAAAGTAATTTACAAGAATCTATAATAAATCTTGTTCTATATTAAATTTTTTTCTTATTCTTTTATTAAACATAACAATTTATCACTAAATACAAATTTTTTTCTCACGATTTTATACATACAACCTATACTATAAATTACTTTAAAACTAAGATACAATAACAAGTTCAATATCTGCATTTTATTTATCTCATAAATAACACCAGCATTTTTGCGTTAATATTATTTTCCCGAAACTGGTTGACCGTGAAAGCTTTTTATTAATATTTATTATTCGTAATATTTATTTTAAATTCGTATTATTTACAATAATCTATATTATTATACTATCACAACAAGATTATTGCACTTACTTGTTCTACATTATCTAGTTGACCTTCTATATTATTTACAAACACTTTTCCGGAAACTAATTATGCAAACGCCAATCACGACATCTAATTTGCTACCTGTTTTTTACACTACAACATTCCTTAAAAAAGGTCTCAACAACAAAGTAAACGCCAAGTCATTGGCCTGCTTTGCGTAATTATTTTCCCACGTCCAAGAGCTACTATTACCACTTACCTTTAAGAAAACGAAAACCATTACCAACCAAGATAATTAAACTTCTTTTTAGCACATTTCCAAAAAACTTTTGAAAAAAATGTGCCTAATAGTTTCACTCTGTCCGTCCGTCCGTCTGTTTAGAAAACTTCTACACCGTTAAAGATAGAGAAAAAAACTTTTAACCATGGATAGGTCTCATAAAAAAATTTATTTTGTGGAACCACTTTTTCATATAGCCCCATCCATCAGAGAACTACAGTCCCTCAAACTTTGAAAAAGCCCTATTTTCAAACATGCATATTTCAGGTTGCGCTTAACATTTTTTCAATCTAAAAACGCCATTCGATAGGAATTTTTTTTATCTTTATAAATAGTTTTAAAATATTATATATAGTTTTTAAATTTAGTATTTAAATTTACCGTTATGTGAAAAACAAATTATGCATGATTTTTCTTTTTTCATAAGTCCGGCACGCTTTTAGATAGGAACTCGAAATTTTGAGACATGAAAGAACTTTTCGAAATAGTATAAGTTTCCTCAAAAAATTTGTTGGTAGCGCCGCTGTTTAAGAGTTATAACGACTCAAAAATTCAAAATTTGCTATATTTAGACACTTGTAACTTAGGCACCTAAGATATGAAAATTATAGATTCAATAATATATTTTTACATGTGTTAACGGTTTCCTTAGTTATATAGGGTTCCGGACTTACAGCCCCTCAAAATTTCAGAAAAGTTCTATTTTCACGTTTTTTTTCTATATGATATTTAATGATGCTAACAAAATCATCTTGCAAATGTTTTAAATCATGTAAAAGGTTAATATGTATTGTTCTTTTATGTAGTAATTGTTCTACATTCTCTATTATTTTGTTTATAGTTTCCACATATAAGTTCAAGTTAATAATATGCATTAGTAAGTAAAGTGGCAGTCTGTCATGGGAAAAATTCGCAGCACCCACTGACCTACATTTTTGATTGATGGGTTTAATGTACGTCATTCTTGATTAGGAGTGCAAAAACTAGTTTTGATTGCGTAAGCGTGGATTATTAACTAATAAGTTCTAGTAAGAAATGAAGGTAGTTCGTACTGTGGAAGTTGTCAGGCAAGGTTGATGAACTGAACAATGTATTTTATGTAGGTTATTCTTGGTTATAAGCGTGGGCTATTAACTTATAAGTTCTAATAGGAAGTGAAGGTTGTTGGTACTGTGGAAGTTGTCAGGCAAGGTTGATGAACTGAACAATGGATTTTATGTAGGTTATTCTTGGCCATAAGCATAGGTTGTTAACGCATACGTTCTAGTAGGAAGTAAAGGTTGTTGGTAAAGGAAGATGTAAGGCATAGTTAATGAACTGAACTAGTTTAACATATTTAGGTTTTTCAATAAATTTATTTATGTTTGTAATAGGATATCATATAAATAGTAGGAAAAGATTTATTTTTTGTAAGTCAAATCAAGTTTGTTTTTATTGCACAGATTCATATGCTTAATAAAATATACTTATGTATGAAGGTAAAAGAATATATAAAAGAAACGAAAAGAAAAACTTTTATTAATACTTTTGGATATCAAGATATAAAATAATAAAAATCAAAACGAAAACGTAAACAAGAAGACGTGTAATCCATAATTTTAGTTCTTAAAAGTTGTTATATTTACATCAATAGTAAGAAAAGAATTTTTTCAAGTCAAATCAAGTTTGTTTTTATTGCGCAAATTCGGTGGCTATAAATCTGTAAATAAAAAAATATAAATCTGGAAATAAAAAATCGATTTTGTTTAAAGAAGATTGAGAATAATAATGAAATAATGAGAAAAAACATAAGACCTATGTATGTTAAGCAAATACACATGAACTTGCAAAATATTTTGTATTCATTTAATTTCTGTTTAGCTGTTGTAAAATAAATTGTAAAAAAACTAGTTTGACTTTTCCAAACAATTTAAAACTTATGGCAAATGCTAAAAAAAACGAGGAAGAATACAGTTGCCTTTGTCAACTCTTAGATACCCGTACGAACCGTTAGTATGTTCACAGCCTGTCACTCTGCTTACAATATTATTTTTTTAATATTTTAGTATTTTAATATAATTTGCGTGAATTTTATAATTTCTAGAACTATGGGTTGTACATATATTCAAACAATATGTTTATACATTCTTCAAAAGCAGATTTTAACCTTCCACATAACGATTATCAGTCCAAAACTTTTTCAAATATTCTATAGTACCATTTCATACTAAGCGGTAAATGTATATTAAATTTATTAAGTACAAAATAGTAAATATAATTTTAAATATTATATTATATTAATGCGTACATAGTATATTTATATTGTTATAAGTATATCGCCATTGCAATATTTCTTTAAAAATATTTCTATTCATAGAATAATTTCTTATAAGTACAATAAAATACATATATGTATGTATGTAAATACGGCACTATATAATATACATCTATACTCTTATCATTCATTCATCAGTGACATATACGATATGTAAATAAACATGATATTATATAAGTATGTGTGTATATCAATATCATATAAATAAAAATTCTTCAAGCAACCCTTATGTTGTTTATTTATTTACATTTATTTGTACTCCGCATTATATCTTCAGCAATTTCAAATTATCGAGTAAAACAAAATGCAAAAAATTCGTTAAAGAAATTGTTAGAAAATTTGAAAAATTCATATCGTGCAAGTATGAAAATTGAAGGTTTTAATTTAAAATGTTTTCTTTTAAAAGATACATTTACACATTATAACAATTTTTAACAGCACATCTAAAACTGTTGTTTAATAAGTGCATGTGACATGTTGATTTATAATTATCGATCTTTAGTAATGAAGGTAAATCTCTGGTTAAATCTTCAATTTCACTACTGCCAATGTACTTTTCAAGGAAAAGTTTTTTTATTCTCCTTTGACATAAATTTTTTCGGCTGGTTCTAAATAGTGTTTTAATATAGGTTTAATGTCCAAATAATCAATTAAACCGCTACCCCATTTAAGTCCATTAATTTTATTTTCAGAATATTGATTATTAAATTTTACCTCTTGGCTAAGTTTTCTACGTGGTATGGTGGTTTAAAGTGATACAGAATTGGAATTAAACTTTCTTTAGCAAGTATAGTTAGCTCTTTTAGGAAATACTGCTTTTTTGGAAATACTCCTGGTAAAAATTGTAGGTCAACTATGAATTTGTTTATCCATGTCGAAGGTTTTTGGATGAATGTTTGGTAGAATAACTAAATTTACATTTATATTCATTTCAAGAAAAGAGTTTTTTATACAAATATAGGTTAGCTACAGCTAATTTTTAACTAATACAATTATGCTGTTTCATCCATTTACAATGATGGTGGCTGGGTCATCCTGCTGTGGTAAAACTACTTTTATCCATAATTTAATAAAAAATAAAATATACTACCACACATTAATAGAATTATTTGGTGTAATCCAGACAAAAATGCGGTTCCACTATATATGAAAGATGTTGAATATAGTAATACAATATCAGATTTTAATGATAATCAAAAACCTTTGTTAATTATTATCGATGATATGATGCTAAATTCTAATGATAAGTATGTGTGTGATTTACCAGAGGTTCACATCATAGAAACTTGTCTGTAATTTTTGTAACTCAAAATATTTTTCATCATTGTAAGTTTTTAAGAGATATTTCGCTTAACTATAAATATCTAGTACTTTTTAAAAATCCAAAAGGCAAATCACAGATATTATCCTTAGCTCGCCAGATTTATCCAAATCAAATTAAAGCAATTGAAAAAGTATGTAACGAAGTGATATCAGACCCACATATTAATTTGTCTTACATTAATGATTTATTTCGAATATTTGGTATAAATTTATGCTTTTGTACAAGAAATCAATTAGAACAATTTGGGAAAGAATATGAAACGTTTGAAGGCCAACCGTCATATATTGCACCTATTAGAAAGCTCTAAACTAAAATTTCAGAAAGTAATTATAAAACACTATGACCCTCAAGTAATCAAAACATTTTGTGAAATTGCTTTAAATATTTTAAAAGGTAATTGAAATCTAAGTAAAAAATTAACAACCCGATTACGAAAGTATAAAAAGGAATTAAGATCCCTCATTTGTCGTCAAAAATCTATAAATAGCAAATGAAAAATCATTATTCAATGTGGTAGATTTTTACCTAGACTTCTTGGTGCAGTACTGTCAGGGATAATCGGAAATTTTATAAAATGAATAATACAACATTTAACAAAATGATTATATTGAAACCAGAGATTTATGAAAAAAGGAAGCAAAATGCAGACGTTGAACTCTATGAGTTGGATAAAAAAATTAAAAAAAATATTGTTAAATAAACAACTGACAGACACTCATAAATGGTATTTATACCGTCAAAATCTATTTAACATAAGAAATAAATTTAGAGTTCTTCTTCGAAATAAAAAAGAGCAATACAAAATTGCAGAAACAAAAGGTACTCAAACTCGAGCAAAACCTCTTTATATTGATGCAGAAGTTCAAACAAACATACGTAAATATAAAGATACTGCAATACAATTTGTTCCGGAAGAAGAAGTATACGAAAACGAAGCAAATGAAGTATTTAAAAATGCAATGGAAGAAATTTGTACAAAAGCATTGTTAGCTGCTTCAGATGGAGAACGTCTCAGAAAGAGTTTATTAGAAATAAAAATGTACAAATTTTTTGAAACTGATGCAGAATACATAATAACAGTTCCTTAAGACAGTCCAAGCCCACCAACGAAGAAAGAAAAAACTATAAATAGGAAAGAGTTAAGCAATACGTGTTTCAAGATGTGTTTTACGGTCAGCTATTGCAGGTAATACTCAAACAGAACTTTATTTTTCCATTCGTAAGAATAAATCAACCAGCTTATGGACAGCATTCAAATAAACGATGAATTTTACATTACTTTACTCAGCGATTCATCTTTGAATTATTATCCAGAAAATACATTATCAGCTTTTGCAAAAAACTTAAATAAACAAGTCATTTTGGATTCAAAAATAAATTAAAAAATAAAATATTAAAAAATAAATTAGCTCAATAATAAACAATATATATTACTAACTTCCATTTGTTAAAACTCTATAGTGCTGCCATAAACACAGTAATATTGAAAACGCATAACATTACCACGCAAATAATACGTTTTGCTAATTATGTACGAATTACAACGTTAATACACAAAAAATCATTTTGATCAATTATATAATTATCAATAATTAATTTATACAAAAAACCTTTTCACCTTAAAAAATTTTAACAATAAACATATATAATTAATAATTTTTAATTATATTATAATAAAATAATAATTATAATTTTAGTTAATAATTAATAAAATAATTTTATTAATATTAATTAATAAAAGTAAATCAATACAAAATAAAAAAATAAAAAACAAATAATTACAATAACTATCCTAATACATTAATCATTGTATGCCAAATTAAACGTCAGTCAACAAACAAGAATTTTGCGGCTGGAGTTCAATAGAATGTAGTAAAATAACAAATAATAATAAATTGAAATTTTGGTTTTAAAAATTTATAATTTAACTTTAAAATTATTAATGATGCGTTAAATATTGATTTCGACGATTTCCTAGCTCGTTATATACAAATTAGTTGAATTTTTGAATTTCCAAATTATTTTCATATACACTTACTGCATCTTCATTTTTGAAAACTTTAACTTTAGTAGGTAGGACGGCACTTTGGCCAGACGGCCTGACGTCATCACCCAGTTTTATATTGATCTAAACAGGTGTTGTACGACGGTCAACTAGATAATGTAGATGAAGTAAGTGCAATGATCTAAACAGGTGTTGTATTATGTAGTATGTTTTACCGCGTGCATAATTAGTTTCCGGAAAAACTTTTGTAAATCATAGACTAGGTCAACTAGATAATGTAGAACAAGTAAGTAACATAAATAGTAACATAAATTATTGTAAATAATACGAATTTATTTTATTTTTAATAAAAAGCTTTCATAGCCAACCTGTTATTGTAACATAATATTAACGCAAAAATGCAGTTGTTATTTATTAGATAAAGAAAATTCAGACATTGACCTTGTTATTGTATCTTAGTTTTAAAGTAATTTAAAGTAAAGGTTGTATGTATAAAATCGTGAGGAAAAAAAAAAAGTTGTAGTTAGTGAGTAATTGTTGTGTTTAATGCAGAAAAAATATTTAAAGAAAAATGCAATTGTTTGATATGATTTTATATTATGTTAAATGACTTATTATGTTACCTACTTTATATTTTGCAAATAAAAAAGTCAGCTATTGTTAAATTTCTGCTAGTTACTTTGTATAATGTAAATTTAATTTTTAGTTATTGTACATACAAGTTAGAACATTATAAAATGAAATAAATTTATTTTATAATCTAGTTGAAGTTCTCGTGATTGTGTTGTGAAACATTTTTATAATAAATTACAGCGTAGCGAAATAAATATACAATTTACTTTAGTTTCACAAATAGTTATATTTTATTATATTTTCTCCTACTTAGTTTCGACATTTACGTCATCAATCAGGAAGTACTAAATAAAATTTTTATAATTTATTTATCAATTTTTTTGTAACTGAAAAATGTATATGAATATACATATGTATTATTACATATTATGTTTTACATAAATTTTACGAAACTAAAAATTAATGGAAAGTTACATATAAACATACATATTATTACATATACATATATACATACATAATATATATATATATTAATTTTATAAAAAAACAGAAATTACTTCACTTATCTCAAATAATATTAAATACAAAGGAAATTATTATTACAATTTGTGAGTTTGGCCACGAACAAGTCAAAATCACACACATACTAAGAGAATGCACTAACAACAATTATAGAATAACACTGGAAACACTAAAATGCAAAAACAAAGAAGATTTTTTACATTTCATGGAATATGGGATAACCTCTAAAGTTCTAAAAAAAAAAAATTTTTGAAATTATGTAGTTAAAAAAAAAAAAGATGGTCCGAAAATAAAAGGGCCCAAAAACTTGTTATTGGTATTAATGACAATAATAAAGTAAATTATCTATCTATCTAAATATAATTAATAATATAATAATTTTAGTTTTGAATTCCAATTTTGCATAAAATATATTATTACAATGAGCATTAGTATAGATAGTTAAGAAAAACCCTCTTTTTTTTCTTTTTGTTAAGGGGAGAGTAATGTAGCGAGTATATATAATATAATTACAATATGATTACTGCTCACAATACTGCTACATATCTACTTAATGATAAAAGTACTCACCATATCATATCGTACAGATAAGAGATAGCAATACTCTCGTCATTTCTCGCAAAATAAGTGTTATACTCGTACTTTACATAGTTTAGCTTTAAGTAATAATTGAAGATATATTGTAAGCTCACTTTGGTATGAATCTTCTTAAAGGAAAGATAAAATAAAACCATAAGAATCAAAGTTTATAAAATAATAATTAATTTTAGAATTAAATAAAATACGGATATACCGTACAATAATAAATTTCTATAATAACTATAATTTCTATAATTATTTCCAAATTCACGTAAATATCATATTTCATAAAAAATCAAATAATTAGTTTTCGCGTAAAATTATTAAAGACAATTATTCAAACATTGGCTAATTCAGCTTCCGTTCCCACGAATTAGCCAATATTCTAACAAAACATCGCAGACTCAAAGTCAGCGATAATATAGTATAAAACACCCATTCACCTCTTGGTGATCGTCAGTCAGTTTAGTACATTCAATTAAGCGCTAGAAAGTTTTGAATAAATTAATAATAAAAAGTTATATAATATGTCAAAAATAATAATAATAAATAAATAACTATAAATTGTGTCTATATTAAAAAAAAAGGTTTTAAATAAATTAATAAAAAAAAGTTATATGCCAAAATAATAATAATAAATAAATAACAATAAATAGTTTCCAAATTTAAAAAGCTATTTTTTATTAAATTATTAAATATAAAATTTAATTATTAGACAGCACTGTATTTTCTAGGTGTTAAAGCCAACTCTGTTGATTTTACCACAATATGATATTTTTTCTATTGCAATGATCTGTTGCTACATTGACTGCATGATTGACGTTTAGTCTTTTATTCAATTCGTAAGTAGCGACAAGCGTATTGTGGTCTGCAAAACTGTGGATAGAATTGGAAGTAATAGAGAGTAGATGAAAATCAGAACAGAGGGGCGGGAGAACAGATCCCTGAAGTTCTCCAGCGTTCATTAAAGATTTATCTGATGAAAAGGCAACGACTTTTACGCGAATCAAATGATTCAAAAGGAAATCTCCAATTCATTTAACAGAGACATTACCAAGGCCTATCGCTTGATATTGTGACAATAAAGCCTTTGAAATATCTATGGTCCCTCAACAACATCAGACTCCCTCGAAAGGTTCAGGCTGGTGCTGTTTTTTTTCACAAAGGCAAGTCATGAGGTCCCGATTATTTTTCGATTATTTTTAAATGTTCTTGAATTTCATTCCTATCTTTATTATCCATAATACCTGTAAGAAAACGAAAACCATTACCTAGCAAGATAATTAAACTCCTTTTTAGCACATTTCCAAAAAAATTTTGAAAAAATGTGCCTAATAGTTTCACTCTGTCCGTCCGTCCGTCTGTTTACAAAACTTCTACACCGTTAAAGATAGAGAAAAAAAATTTTAACCATGGGTAGGTCTCATAAAAAAATTTATTTTGTGGAACCACTTTTTCATGTATCCCCATCCTTCAGAGAACTACAGTCCCTCAAACTTTGAAAAAGCCCTATTTTTAAACATGCATATTTCAGGTTGCGCTTAACATTTTTTCAATCTAAAAACGCCATTCGATAGGAATTTTTTTTATCTTTATAAATAGTTTTAAAATATTATATATAGTTTTTAAATTTAGTATTTAAATTTACCATTATGTGAAAATCAAATTTTGCATGATTTTTCTTTTTTCATAAGTCCGGCACGCTTTCAGATAGGAACTTGAAATTTTGAGACATGAAAGAACTTTTGGAAATAGTATAAGTTTCCTCAAAAAATTTGTTGGTAGCACCGCTGTTTAAGAGTTATAACGCCTCAAAAATTCAAAATTTGCTATTTTTAGACACCTGTAACTTAGGCACCTGCAAAAAATTTTCTTCGGCAAGACATGAAAATTAAACGTTCAATAATATATTTTTACATGTGTTAACGGTTTCCTTATAGTTATATAGGGTTCCGGACTTACAGCCCCTCAAAATTTCAGAAAAGTCCTATTTTCACGTTTGTTTTCTATATGATATGGAATGATGCTAACAAAATCATCTTGCAAATGTTTTAAATCATGTAAAAGGATAATATGTGTTGTTCTTTTATGTAGTAATTGTTCTACATTCTCTGTTATTTTGTTTATAGTTCCCACATATAAGTTCAAGTTAATAATATGCATTAGTAAAGTGGCAGTGTGTCATGGGAAAAATTCGCACCACCCACTGACCTACATTTTCGATTGATGAGTTTAATGTACGTCATTCTTGGTTAGTAGATCAAAAACTAGATTTGATTGCATAAGCGTGGGTTATTAACTTATAAGTTCTAGTAGGAAATGAAGGTAGTTCGTAGTGTGGAAGTTGTCAGGCAAGGTTAATGAACTGAATAATGTATTTTATGTAGGTTATTCTTGGTTATAAGCGTGGGCTATTAACTTATAAGTTCTAATAGGAAGTGAAGGTTGTTGGTACTGTGGAAGTTGTCAGACAAGGTTGATGAACTGAACAATGAATTTTATGTAGGTTATTCTTGGCCATAAGCATAGGTTGTTAACGTATACGTTCTAGTAGGAAGTAAAGGTTGTTGGTAAAGGAAGATGTAAGGCATAGTTGATGAACTGAACTAGTTTAACATATTTAGGTTTTTCAATAAATTTATTTATGTTTGTAATAGGATATCATATAAATAGTAGGAAAAGATTTATTTTTTGTAAGTCAAATCAAGTTTGTTTTTATTGCACAAATTCATATGCTTAATAAAATATACTTATGTATGAAGGTAAAAGAATATATAAAAGAAACGAAAAGAAAAACTCTTATTAATACTTTTGGATATCAAGATATAAAATAATAAAAACAAAAACGAAAATGTAAACGTAAACAAGAAGACGTATAATCCATAATTTTAGTTCTTAAAAGTTGTTATTATTTACATCAATAGTAAGAAAAGAATTTTTTCAAGTCAATTCAAGTTTGTTTTTATTGCGCAAATTCGGTGGCTTTTGTTTTTATTTGCAAAAGAATACAAAACAAGGTAGAATATAAACCAACGGTTTTTAAAAGCGCACATTTCCAAAACTCAATACAAACTGTTCATAATTGTGACTTGCACAAAAATTTTAAAATTTCATGTAAAAAGAAAAAAATGTGAAAATTAGCCTTTTCTGCAATTTTGAGGGGCTGTAAGTCCGAAACACTATGTAACTAAGAAAAACCGTTAACACACGTAAAAACATATTATTGAACCTTTAATTTTCATGTCTTTCCGAAGAAAAATTTTTACAGGTGCCTAAGTTACAGGTGTCTAAAAATAGCAAATTTTCAATTTTTGAGGCGTAATAACTCTTAAAGAGGGGGTGTTACCAAAAAATTTATACTTATACTGAGGAAACTTATACTAATTCTAAAAGTTCCTTCTTGTCTCAAAATTTCAGGTTCCTATCTAAAGGCATGCCGGAGTTATGAAAAAAGAAATTTCATGCAAAATGTGGTTTTCATATAACGGTAAATTTAAATAGTAAATTACAAAATATTACATAATTTTGATATTGTTTTATATAGATAATAAAATTTTCGATCTTCTGGCTGTTTTAGATTGCAAAACTATTACGCAGAGCCTGAGATATATAGATCTGAAAATGGGCCTTTTTCGCAATTTTGAAGAGTTGCAACTTTGGAACCCTTTACAACTAAAATAAACCTTTAACACACGCTAAAATATATTACTGTAGCTTTAATTTTTATATCTTACGGAAGTAAAATGTGTACAGGTTCCTAAGTTACAGGTGTTTAAAAATAGCAAAATTTTTAATTTTTGAGCCCTAATAGCTCATAAACAGGGGGTTTTCGAAAAAACATTTCTGAGCAAACTTATACTAATTCTAAAAGTTCTTTCTTGCCTCAAAATTTCAAGCCTCTATCTAAAAGCGTGCCGGAGTTATAGTAAAGTAGAAAAATCTTCAAAATTTGGTTTTCACATAACGGTAAATTTAAATACTAAATTTAAAAAAATTTTAAAATTTTGATATTAATTTACAAAGTTAAAAAAAATACCTGTCGAATGACGTTTTCAGATTGAAAAAATCTTAAGCAGAACATAAGATATACGCATTTAAAAATAGGGCTTTTTCAAAGTTTGAGGGGCTGTAGCTCCGTAATGGATGGGGCTACATGAAAAAGTTGTTCCACAAAATTATTTTTTTGCCAGACCTACCGATGGTTAAAATATTTTTTTTCTATCTTTAACGGGGTAGAAGTTTTGTAAACAGATGGACGGACGGACAAAGTGAAACTAATAAGCACATTTTTTCAAAATTTTTTTGGAAATGTGCTAAAAATATAAATCTGAAAATAAAAACCGATTTTGTTTAAAGAAGAAGATTGAGAATAATAATGAGATAATGAGAAAAAACATAAGACCTAATGTATGTTAAATTTAGACACAATTTATAGTTATTTATTTATTATTATTATTTTTGACATATTATATAACTTTTTATTATTAATTTATTCAAAACTTTCTAGCACTTAATTGAATGTACTAAACTGACTGACGATCACCAAGAGGTGAATGGGTGTTTTATACTATATTATCGCTGACTTTGCGTCTGCGATATGTTATTAGAATATTGGCTAATTCGTGAGAACGGAAGCTGAATTAGCCAATGTGTGAATAATTGTCTTTAATAATTTTACGCGAAAACTAATTATTTGATTTTTTATGAAATATGATATTTATGTGAAGTTGGAAATAATTATAGAAATTATAGTTATTATAGAAATTTATTATTGTACGGTATATCCGTATTTTATTTTATAATTTATTTTATTAATTATAATTTTATATTTTGATTTTTATGGTTATATTTTATCTTTCCTTTTAGAAGATTCATACCAAAGTGCGCTTACAATATATCTTCAATTATTACTTAAAGCTAAACTATGTAAAGTACGAGTGTAACACTTATTTTGTGAGAAGTGACGAGAGTATTGCCATCTCTTATCTGTACCATAAGATATGGTGAGTACTCTTGTCATTAATTAGATATGTAGCAGTATTGTGAGCAGTAATCATATTGTAATTATATTATATATACTCGCTACATTACTCTCCCCTTAACAAAAATAAAAAAAAAGAGGGTTTTTCTTAACTATCTATACTAATGCTTATTGTAATAATATATTTTATGCAAAATTGGAATTCAAAACTTAAATTATTTAGATAGATAGATAATTTACTTTATTATTGTCATTAATGCCAATAACAAGTTTTTGGGCCCTTTTATTTTCGGATGTGGACCATCTTTTTTTTTTTAACTACATAATTTCAAAAATTTTTTTTTTTTTTAGAACTTTAGAGGTTATCTCATATTCCATGAACTGTGAAAAAATCTTCTTTGTTTTTGCATTTTAGTGTTTCCAGTGTTATTCTATAATTGTTGTTGCATTCTCTTAGTATGTGTTTGATTTTGACTTGTTCATGGCAAAACTCACAAATTGTAATAATAATTTCCTTTGTATTTAATATTATTATATTAAATACAAAGGAAATAGTATTTAATATAATAATATTAGTATTTAATATTAAATCAAGTTTGTTTTTATTGCACAAATTCATATGCTTAATAAAATATACATATGTATGAAGGTAAAAGAATATATAAAAGAAACGAAAAGAAAAACATTTATTAATACTTTTGGATATCAAGATATAAAATAATAAAAATCAAAACGAAAACGTAAACAAGAAGACGTGTAATCCATAATTTTAGTTCTTAAAAGTTGTTATTATTTACATCAATAGTAAGAAAAGAATTTTTTCAAGTCAAATCAAGTTTGTTTTTATTGCGCAAATTCGGTGGCTTTTGTTTTTATTTGCAAAAGAATACAAAAAAATATAAATCTGAAAATAAAAAATCGATATTGTTTAAAGAAGATTGAGAATAATAATGAAATAATGAGAAAAAACATAAGACCTATGTATGTTAAGCAAATACACATGAACTTTCAAAATATTTTGTATTCATTTAATTTCTGTTTACCTTGTGTAAAATAAATTGTAAAAAAACTAGTTCGACTTTTCCAAACAATTTAAAACTTATGGCAAATGCTAAAAAAAACGAGGAAGAATACAGTTGCCTTTGTCAACTCTTAGATACCCGTACCAATCGTTAGTATGTTCACAGCCTGTCACTCTGCTTAAAACTTATGGCAAATGCTAAAAAAAACGAGGAAGAATACAGTTGCCTTTGTCAACTCTTAGATACCCGTACGAATCGTTAGTATGTTCACAGCCTGTCACTCTGCTTACAATATTATTTTTTTAATATTTTAGTATTTTAATATAATTTGCGTGAATTTTATAATTTCTAGAACTATGGTTGTACATATATTCAAACTATATGTTTATACATTCTTCAAAAGCAGATTTGAACCTTACACATAACGATTGTCAATCCAAAACTTTTTCAAATATTCTATAGTACCATTTAATACTAAGCGGTAAATGTATATTAAATTTATTAAGTACAAAATAGTAAATATAATTTTAAATATTATATTATATTAATGCGTACATAGTATATTTATATTGTCATAAGTATATCGCCATACATTGCAATATTTCTTTAAAAATATTTCCATTCATAGAATAATTTCTTATAAGTACAATAAAATATATATATCTATGTATGTAAATGCGGCACTATATAATATACATCTATACTCTTATCATTCATTCATCAGTGACATATACGATATGTAAATAAACATGATAGTATATAAGTATGTGTGTATATCAATATCATATAAATAAAAATTCTTCAAGCAACCGTTATGTTGTTTATTTATTTACATTTATTTGTACTACGCATTATATCTTCAACAATTTCAAATTATCGAGTAAAACAAAATGCAAAAAATTCGTTAAAGAAATTGTTAGAAAATTTGAAAAAATCAAGTAACACTTTTCTCAATTATAAAGTAACCCTATATTATTAAAAAACGTTGTTAACAGAAATATGAGTACAATGTTACAGCTTTAATTTTTGTGTACTGCTTCAAAAAAATTTTAACAGGTGTTCAAGTTACAGGTGTTTAAAAATAGGAAATTTTCAGTTTTTGACCCCTTACAACTCCTAAACGGGGGGTGATACAAAAAAAATTTCTGAAATGACTCATACTTACTACTTACTACATACTACTTAGTCTTTGGTTTTTTTCATTTCTTAGCCTATACAATGTAACAATAATAACATAAACAAACAAGTCAAAGGTTTCTGATTATTTTCTCAATGTTCTTATAGAACAGAAAAAAGAAATCTTGCATAACAGATGCACCTATTCGATAATTTTTTTTCTTTTTATACCCGTACGATAGGATCGGGTATAATAAAATTACTCCTCAGTTTGTAACACCTCGAAATAATCGAGCTAGATATACCTTCAAAGGTATGGATCGGATCAGAAAAAAATTCTAAGTCGATTGAGCCATGTCCGTCCGTCCGTCAGCACGCTAACTCAAAAACTAAGAAAGCCAGAATCTTGAAATTTACACAAAATATTCTAGGAGCAATTTGTAGGTTCCCTATTTTTTTTTGGTTGAGTTCCGACCAAAACTTCGGGTAGCTCTGGAACACCTAACTTTTAGATCCCCACATTTTTTTTGAAATACAGCTATGAAATTTTAACTGCTGATAGATGTCACAAAAATATTAATTTTATTTTCAATAACTTTTTTTGTAGCCCCACCCGTTACGGAGCAACAGCTCCCCAAAGGTTCAAAAAAGCTCTATATTTAAATTGTTATAGTACAAGTTGCATTAGGTATATCTTCATTTTGAAAACGGCAAACGATTACTGCTTTTATTAGCTTTAATATTATATATACAATAAACATATAGTTGTGGCATACGGTATCTTAATTTACCGTTATGCGAAACTGAAATTTTGCAAAATCCTTTGAGCCTTTTATTTTCCAAACGGTTTAAGTTGGAAACTTGAAATTTTGACAGAAGTTAGATCTTTGAAAATATGTATGAGTCATTTCAGAAATTTTTTTTGTATCACCCCCCGTTTAGGAGCTGTAAGGGGTCAAAAACTGAAAATTTTCTATTTTTAAACACCTGTAATTTGAACACCTGTTAAAAGTTTTTTGAAGTAATACATAAAAATTAAAGCTTCAACATTATATTCCTATTTCTGTTAACAATTTTTTTAATAATATAGGGTTACTTTATAATTGACGAAAGTGTTACTTGATTTTTTCAAATTTTCTAACAATTTTCTTTAACGAATTTTTTGCATTTTGTTTTACTCGATAATTTGAAATTGTTGAGGATATAATGCGTAGTACAAAAAAATATAAATAAATAAACAACATAACGGTTGCTTGAAGAATTTTTATTTATATGCTATTGAAATGCATACATACATACTTATATAATATCATGTTTATTTACATATCGTATATGTCGCTGATGAATGAATGATAAGAGTATAGATCTATATTATATAGCGCCGTATTTACATACATATATGTATTTTATTGTACTTATAAGAAATTATTCTATGAATGGAAATATTTTTAAAGAAATATTGCAATGTATGGCGATATACTTGTAACAATATAAATATACTATGTACGCATTAATATAATATAATATTTAAAATTATATTTGCTATTTTGTACTAGGTAAATTTAATATACATTTACCGCTTAGTATTAAATGGTACTATAGAATATTCGAAAAAGTTGTGAATTGATAATCGTTATGTGGAAGGTTAAAATCTGCTTTTGAAGAATGTATAAATATATAGTTTGAATATATGTACAACCCATAGTTCTAGAAATTATAAAATTCACTCAAATTATTTTAAAATACCAAAATATTAAAAAAATAATATTGTAAGCAAACACAATTTTTACCAGGAGTATTTCCAAAAAAGCAGTATTTCCTAAAAGAGCTAACTATACTTGCTAAAGAAAGTTTAATTCCAATTCTGTATCACTTTAAACCACCATACCACGTAGAAAACTTAGCCAAATTAGTGTTTAAAAATAGGAAATTTTCAGTTTTTGACCCCTTACAACTCCTAAACGGGGGGTGATACAAAAAAAATTTCTGAAATGACTCATACTTACTACTTACTACATACTACTTAGTCTTTGGTTTTTTTCATTTCTTAGCCTATACAATGTAACAATAATAACATAAACAAACAAGTCAAAGGTTTCTGATTATTTTCTCAATGTTCTTATAGAACAGAAAAAAGAAATCTTGCATAACAGATGCACCTATTCGATAATTTTTTTTCTTTTTATACCCGTACGATAGGATCGGGTATAATAAAATTACTCCTCAGTTTGTAACACCTCGAAATAATCGAGCTAGATATACCTTCAAAGGTATGGATCGGATCAGAAAAAAATTCTAAGTCGATTGAGCCATGTCCGTCCGTCCGTCAGCACGCTAACTCAAAAACTAAGAAAGCCAGAATCTTGAAATTTACACAAAATATTCTAGGAGCAATTTGTAGGTTCCCTATTTTTTTTTGGTTGAGTTCCGACCAAAACTTCGGGTAGCTCTGGAACACCTAACTTTTAGATCCCCACATTTTTTTTGAAATACAGCTATGAAATTTTAACTGCTGATAGATGTCACAAAAATATTAATTTTATTTTCAATAACTTTTTTTGTAGCCCCACCCGTTACGGAGCAACAGCTCCCCAAAGGTTCAAAAAAGCTCTATATTTAAATTGTTATAGTACAAGTTGCATTAGGTATATCTTCATTTTGAAAACGGCAAACGATTACTGCTTTTATTAGCTTTAATATTATATATACAATAAACATATAGTTGTGGCATACGGTATCTTAATTTACCGTTATGCGAAACTGAAATTTTGCAAAATCCTTTGAGCCTTTTATTTTCCAAACGGTTTAAGTTGGAAACTTGAAATTTTGACAGAAGTTAGATCTTTGAAAATATGTATGAGTCATTTCAGAAATTTTTTTTGTATCACCCCCCGTTTAGGAGCTGTAAGGGGTCAAAAACTGAAAATTTTCTATTTTTAAACACCTGTAATTTGAACACCTGTTAAAAGTTTTTTGAAGTAATACATAAAAATTAAAGCTTCAACATTATATTCCTATTTCTGTTAACAATTTTTTTAATAATATAGGGTTACTTTATAATTGACGAAAGTGTTACTTGATTTTTTCAAATTTTCTAACAATTTTCTTTAACGAATTTTTTGCATTTTGTTTTACTCGATAATTTGAAATTGTTGAGGATATAATGCGTAGTACAAAAAAATGTAAATAAATAAACAACATAACGGTTGCTTGAAGAATTTTTATTTATATGCTATTGAAATGCATACATACATACTTATATAATATCATGTTTATTTACATATCGTATATGTCGCTGATGAATGAATGATAAGAGTATAGATCTATATTATATAGCGCCGTATTTACATACATATATGTATTTTATTGTACTTATAAGAAATTATTCTATGAATGGAAATATTTTTAAAGAAATATTGCAATGTATGGCGATATACTTGTAACAATATAAATATACTATGTACGCATTAATATAATATAATATTTAAAATTATATTTGCTATTTTGTACTAGGTAAATTTAATATACATTTACCGCTTAGTATTAAATGGTACTATAGAATATTCGAAAAAGTTGTGAATTGATAATCGTTATGTGGAAGGTTAAAATCTGCTTTTGAAGAATGTATAAATATATAGTTTGAATATATGTACAACCCATAGTTCTAGAAATTATAAAATTCACTCAAATTATTTTAAAATACCAAAATATTAAAAAAATAATATTGTAAGCAGAGTGACAGGCTGTGAACATACTAACGGTTCGTACGAGTATCTAAGAGTTGACAAAGGCAAGTGTATTCTTCCTCGTTTAGTTTTGTTATTTAAATTCATATCGTGCAAGTATGAAAATTGAAGGTTTTAATTTAAAATGTTTTCTTTTAAAAGATACATTTACACATTATAACAATTTTTAACAGCACATCTAAAACTGTTGTTTAATAAGTGCATGTGACATGTTGATTTATAATTATCGATCTTTAGTAATGAAGGTAAATCTCTGGTTAAATCTTCAATTTCACTACTGCCAATGTACTTTTCAAGGAAAAGTTTTTTTATTCTCCTTTGACATAAATTTTTTCGGCTGGTTCTAAATAGTGTTTTAATATAGGTTTAATGTCCAAATAATCAATTAAACCGCTACCCCATTTAAGTCCATTAATTTTATTTTCAGAATATTGATTATTAAATTTTACCTCTTGGCTAAGTTTTCTACGTGGTATGGTGGTTTAAAGTGATACAGAATTGGAATTAAACTTTCTTTAGCAAGTATAGTTAGCTCTTTTAGGAAATACTGCTTTTTTGGAAATACTCCTGGTAAAAATTGTAGGTCAACTATGAATTTGTTTATCCATGTCGAAGGTTTTTGGATGAATGTTTGGTAGAATAACTAAATTTACATTTATATTCATTTCAAGAAAAGAGTTTTTTATACAAATATAGGTTAGCTACAGCTAATTTTTAACTAATACAATTATGCTGTTTCATCCATTTACAATGATGGTGGCTGGGTCATCCTGCTGTGGTAAAACTACTTTTATCCATAATTTAATAAAAAATAAAATATACTACCACACATTAATAGAATTATTTGGTGTAATCCAGACAAAAATGCGGTTCCACTATATATGAAAGATGTTGAATATAGTAATACAATATCAGATTTTAATGATAATCAAAAACCTTTGTTAATTATTATCGATGATATGATGCTAAATTCTAATGATAAGTATGTGTGTGATTTACCAGAGGTTCACATCATAGAAACTTGTCTGTAATTTTTGTAACTCAAAATATTTTTCATCATTGTAAGTTTTTAAGAGATATTTCGCTTAACTATAAATATCTAGTACTTTTTAAAAATCCAAAAGGCAAATCACAGATATTATCCTTAGCTCGCCAGATTTATCCAAATCAAATTAAAGCAATTGAAAAAGTATGTAACGAAGTGATATCAGACCCACATATTAATTTGTCTTACATTAATGATTTATTTCGAATATTTGGTATAAATTTATGCTTTTGTACAAGAAATCAATTAGAACAATTTGGGAAAGAATATGAAACGTTTGAAGGCCAACCGTCATATATTGCACCTATTAGAAAGCTCTAAACTAAAATTTCAGAAAGTAATTATAAAACACTATGACCCTCAAGTAATCAAAACATTTTGTGAAATTGCTTTAAATATTTTAAAAGGTAATTGAAATCTAAGTAAAAAATTAACAACCCGATTACGAAAGTATAAAAAGGAATTAAGATCCCTCATTTGTCGTCAAAAATCTATAAATAGCAAATGAAAAATCATTATTCAATGTGGTAGATTTTTACCTAGACTTCTTGGTGCAGTACTGTCAGGGATAATCGGAAATTTTATAAAATGAATAATACAACATTTAACAAAATGATTATATTGAAACCAGAGATTTATGAAAAAAGGAAGCAAAATGCAGACGTTGAACTCTATGAGTTGGATAAAAAAATTAAAAAAAATATTGTTAAATAAACAACTGACAGACACTCATAAATGGTATTTATACCGTCAAAATCTATTTAACATAAGAAATAAATTTAGAGTTCTTCTTCGAAATAAAAAAGAGCAATACAAAATTGCAGAAACAAAAGGTACTCAAACTCGAGCAAAACCTCTTTATATTGATGCAGAAGTTCAAACAAACATACGTAAATATAAAGATACTGCAATACAATTTGTTCCGGAAGAAGAAGTATACGAAAACGAAGCAAATGAAGTATTTAAAAATGCAATGGAAGAAATTTGTACAAAAGCATTGTTAGCTGCTTCAGATGGAGAACGTCTCAGAAAGAGTTTATTAGAAATAAAAATGTACAAATTTTTTGAAACTGATGCAGAATACATAATAACAGTTCCTTAAGACAGTCCAAGCCCACCAACGAAGAAAGAAAAAACTATAAATAGGAAAGAGTTAAGCAATACGTGTTTCAAGATGTGTTTTACGGTCAGCTATTGCAGGTAATACTCAAACAGAACTTTATTTTTCCATTCGTAAGAATAAATCAACCAGCTTATGGACAGCATTCAAATAAACGATGAATTTTACATTACTTTACTCAGCGATTCATCTTTGAATTATTATCCAGAAAATACATTATCAGCTTTTGCAAAAAACTTAAATAAACAAGTCATTTTGGATTCAAAAATAAATTAAAAAATAAAATATTAAAAAATAAATTAGCTCAATAATAAACAATATATATTACTAACTTCCATTTGTTAAAACTCTATAGTGCTGCCATAAACACAGTAATATTGAAAACGCATAACATTACCACGCAAATAATACGTTTTGCTAATTATGTACGAATTACAACGTTAATACACAAAAAATCATTTTGATCAATTATATAATTATCAATAATTAATTTATACAAAAAACCTTTTCACCTTAAAAAATTTTAACAATAAACATATATAATTAATAATTTTTAATTATATTATAATAAAATAATAATTATAATTTTAGTTAATAATTAATAAAATAATTTTATTAATATTAATTAATAAAAGTAAATCAATACAAAATAAAAAAATAAAAAACAAATAATTACAATAACTATCCTAATACATTAATCATTGTATGCCAAATTAAACGTCAGTCAACAAACAAGAATTTTGCGGCTGGAGTTCAATAGAATGTAGTAAAATAACAAATAATAATAAATTGAAATTTTGGTTTTAAAAATTTATAATTTAACTTTAAAATTATTAATGATGCGTTAAATATTGATTTCGACGATTTCCTAGCTCGTTATATACAAATTAGTTGAATTTTTGAATTTCCAAATTATTTTCATATACACTTACTGCATCTTCATTTTTGAAAACTTTAACTTTAGTAGGTAGGACGGCACTTTGGCCAGACGGCCTGACGTCATCACCCAGTTTTATATTGATCTAAACAGGTGTTGTACGACGGTCAACTAGATAATGTAGATGAAGTAAGTGCAATGATCTAAACAGGTGTTGTATTATGTAGTATGTTTTACCGCGTGCATAATTAGTTTCCGGAAAAACTTTTGTAAATCATAGACTAGGTCAACTAGATAATGTAGAACAAGTAAGTAACATAAATAGTAACATAAATTATTGTAAATAATACGAATTTATTTTATTTTTAATAAAAAGCTTTCATAGCCAACCTGTTATTGTAACATAATATTAACGCAAAAATGCAGTTGTTATTTATTAGATAAAGAAAATTCAGACATTGACCTTGTTATTGTATCTTAGTTTTAAAGTAATTTAAAGTAAAGGTTGTATGTATAAAATCGTGAGGAAAAAAAAAAAGTTGTAGTTAGTGAGTAATTGTTGTGTTTAATGCAGAAAAAATATTTAAAGAAAAATGCAATTGTTTGATATGATTTTATATTATGTTAAATGACTTATTATGTTACCTACTTTATATTTTGCAAATAAAAAAGTCAGCTATTGTTAAATTTCTGCTAGTTACTTTGTATAATGTAAATTTAATTTTTAGTTATTGTACATACAAGTTAGAACATTATAAAATGAAATAAATTTATTTTATAATCTAGTTGAAGTTCTCGTGATTGTGTTGTGAAACATTTTTATAATAAATTACAGCGTAGCGAAATAAATATACAATTTACTTTAGTTTCACAAATAGTTATATTTTATTATATTTTCTCCTACTTAGTTTCGACATTTACGTCATCAATCAGGAAGTACTAAATAAAATTTTTATAATTTATTTATCAATTTTTTTGTAACTGAAAAATGTATATGAATATACATATGTATTATTACATATTATGTTTTACATAAATTTTACGAAACTAAAAATTAATGGAAAGTTACATATAAACATACATATTATTACATATACATATATACATACATAATATATATATATATTAATTTTATAAAAAAACAGAAATTACTTCACTTATCTCAAATAATATTAAATACAAAGGAAATTATTATTACAATTTGTGAGTTTGGCCACGAACAAGTCAAAATCACACACATACTAAGAGAATGCACTAACAACAATTATAGAATAACACTGGAAACACTAAAATGCAAAAACAAAGAAGATTTTTTACATTTCATGGAATATGGGATAACCTCTAAAGTTCTAAAAAAAAAAAATTTTTGAAATTATGTAGTTAAAAAAAAAAAAGATGGTCCGAAAATAAAAGGGCCCAAAAACTTGTTATTGGTATTAATGACAATAATAAAGTAAATTATCTATCTATCTAAATATAATTAATAATATAATAATTTTAGTTTTGAATTCCAATTTTGCATAAAATATATTATTACAATGAGCATTAGTATAGATAGTTAAGAAAAACCCTCTTTTTTTTCTTTTTGTTAAGGGGAGAGTAATGTAGCGAGTATATATAATATAATTACAATATGATTACTGCTCACAATACTGCTACATATCTACTTAATGATAAAAGTACTCACCATATCATATCGTACAGATAAGAGATAGCAATACTCTCGTCATTTCTCGCAAAATAAGTGTTATACTCGTACTTTACATAGTTTAGCTTTAAGTAATAATTGAAGATATATTGTAAGCTCACTTTGGTATGAATCTTCTTAAAGGAAAGATAAAATAAAACCATAAGAATCAAAGTTTATAAAATAATAATTAATTTTAGAATTAAATAAAATACGGATATACCGTACAATAATAAATTTCTATAATAACTATAATTTCTATAATTATTTCCAAATTCACGTAAATATCATATTTCATAAAAAATCAAATAATTAGTTTTCGCGTAAAATTATTAAAGACAATTATTCAAACATTGGCTAATTCAGCTTCCGTTCCCACGAATTAGCCAATATTCTAACAAAACATCGCAGACTCAAAGTCAGCGATAATATAGTATAAAACACCCATTCACCTCTTGGTGATCGTCAGTCAGTTTAGCACATTCAATTAAGCGCTAGAAAGTTTTGAATAAATTAATAATAAAAAGTTATATAATATGTCAAAAATAATAATAATAAATAAATAACTATAAATTGTGTCTATATTAAAAAAAAAGGTTTTAAATAAATTAATAAAAAAAAGTTATATGCCAAAATAATAATAATAAATAAATAACAATAAATAGTTTCCAAATTTAAAAAGCTATTTTTTATTAAATTATTAAATATAAAATTTAATTATTAGACAGCACTGTATTTTCTAGGTGTTAAAGCCAACTCTGTTGATTTTACCACAATATGATATTTTTTCTATTGCAATGATCTGTTGCTACATTGACTGCATGATTGACGTTTAGTCTTTTATTCAATTCGTAAGTAGCGACAAGCGTATTGTGGTCTGCAAAACTGTGGATAGAATTGGAAGTAATAGAGAGTAGATGAAAATCAGAACAGAGGGGCGGGAGAACAGATCCCTGAAGTTCTCCAGCGTTCATTAAAGATTTATCTGATGAAAAGGCAACGACTTTTACGCGAATCAAATGATTCAAAAGGAAATCTCCAATTCATTTAACAGAGACATTACCAAGGCCTATCGCTTGATATTGTGACAATAAAGCCTTTGAAATATCTATGGTCCCTCAACAACATCAGACTCCCTCGAAAGGTTCAGGCTGGTGCTGTTTTTTTTCACAAAGGCAAGTCATGAGGTCCCGATTATTTTTCGATTATTTTTAAATGTTCTTGAATTTCATTCCTATCTTTATTATCCATAATACCTGTAAGAAAACGAAAACCATTACCTAGCAAGATAATTAAACTCCTTTTTAGCACATTTCCAAAAAAATTTTGAAAAAATGTGCCTAATAGTTTCACTCTGTCCGTCCGTCCGTCTGTTTACAAAACTTCTACACCGTTAAAGATAGAGAAAAAAAATTTTAACCATGGGTAGGTCTCATAAAAAAATTTATTTTGTGGAACCACTTTTTCATGTATCCCCATCCTTCAGAGAACTACAGTCCCTCAAACTTTGAAAAAGCCCTATTTTTAAACATGCATATTTCAGGTTGCGCTTAACATTTTTTCAATCTAAAAACGCCATTCGATAGGAATTTTTTTTATCTTTATAAATAGTTTTAAAATATTATATATAGTTTTTAAATTTAGTATTTAAATTTACCATTATGTGAAAATCAAATTTTGCATGATTTTTCTTTTTTCATAAGTCCGGCACGCTTTCAGATAGGAACTTGAAATTTTGAGACATGAAAGAACTTTTGGAAATAGTATAAGTTTCCTCAAAAAATTTGTTGGTAGCACCGCTGTTTAAGAGTTATAACGCCTCAAAAATTCAAAATTTGCTATTTTTAGACACCTGTAACTTAGGCACCTGCAAAAAATTTTCTTCGGCAAGACATGAAAATTAAACGTTCAATAATATTTATATTATATCAATTATATTATATCAATTATAAAACGTTCAAATTTTTACATGTGTTAACGGTTTCCTTATAGTTATATAGGGTTTCGGACTTACAGCCCCTCAAAATTTCAGAAAAGTCCTATTTTCACGTTTGTTTTCTATATGATATGGAATGATGCTAACAAAATCATCTTGTAAATGTTTTAAATCATGTAAAAGGTTAATATGTGTTGTTCTTTTATGTAGTAATTGTTCTACATTCTCTGTTATTTTGTTTATAGTTTCCACATATAAGTTCAAGTTAATAATATGCATTAGTAAGTAAAGTGGCAGTGTGTCATGGGAAAAATTCGCACCACCCACTGACCTACATTTTCGATTGATGAGTTTAATGTACGTCATTCTTGGTTAGTAGATCAAAAACTAGATTTGATTGCATAAGCGTGGATTATTAACTTATAAGTTCTAGTAGGAAATGAAGGTAGTTCGTAGTGTGGAAGTTGTCAGGCAAGGTTAATGAACTGAACAATGTATTTTATGTAGGTTATTCTTGGTTATAAGCGTGGGCTATTAACTTATAAGTTCTAATAGGAAGTGAAGGTTGTTGGTACTGTGGAAGTTGTCAGGCAAGGTTGATGAACTGAACAATGAATTTCATGTAGGTTATTCTTGGCCATAAGCATAGGTTGTTAACGTATACGGTCTAGTAGGAAGTAAAGGTTGTTGGTAAAGGAAGATGTAAGGCATAGTTAATGAACTGAACTAGTTTAACATATTTAGGTTTTTCAATAAATTTATTTATGTTTGTAATAGGATATCATATAAATAGTAGGAAAAGATTTATTTTTTGTAAGTCAAATCAAGTTTGTTTTTATTGCACAAATTCATATGCTTAATAAAATATACTTATGTATGAAGGTAAAAGAATATATAAAAGAAACGAAAAGAAAAACTTTTATTAATACTTTTGGATATCAAGATATAAAATAATAAAAACAAAAACGAAAATGTAAATGTAAACGTAAACAAGAAGACGTATAATCCATAATTTTACTTCTTAAAAGTTGTTATTATTTACATCAATAGTAAGAAAAGAATTTTTTCAAGTCAATTCAAGTTTGTTTTTATTGCGCAAATTCGGTGGCTTTTGTTTTTATTTGCAAAAGAATACAAAACAAGGTAGAATATAAACCAACGGTTTTCAAAAGCGCACATTTCCAAAACTCAATACAAACTGTTCATAATTGTGACTTGCACAAAAATTTTAAAATTTCATGTAAAAAGAAAAAAATGTGAAAATAAGCCTTTTCTGCAATTTTGAGGGGCTGTAAGTCCGAAACACTATGTAACTAAGAAAAACCGTTAACACAAGTAAAAACATATTATTGAACCTTTAATTTTCATGTCTTTCCGAAGAAAAATTTTTACAGGTGCCTAAGTTACAGGTGTCTAAAAATAGCAAATTTTCAATTTTTGAGGCGTAATAACTCTTAAAGAGGGGGTGCTACCAAAAACTTTTCTGAGGAAGCTTATACTGATTCTAAAAGGTCCTTCTTGTCTCAAAATTTCAGGTTCCTATCTAAAGGCATGCCGGAGTTATGAAAAAAGGAATTCAAGGAAAATTTGGTTTTCATATAACGGTAAATTTAAATAGTAAATTGCAAAATATTACATAATTTTGATATTGTTTTATATAGATAATAAAATTTTCGATCTTCTGGCAGTTTTGGATTGCAAAACTATTACGCAGAGCCTGAGATATATAAATCTGAAAATGGGGCTTTTTCGCAATTTTGAAGAGTTACAACTTTGGAACCCTTTACAACTAAAATCAACCTTTAACACACGTTAAAATATATTACTGTAGCTTTAATTTTTATATCTTACGGAAGTAAAATGTGTACAGGTTCCTAAATTACAGGTGTTTAAAAATAGCAAATTTTCAATTTTTGAGCCCTAATAGCTCATAAACAGGGGGTTTTCGAAAAACCATTTCTGAGCAAACTTATACTAATTCTAAAAGTTCTTTCTTGCCTCAAAATTTCAAGCCTCTATCTAAAAGCGTGCCGGAGTTATGAAAGTAGAAAAATCTTGCAAAATTTGGTTTTCACATAACGGTAAATTTAAATACTAAATTTAAAAAAATTTTAAGATTTTGATATTAATTTACAAAGTTAAAAGAAATATCTGTTGAATGACGTTTTCAGATTGAAAAAATCTTAAGCAGAACACAAGATATACGCATTTAAAAATAGGGCTTTTTCAAAGTTTGAGGGGCTGTAGCTCCGTAATGGATGGGGCTACATGAAAAAGTTGTTCCACAAAATTATTTTTTTTGCCAGACCTACCGATGGTTAAAATATTTTTTTTCTATCTTTAACGGTGTAGAAGTGTTGTAAACAGACGGACGGACGGACGGACAGAGTGAAACTAATAAGCACATTTTTTCAAAATTCTTTTGGAAATGTGCTAAAAATATAAATCTGAAAATAAAAACCGATTTTGTTTAAAGAAGAAGATTGAGAATAATAATGAGATAATGAGAAAAAACATAAGACCTATGTATGTTAAGCAAATACACATGAACTTTCAAAATATTTTGTATTCATTTAATTTCTGTTTACCTGGTGTAAAATAAATTGTAAAAAAACTAGTTCAACTTTTCCAAACAATTTAAAACTTATGGCAAATGCTAAAAAAAACGAGGAAGAATACAGTTGCCTTTGTCAACTCTTAGATACCCGTACGAACCGTTAGTATGTTCACAGCCTGTCACTCTGCTTACAATATTATTTTTTTAATATTTTAGTATTTTAATATAATTTGCGTGAATTTTATAATTTCTAGAACTATGGGTTGTACATATATTCAAACTATATGTACTAATAATGTAAACTAAAAGAACTAACATTCTTCAAAAGCAGATTTTAACCTTCCACATAACGATTATCAATCCAAAACTTTTTCAAATATTCTATAGTACCATTTAATACTAAGCGGTAAATGTATATTAAATTTATTAAGTACAAAATAGTAAATATAATTTTAAATATTATATTATATTAATGCGTACATAGTAAATTTATATTTTTATAAGTATATCGCCATACATTGCAATATTTCTTTAAAAATATTTCCATTCATAGAATAATTTCTTATAAGTACAATAAAATACATATATGTATGTATGTAAATACGGCACTATATAATATACATCTATACTCTTATCATTCATTCATCAGTGACATATACGATGTGTAAATAAACATGATATTATATAAGTATGTGTGTATATCAATATCATATAAATAAAAATTCTTCAAACAACCGTTATGTTGTTTATTTATTTACATTTATTTGTACTACGCATTATATCTACGCATTAGATACTACGCATTATATCTTCAACAATTTCAAATTATCGAGTAAAACAAAATGCAAAAAATTCGTTAAAGAAATTGTTAGAAAATTTGAAAAAATCAAGTAACACTTTTCTCAATTATAAAGTAACCCTATATTATTAAAAAAAGTTGTTAACAGAAATAAGACTACAATGTTACAGCTTTAATTTTTGTGTACTGCTTCAAAAAAATGTTAACAGGTGTTCAAGTTACAGGTGTTTAAAAATAGGAAATTTTCAGTTTTTGACCCCTTACAGCTCCTAAACGGGGTATGATACAAAAAAAATTTCTGAAATGACTCATACTTACTACTTACTACATACTACTTAGTCTTTGGTTTTTTTCATTTCTTAGCCTATACAATGTAACAATAATAACATAAACAAACAAGTCAAAGGTTTCTGATTATTTTCTTATAGAACAGAAAAAAGAAATCTTGCATAACAGATGCACCTATTCGATAATTTTTTTTCTTTTTAAACCCTTACGATAGGGTATAATAAAATTACTCCTCCGTTTGTAACACCTCGAAATAATCGAGCTAGATATACCTTCAAAGGTATGGATCGGATCAGAAAAAAATTCTAAGTCGATTGAGCCATGTCCGTCCGTCCGTCAGCACGCTAACTCAAAAACTAAGAAAGCCAGAATCTTGAAATTTACACAAAATATTCTAGGAGCAATTTGTAGGTTTCCTATTTTTTATTGGTTGAGTTCCGACCAAAACTTCGGGTAGCTCTCGAACACCTAACTTTTAGATCCCCACATTTTTTTTGAAATATAGCTATGCAATTTTAACTGCTGATAGATGTCACAAAAATATTAATTTTATTTTCAATAACTTTTTTTGTAGCTCCACCCGTTACGGAGCTACAGCTCCCCAAAGGTTCAAAAAAGCTCTATATTTAAATTGTTATAGTACAAGTTGCATTAGGTATATCTTCATTTTGAAAACGGCAAACGATTACTGCTTTTATTAGCTTTAATATTATATATACAATAAATATTTAGTTGTGGCATACGGTATCTTAATTTACCGTTATGCGAAACTGAAATTTTGCAAAATCCTTTAAGCCTTTTATCTTCCAAACGGTTTAAGTTGGAAACTTGAAATTTTGACAGAAGTTAGATCTTTGAAAATATGTATGAGTCATTTCAGAAATTTTTTTTGTATCACCCTCCGTTTAGGAGCTGTAAGGGGTCAAAAACTGAAAATTTCCTATTTTGAAACACCTGTAATTTGAACACCTGTTAAAATTTATTTGAAGTACTACATAAAAATTAAAGCTTCAACATTATACTCCTATTTCTGTTAACAACTTTTTTTTAATAATATAGGGTTACTTTATAATTGACGAAAGTGTTACTTGATTTTTTCAAATTTTCTAACAATTTTCTTTAACGAATTTTTTGCATTTTGTTTTACTCGATAATTTGAAATTGTTGAGTATATAATGCGTAGTACAAAAAAATGTAAATAAATAAACAACATAACGGTTGCTTGAAGAATTTTTATTTATATGCTATTGATATGCATACATGCATACTTATATAATATCATGTTCATTTACATATCGTATATGTCGCTGATGAATGAATGATAAGAGTATAGATCTATATTATATAGCGCCGTATTTACATACATATATGTATTTTATTGTACTTATAAGAAATTATTCTATGAATGGAAATATTTTTAAAGAAATATAACAATGTATGGCGATATACTTATAACAATATAAATATACTATGTACGCATTAATATAATATAATATTTAAAATTATATTTGCTATTTTGTACTAGGTAAATTTAATATACATTTACCGCTTAGTATTAAATGGTACTATAGAATATTCGAAAAAGTTGTGAATTGATAATCGTTATGTGGAAGGTTAAAATCTGCTTTTGAAGAATGTATAAATATATAGTTTGAATATATGTACAACCCATAGTTCTAGAAATTATAAAATTCACTCAAATTATTTTAAAATACCAAAATATTAAAAAAATAATATTCTAAGCAAAGTGACAGGCTGTGAACATACTAACGGTTCGTACGAGTATCTAAGAGTTGACAAAGGCAAGTGTATTCTTCCTCGTTTAGTTTTGTTATTTAAATTCATATCGTGCAAGTATGAAAATTGAAGGTTTTAATTTAAAATGTTTTCTTTTAAAAGATACATTTACACATTATAACAATTTTTAACAGCATATCTAAAACTGTTGTTTAATAAGTGTATATGACATGTTGATTTATAATTATCGATCTTTAGTAATGAAGGTAAATCTCTGGTTAAATCTTCAATTTCACTACTGCCAATGTACTTTTCAAGGAAAAGTTTTTTTATTCTCCTTTGACATAAATTTTTTCGGCTGGTTCTAAATAGTGTTTTAATATAGGTTTAATGTCCAAATAATCAATTAAACCGCTACCCCATTTAAGTCCATTAATTTTATTTTCAGAATATTGATTATTAAATTTTACCTCTTGGCTAAGTTTTCTACGTGGTATGGTGGTTTAAAGTGATACGGAATTGGAATTAAACTTTTTTTTTTTTTTTTTTTTTTTTTTTTATTTTTATTATTAATTTCAGACAATTTATATAAAAAATTGTGTATAAGAAATTAAATTCTAAACTAAATCTAAACTAATTCTAAAAACTAAAAGTTTATAAATCACATTACAATTTTTTTTTTTTTTTTACTTGAACAATAGCTAATTTCTAAAGTTTTTTAAATATTTCTTAAGTCTATGTTTAAATTCATGTAAGTTTTGGCTGCGTTTTAGTTGGATAGGTAGAGCGTTGAACATCTTTATTGCACTACATTTTAATCCTTGTAGCTTCTTAGCTGTAGTTGCTTTAGGTACTACAAGATGTCCTCTATATCTAGTGTTGTAGTTGTGCACGTTATCTCTTGTTATAATTGTTAATGAAGATTTCATTTTCTTGTTTATTATTTTATACACATATTTACATTTTTCGAAGTATATTAACTGGTTTATGTCAAGTTCATTTGTGGTTATATACAATTCCTTTGTACTCAATCTAGGGTTCAATTTGTATAATGTTTTTAACGATTTTTTCATAATCATACCCATTTGATTGACATGGAATTTTGTACTGTTACTCCAACTGCATATATTGTAACGAATTTTTGACAAGATGCATCCGTTGTAAATTAATTTGGCGGCTTTGATTGGAACACCACCTGCTCTTTTGATTGCCATTATGATCGGTATTATGCTTTTCTTTAATTGTTTAATATGTTTATCCCATTTAAGATTTTCATCTATAGTCATTCCGAGATATTTCATATGTTGAACTCGTTCTACCGTGACACCTCTTGCTTTTATTGTAATTTCATGATATTTTTTCCTAAGCGTTTTGAATACAATATAATATGTCTTTTTGGGATTCATACAGAGACCATTACCGTCCAGCCAATTACCGTATATTTCCATATCTTTATTTAGGTTATTTTCTAGTTGGATTAAAGTTTTAGCCTTACATATAAAATTTGTTTTACGGCTTACAGCTATTGCAGGTAATACTCAAACAGAACTTTATTTTTCCATTCGTAAGAATAAATCAACCAGCTTATGGACAGCATTCAAATAAACGATGAATTTTACATTACTTTACTCAGCGATTCATCTTTGAATTATTATCCAGAAAATACATTATCAGCTTTTGCAAAAAACTTAAATAAACAAGTCATTTTGGATTCAAAAATAAATTAAAAAATAAAATATTAAAAAATAAATTAGCTCAATAATAAACAATATATATTACTAACTTCCATTTGTTAAAACTCTATAGTGCTGCCATAAACACAGTAATATTGAAAACGCATAACATTACCACGCAAATAATACGTGTTGCTAATTATGTACGAATTACAACGTTAATACACAAAAAATCATTTTGATCAATTATATAATTATCAATAATTAATTTATACAAAAAACCTTTTCACCTTAAAAAATTTTAACAATAAACATATATAATTAATAATTTTTAATTATATTATAATAAAATAATAATTATAATTTTAGTTAATAATTAATAAAATAATTTTATTAATATTAATTAATAAAAGTAAATCAATACAAAATAAAAAAATAAAAAACAAATAATTACAATAACTATCCTAATACATTAATCATTGTATGCCAAATTAAACGTCAGTCAACAAACAAGAATTTTGCGGCTGGAGTTCAATAGAATGTAGTAAAATAACAAATAATAATAAATTGAAATTTTGGTTTTAAAAATTTATAATTTAACTTTAAAATGATTAATGATGCGTTAAATATTGATTTCGACGATTTCCTAGCTCGTTATATACAAATTAGTTGAATTTTTGAATTTCCAAATTATTTTCATATACACTTACTGCATCTTCATTTTTGAAAACTTTAACTTTAGTAGGTAGGACGGCACTTTGGCCAGACGGCCTGACGTCATCACCCAGTTTTATATTGATCTAAACAGGTGTTGTACGACGGTCAACTAGATAATGTAGATGAAGTAAGTGCAATGATCTAAACAGGTGTTGTATTATGTAGTATGTTTTACCGCGTGCATAATTAGTTTCCGGAAAAACTTTTGTAAATCATAGACTAGGTCAACTAGATAATGTAGAACAAGTAAGTAACATAAATAGTAACATAAATTATTGTAAATAATACGAATTTATTTTATTTTTAATAAAAAGCTTTCATAGCCAACCTGTTATTGTAACATAATATTAACGCAAAAATGCAGTTGTTATTTATTAGATAAAGAAAATTCAGACATTGACCTTGTTATTGTATCTTAGTTTTAAAGTAATTTAAAGTAAAGGTTGTATGTATAAAATCGTTAGGAAAAAAAAAAAGTTGTAGTTAGTGAGTAATTGTTGTGTTTAATGCAGAAAAAATATTTAAAGAAAAATGCAATTGTTTGATATGATTTTATATTATGTTAAATGACTTATTATATTACCTACTTTATATTTTGCAAATAAAAAAGTCAGCTATTGTTAAATTTCTGCTAGTTACTTTGTATAATGTAAATTTAATTTTTAGTTATTGTACATACAAGTTAGAACATTATAAAATGAAATAAATTTATTTTATAATCTAGTTGAAGTTCTCGTGATTGTGTTGTGAAACATTTTTATAATAAATTACAGCGTAGCGAAATAAATATACAATTTACTTTAGTTTCACAAATAGTTATATTTTATTATATTTTCTCCTACTTAGTTTCGACATTTACGTCATCAATCAGGAAGTACTAAATAAAATTTTTATAATTTATTTATCAATTTTTTTGTAACTGAAAAATGTATATGAATATACATATGTATTATTACATATTATGTTTTACATAAATTTTACGAAACTAAAAATTAATGGAAAGTTACATATAAACATACATATTATTACATATACATATATACATACATAATATATATATATATATTAATTTTATAAAAAAACAGAAATTACTTCACTTATCTCAAATAATATTAAATACAAAGGAAATTATTATTACAATTTGTGAGTTTGGCCACGAACAAGTCAAAATCACACACATACTAAGAGAATGCACTAACAACAATTATAGAATAACACTGGAAACACTAAAATGCAAAAACAAAGAAGATTTTTTACATTTCATGGAATATGGGATAACCTCTAAAGTTCTAAAAAAAAAAAATTTTTGAAATTATGTAGTTAAAAAAAAAAAAGATGGTCCGAAAATAAAAGGGCCCAAAAACTTGTTATTGGTATTAATGACAATAATAAAGTAAATTATCTATCTATCTAAATATAATTAATAATATATAATTTTAGTTTTGAATTCAATTTTGCATAAAATATATTATTACAATGAGCATTAGTATAGATAGTTAAGAAAAACCCTCTTTTTTTTCTTTTTGTTAAGGGGGGAGTAATGTAGCGAGTATATATAATATAATTACAATATGATTACTGCTCACAATACTGCTACATATCTACTTAATGATAAAAGTACTCACCATATCATATCGTACAGATAAGAGATAGCAATACTCTCGTCATTTCTCGCAAAATAAGTGTTATACTCGTACTTTACATAGTTTAGCTTTAAGTAATAATTGAAGATATATTGTAAGCTCACTTTGGTATGAATCTTCTTAAAGGAAAGATAAAATAAAACCATAAGAATCAAAGTTTATAAAATAATAATTAATTTTAGAATTAAATAAAATACGGATATACCGTACAATAATAAATTTCTATAATAACTATAATTTCTATAATTATTTCCAAATTCACGTAAATATCATATTTCATAAAAATCAAATAATTAGTTTGCGCGTAAAATTATTAAAGACAATTATTCAAACATTGGCTAATTCAGCTTCCGTTCCCACGAATTAGCCAATATTCTAACAAAACATCGCAGACGCAAAGTCAGCGATAATATAGTATAAAACACCCATTCACCTCTTGGTGATCGTCAGTCAGTTTAGTACATTCAATTAAGCGCTAGAAAGTTTTGAATAAATTAATAATAAAAAGTTATATAATATGTCAAAAATAATAATAATAAATAAATAACTATAAATTGTGTCTATATTAAAAAAAAAGGTTTTAAATAAATTAATAAAAAAAAGTTATATGCCAAAATAATAATAATAAATAAATAACAATAAATAGTTTCCAAATTTAAAAAGCTATTTTTATTAAATTATTAAATATAAAATTTAATTATTAGACAGCACTGTATTTTCTAGGTGTTAAAGTCAAGTCTGTTGATTTTACCACAATATGATATTTTTTCTATTGGAATGATCTGTTGCTACATTGACTGGATGATTGACGTTTAGTCTTTTATTCAATTCGTAAGTAGCGACAAGCGTATTGTGGTCTGCAAAACTGTGGATAGAATTGGAAGTAATAGAGAGTAGATGAAAATCAGAACAGAGGGGCGGGAGAACAGATCCCTGAAGCTCTACAGCGTTCATTAAAGATTTATCTGATGAAAAGGCAACGACTTTTACGCGAATCAAATGATTCAAAAGAAAATCTCCCATTCATTTAACAGAGACATTACCAAGGCCTATCGCTTGATATTGTGACAATAAAGCCTTTGAAATATCTATGGTCCCTCAACAACATCAGACTCCCTCAAAAGGTTCAGCCTGGTGCTATTTTTTTCACAAAGGCAAGTCATGAGGTCCCGATAATTTTTCGATTATTTTTAAATGTTCTTGAATTTCATTCCTATCTTTATTATCCATAATACCTGTAAGAAAACGAAAACCATTACCTACCAAGATAATTAAACTCCTTTTTAGCACATTTCCAAAAAAATTTTGAAAAATGTGCCTAATAGTTTCACTCTGTCCGTCCAGCCGTCTGTTTACAAAACTTCTACACCGTTAAAGATAGAGAAAAAAACTTTTAACCATGGGTAGGTCTCATAAAAAAATTTATTTTGTGGAACCACTTTTTCATGTAGCCCCATCCATCAGAGAACTACAGTCCCTCAAACTTTGAAAAAGCCCTATTTTTAAACATGCATATTTCAGGTTGCGCTTAACATTTTTTCAATCTAAAAACGCCATTCGATAGGAATTTTTTTTATCTTTATAAATAGTTTTAAAATATTATATATAGTTTTTAAATTTAGTATTTAAATTTACCATTATGTGAAAATCAAATTTTGCATGATTTTTCTTTTTTCATAAGTCCGGCACGCTTTTAGATAGGAACTTGAAATTTTGAGACATGAAAGAACTTTTGGAAATAGTATAAGTTTCCTCAAAAAATTTGTTGGTAGCATTGCTGTTTAAGAGTTATAACGCCTCAAAAATTCAAAATTTGCTATTTTTAGACACCTGTAACTTAGGCACCTGCAAAACATTTTCTTCGGGAAGACATGAAAATTAAACGTTCAATAATATATTTTTACATGTGTTAACGGTTTCCTTATAGTTATATAGGGTTTCGGACTTACAGCCCCTCAAAATTTCAGAAAAGTCCTATTTTCACGTTTGTTTTCTATATAATATGGAATGATGCTAACAAAATCATCTTGCAAATGTTTTAAATCATGTAAAAGGTTAATATGTGTTGTTCTTTTATGTAGTAATTGTTCTACATTCTCTGTTATTTTGTTTATAGTTTCCACATATAAGTTCAAGTTAATAATATGCATTAGTAAGTAAAGTGGCAATCTGTCATGGGAAAAATTCGCACCACCCACTGACCTACATTTTCGATTGATGAGTTTAATGTACGTCATTCTTGGTTAGTAGATCAAAAACTAGATTTGATTGCATAAGCGTGGGTTGTTAAGTTATAAGTTCTAGTAGGAAATGAAGGTAGTTCGTAGTGTGGAAGTTAACAGGCAAGGTTAATGAACTGAACAATGTATTTTATGTAGGTTATTCTTGGTTATAAGCGTGGGATATTAACTTATAAGTTCTAATAGGAAGTGAAGGTTGTTGGTACTGTGGAAGTTGTCAGGCAAGGTTGATGAACTGAAAAATGGATTTTATGTAGGTTATTCTTGGCCATAAGCATAGGTTGTTAACGTATACGTTCTAGTAGGAAGTAAAGGTTGTTGGTAAATTAAGATGTAAGGCATAGTTAATGAACTGAACTAGTTTAACATATTTAGGTTTTTCAATAAATTTATTTATGTTTGTAATAGGATATCATATAAATAGTAGGAAAAGATTTATTTTTTGTAAGTCAAATCAAGTTTGTTTTTATTGCACAAATTCATATGCTTAATAAAATATACTTATGTATGAAGGTAAAAGAATATATAAAAGAAACGAAAAGAAAAACTTTTATTAATACTTTTGGATATCAAGATATGAAATAATAAAAACAAAAACGAAAATGTAAACGTAAACAAGAAGACGTATAATCCATAATTTTAGTTCTTAAAAGTTGTTATTATTTACATCAATAGTAAGAAAAGAATTTTTTCAAGTCAATTCAAGTTTGTTTTTATTGCGCAAATTCGGTGGCTTTTGTTTTTATTTGCAAAAGAATACAAAACAAGGTAGAATATAAACCAACGGTTTTTAAAAGCGCACATTTCCAAAACTCAATACAAACTGTTCATAATTGTGACTTGCACAAAAATTTTAAAATTTCATGTAAAAAGAAAAAAATGTGAAAATAAACCTTTTCTGCAATTTTGAGGGGCTGTAAGTCCGAAACACTATGTAACTAAGAAAAACCGTTAACACACGTAAAAACATATTATTGAACCTTTAATTTTCATGTCTTTCCGAAGAAAAATTTTTACAGGTGCCTAAGTTACAGGTGTCTAAAAATAGCAAATTTTCAATTTTTGAGGCGTAATAACTCTTAAAGAGGGGGTGTTACCAAAAAATTTATACTTATACTGAGGAAACTTATACTAATTCTAAAAGTTCCTTCTTGTCTCAAAATTTCAGGTTCCTATCTAAAGGCATGCCGGAGTTATGAAAAAAGAAATTTCATGCAAAATGTGGTTTTCATATAACGGTAAATTTAAATAGTAAATTACAAAATATTACATAATTTTGATATTGTTTTATATAGATAATAAAATTTTCGATCTTCTGGCGGTTTTAGATTGCAAAACTATTACGCAGAGCTTGAGATATATAGATCTGAAAATGGGGCTTTTTCGCAATTTTGAAGAGTTGCAAATTTGGAACCCTTTACAACTAAAATCAACCTTTAACACACGTTAAAACATATTACTGTAGCTTTAATTTTTATATCTTTCCGAAGTAAAATGTGTACAGGTTCCTAAGTTACAGGTGTTCAAAAATAGCAAATTTTCAATTTCATTATTTATGTGAAGTTGGAAATAATTATAGAAATTATAGTTATTATAGAAATTTATTATTGTACGGTATATCCGTATTTTATTTTATAATTTATTTTATTAATTATAATTTTATATTGTGATTCTTATGGTTATATTTTATCTTTCCTTTTAGAAGATTCATACCAAAGTGCGCTTACAATATATATTCAATTATTACTTAAAGCTAAACTATGTAAAGTACGAGTGTAACACTTATTTTGTGAGAAGTGACGAGAGTATTGCCATCTCTTATCTGTACGATAAGATATGGTGAGTACTCTTGTCATTAATTAGATATGTAGCAGTATTGTGAGCAGTAATCATATTGTAATTATATTATATATACTCGCTACATTACTCTCCCCTTAACAAAAAGAAAAAACAAGGTAGAATGTAAACCAACGGTTTTTAAAAGCGCACATTTCCAAAACTCAATACAAACTGTGTAGAAGTGTGACTTACACAAAAATTTGAAAATTTCATGTAATACGAAAAAATGTGAAAATAGGACATTTTTGAAATTTTGAGGGGCCGTAAGTCTGGAATCCTATATAACTAAGAAAAGCCGTTAACACACGTAAAAGTATATTATTGAACCTTTAATTTTCATGTCCTGCCGAAGAAAAATTTGTACAGGTGCCTAAGTTACAGGTGTCTAAAAATATCAAATTTTCAATTTTTGTGGCGTAATAACTCTTAAAGAGGGGGTGTTACCAAAAAATTTTCTGAGAAAACTTATACTATTTCTAAAAGTTCTTTCTTGTCTCAAAATTTCAGGTTCCTATCTAAAGGGGTGCCAGAGTTATGAAAAAAGAAATTTCATGCAAAATGTGGTTTTCACATAACGGTAAATTTAAATAGTAAATTACAAAATATTACATAATTTTGATATTGTTTTATATAGATAATAAAATTTAATAATCGATTATCGAAATTTATATAGATAAAAGATAATAATCGATCTTCTGGCGGTTTTAGATTGCAAAATTATTACGCAGAGCCCGAGATATATACATCTGAAAATGGGGCTTTTTCGCAATTTTGAAGAGCTGCAACTTTGGAACTCTTTACAATTAAAATAAACCTTTAACACACGTAAAAATATATTATTGCAGCTTTAATTTTTATATCTTACAGAAGTAAAATATGTACAGGTTCCTAAGTTACAGGTGTTTAAAAATAGCAAATTTTCAATTTTTAAGCCCTAATAGCTCATAAACAGGGGGTGGTCCGAAAAAATTTTCTGAGCAAACTTATACTAATTCTAAAAGTTCTTCTCTTGCCTCAAAATTTGAAGCTTCTATCTAGAAGCGTGCCGGAGTTATGAAAGTAGAAAAATCATGCAAAATTTGGTTTTCACATAACGGTAAATTTAAATACTAAATTTAAAAAAATTGAATAATTTTGATATTAATTTACAAAGATAAAAGAAATACCTGTCGAATGACGTTTTCAGGTTGAAAAAATCTTAAGCAGAACATAAGATATATGCATTTGAAAATAGGGCTTTTTCGAAGTTTGAGGGGCTGTAGCTCCGTAATGGGGGGGGCTACATGAAAAAGTTGTTCCACAAAATTATTTTTTTTATGAGACCTACCTATGGTTAAAATGTTTTTTCTCTATCTTTAACGGTGTAGAAGTTTTGTAAACAGACGGACGGACGGACAGAGTGAAACTAACAAGCACATTTTTTCAAAATTTTTTTGGAAATGTGCTAAAAAGAGGGTTTTTCTTAACTATCTATACTAATGCTTATTGTAATAATATATTTTATCCAAAATTGGAATTCAAAACTTAAATTATTTAGATAGATAGATAATTTACTTTATTATTGTCATTAATGCCAATAACAAGTTTTTGGGCCCTTTTATTTTCGGATGTGGACCATCTCTTTTTTTTTTAACTACATAATTTCAAAAATTTTTTTTTTTTTAGAACTTTAGAGGTTATCTCATATTCCATGAAATGTGAAAAAATCTTCTTTGTTTTTGCATTTTAGTGTTTCCAGTGTTATTCTATAATTGTTGTTGTTGCATTCTCTTAGTATGTGTTTGATTTTGACTTGTTCATGGCAAAACTCACAAATTGTAATAATAATTCCCTTTGTATTTAATATTATTTGAGATAAGTGAAGTAATTTCTGTTTTTTTATAAAATTAATATATATATATATACATTATATATGAATATATGTATATGTAATAATATGTATGTTTATATGTAACTTTCCATTAATTTTTAGTTTCGTAAAATTTATGTAAAACATAATATGTAATAATATATATGTATATTCATATGCAATTTTCAATTACAAAAAAATTGATAAATAAATTATAAAAATTTTATTTAGTACTTCCCGATTGATGACGTAAATGTCGAAACTAAGTAGGAGAAAATATAATAAAATATAACTATTTGTGAAACTAAAGTAAATTGTGTATTTATTTTGCTACGCTGTAATCGCTGTAAAACCACCAGTCCGATTGCAACCAAATTTTGCTGGAACATTTTTACGACCCCGGAAGGAGTTATGGGCTATATCGCGTTTCGGTTAATTAACCCATTGCGACCCGAGAGCGTTTTAAAGCGTTTTTCGTTGTTCTGCCTAAACGGTTTGACCGATTGAGTTCAAAATTTGCACAAATGTTCTCCTCATCTTTAGCGGTGTTTCCATATGTCACCCAGGTGAAGAAATTGGGTTGCCATATGTCACCCGGGTTCGGCCCGGGGGGTTGCAAAAAATTTTTTGTGTCCGATTTATGTCCAATTTTGTATGGCGGTTTTGTGGTCTGAAAAAACCCCTGAGACGAATTTTTGTAAAGTTCTGGTAACCCGTTTGAGCACGAGAGCTGAACGAAGTTCATTAAATTTTTTTTATGTCCTGCTTAAACGGTTTCACCAATTGATTTGAAAATTTGCAAAACTGTTGCTTTTTACCAGAAAAGCCTACTAGATTAATTTGGTTAGGGTCCATTAACCCGTTTCGGCACCAGGGTTCAGTGAAATTTTTTAATTTACCATAAAATCACGCTTAAACGGTGTGACCAATTGAGTTGAAAACTTACAAAAGTGTAGTTCTTCACTCCAGAAGCTCACTCAGTTGACTTGGTTACGATCCGTTAACCCGTTTCGGCACCAGGGCCCAATGAAGTATTTTATTTTTTTATTGTCGCGCTTAAAAGTTTTGACCAATTGAGTTGAAAAATTGCAAAATTGTTACTCTTTAGCACAGAAGCCTACTGAGTTGAATTGGTTACAATGCATTAACCCGTTTCGGCACCATGCCTCAATGATATTTTTTAATTTCTTTGTCGTCGAGCTTATAAAGTTTGATCAATTGAGTTGATAAATTACAAAAGTGTAGCTCTTCACCGCAGAAGCCCACTCATTTGATTTGGTTACGATCCACTAACCTGTTTCGGCACCACGGCCCAATGAAGTTTGTTAATGTTTTTGTTGTCGCGCTTAAATGGTTTGACCAACTGAGTTGAAAATTCACAAAAGCTCTAGCTCTTTTCCACAGAAGCTTACTGAGTTGATTTTGTTACGTGCTTAAACGGTTTGACCAATTGAACATTGGCACAAGTACTCCACTTTACAAGTACTGCACAAGTGACGCTCATTTAAGTAATTCTGCGGTGACACATTAACCCATTTGTACGATAGACTTTCAAAACAAAATTTAGTTTCTAGTTTTTGTCTAATTTGGCAGGATGAATTTACGATTCTAAATAAAGCCTGTGACAAATTTTTGTTAACGTTCGGGCCCATTTCCGCACGAATACCTTTTAAAAATATTCTGCCTAATTTTTGGTGTTGTTATTATTATTAAAAAGATATTTCCAATACTCTTTACTTTTATCTACACTGTTTTTAATATTCCATAAAAACCTTTTAATGCAAATTTCTAATATATAAAAGTAATTAAAATAACCTTATTAAGTATCTTAAGAATACTGTGTTTAAGTCTTAACAACAGTTTGCGGCCGTTAAAAAACAGAAAAAATCTCGCACATACGACAGTCATCATGTTATCATTCAGAAATGCATGTTGTCTAGCTTTATAAGATGCATGTGTATAACATATTTCCCATAAAATATCATTGAAATATGTACATATAGTATATATAACGTGCGTATATTTAAAAATACTATATATCACATTTCTGTACAGTATTTAATCTAAAAGTACATACATATTTAAAGAACAGAAAACTTTACATTCTAATCCATACACAATTTCTACACATATTTTTAGCCAATTAATTTGAAAACATAATTAGAAAAAGTAAACTTAAAAAAATTCTGGTAGATTTATAAAGATAAAAAACAATCATGTATTTTTTATATTGAAGATATGTTAAACAGAATCTGAGATGTATGCATTTAAAAAGAAGTTTTCCAAAATTTGAAAAGCTGTCGGTGCTGTAGGATCTCCAGCTGAGGGTACATAAAAAAGTTGTTCTTCAACATTACTTTTTTAAGAGACCTATGCATAGTTAATATTTCATTGCTATTTATTAAACAGTATATAAGTTTTGTGAACAGAAGGATTGACAGAGCAAACCTAATAGCAAATTTTTCAAAATGTGCTTAAAAGGATAATTCACAAAAACTATTAACGAAAATATTAACGAATATATTGTGAAAACTCATTTCGCCGTAATTGCGTACTCAATAGATTATTGATTCCTTTAAAGATTTTTTGTAATAAAAATAGAATATAAACTACCAGCATCTGTAAATGCATAGTAATAAGTTAACTATATTAATTAAATTATATTAACGCAGAAACAAAAGTTAATAATTTTTATTTCATAAAGCCAATAAAATATTCCGGGCAACGCCGGGTACTCTGCTAGTTTATTATAAAAATGCTTCACAACACAATCACGAGAACTTCAACCATATTATAAAATAAATTTATTTCATTTTATAATGTTCTAACTTGTATGTACAATAACTAAAAATTTAATTTACATTATACAAAGTAACTAGCAGAAATTTAACAATAGCTGACTTTTTTATTTGCAAAATACAAAGTAGTTAATATATTAAGTCATTTAATATAATATAAAATCATATCCAACAATTGCATTTTTCTTTAAATATTTTTTCTGCATTAAACATAACAATTACTCACTAAATACAACTTTATTTTTTTCCTCACGATTTTACATATACAACCTTTACTTTAAATTACTTTAAAACTAAGATACAATAACAAGATCAATGTCTGAATTTTCTTTATCTAATAACAGGTTGGCTATGAAAGCTTTTTATTAAAAATAAAATAACTTCGTTTTATTTACAATAATCTACGTTACTATACTATCATAACAAGATCATAGCACTTACTTGTTCTATCTAGTTGACCTAGTCTATGATTTACAAAAGCTTTTCCGCAAACTAATTATGCACGCGGTAAAACATACTACATAATACAACACCTGTTTAGTTCATTGCACTTATTTCATCTTACTTCATCTATTTAAAGCAATTTCACAAAATGTTTTGATTACTTGAGGGTCATAGTGTTTTATAATTACTTTCTGAAATTTTAGTTTAGAGCTTTCTAATAGGTGCAATATATGACGATTGGCTTGCTTATGTAATTCTAGTGCTTAGGTTATTGTTAATCTTTTTGGGGTTTCATCTTTTATTGTAGTTTTATTTTCATTTGTTTTGCTTGGTGCTAGTGTGTTTGCTATTTGTGATGTACTAGAATCAATGTCGTTTTGCTGGAATCGTTAATTTTTCTCATACTTTTGGTTTTTTTGCTGTTTTTCTTTTTGTTATTTTCTTCATTTTCTGTCTTGGATTTTGCTGGAATAATGTTATTTGTAGGGTTTTCTTCTGTACTATTTGTTAGGTCTATTTGCATTGGCGTGGTGTTTGAGGATTTTACTATTGCTTTGGTTGTGGATTGAGGCTTAGTGTTTCTTGTAGTATGGTTGTTAGTTATGTTTTGTATGATTAAGTTTTATTTTTCTTGGTTGGTTGAGTTGTCATCTGACAAATCTATTAAGTTTATGTTTTCGAGTTGTCGTTGGTTTTGGGCTGTTTCATTAACTGGTGTTTTCTGTGTTATTATATTTACGTTGTCTGTATTTTGCTTATTTTCTTGAATTAACTTTTTCTTGTTATTATGAATTATAATTTGTTCTTGCGTTTCACTTTTTGTTTGATTGTTGCTTTGTGAGTTGTTGGGGTTAGTTACAGCTTTTAGATTAATAGAGCTTTGTTTTTGAGTTTTTGAAGAAGATGTTCCGGTTTGGTTTATTGCAACTGAGGAGGTGGAGACCTGAAAATTTGTATTGCATCTCGTCTTGTTGCTTTTTTATCTATTTTTTTATATGAATTATCTCTCTTATGAATTATGCAAGTCATGTTTTCCCACGTGCTTTCATGCTAACTATGTTGTTCAGTAGGTTGATCAAGTCCACAGCTCTCACACATCCTATTCGGTGATTTAGTCTGTGGCATTTGGTGCAACGTGACGGGTTTTTTACCTTCAGATTAAGGAAGCACACTCTAACTTCCTTGGGCGGTTCGCGTTGTTCAAACATTATACAAATGGAGCCTGTGTAGCCTCCTTTAGGGAATTCGGCTGTTGGTTTCTTTAATATCTGTATATTTCCACGATGTTTTCATTTTGAGACTTTATTTCTTTTAATAGTTGATCCTCTTCAACGTTGATTAATTCCCTAGCGTAAATGATCCATTGAGATTGGTTCAAGAAAATGGCATAATCTCCTTTGACTTTTATTTGGTTGTTAAATATCTTCTCGCCGATGAACTTTTCAGCGTTTTCTCTGGACGATAGTTCTAAGATGAGGTTACCCTCACGGTTAAATTTAGCTGTAAAGTCTTTGGTAATTTGTTTTATTGCTTGATTGAGGATTATAATCACGGAACACTTTCTTTTCTTATACGTTGGTTAGGCAAACTTGGAAAGATAGCATCATCGTTGTCCAAATTTTGATCGTGCCGCTTTCGTTTCTTTAATTTCTTATTTTGAAAACTTCCATCTGGCGAAGATGAGAGTATTCCAAAATAGTTAGATCCTCCTGGGGGCGGTCCCATTTTTAAAACCCCCGGTTCTGTATTTTTTTGTTCTCACTTGTTATATTTGTAAGAAATAAATATAACAGAAACAACTGTCCGTTGTATGAAGGAGAAAGGTACTTCTTTATTGTAATATTTCTATTACTACAAAAAATGAAGAATTCCTGTCTTTGTTTTAATTAAAACAAACACATTTTTTGTCTGCTCTTTGGATTTTATATGTAATTGAAATAATTTTTTGATACCCAAATCGTGATTTGGTTACCTTGTTGGCACCTTCAAACGGTAAATTTGTAGACCTGTTGCCCTATATTTTTGTTATTGTTTTGTTTACAAGTTTTTACAAAGTTTTGGATTTTTTTTTTTTTTATTGTTCTAAACTTTTTTTTTGTTTTTTTGTTTTTATATATTTTTTTTATTTTAAGCACTATATTTATTCAAAATACTATTTACAGAGTTTGTAAATAAACACTTGTTATCTGCTGTACAGCTATCCATTGACTGAATTATATTTATTTAACACAAAAAAAAAAAAAAAAGAAAAGAATATCTTATCCATTTGCTTCTACCATTTTGTAATTATTATCTTGATTTAAGATTCCAAATTTTATAAAACTAAAAAGAAAAATCTTTCAATTAAAAGGAAATTCAATTTATTATTAATTTATATATTATATATTGTTATATTATATACTTACATACACTGTCCGAATACCATATTATTTTATTACAATTGAAAACTTACTTTATTTTTCAAACTATATTTGGTTATTCTACTGTTTTCATTGGGAAGATGGTGTTCGTTTAAAACGAAAACAGATTTTAATCGATCAGTGGAAATATTATGTATTTTATTTTTGATTTCGATCTTAATTTGCATGGTGGTTTAATTTGTTGAATTGCCCTTTATAAGTTTTGAGATGTGTTGTGTGTGAGAGCTACGTTTGTAGTCGTTTTGGATACAATAAATTAGCCTGGGAGGCGCAGTGGTTCATCATATAATGACGGAGCCGGTGATGCTTCGATATCTTCAATTAGAGCAGAACGTAAACCCAGAAGTATTCATGGTAAAGGCCAAAACCATTTTTTGGGCTCGTCTGAGGTTTTAATGGGAGTTTTTAAACTTCTGTGAAATTTTTATAAAGCCATTGCTTTGCGGGTAGTAGGCAGTGGTCCTAATTCGGTGAAAGCCGAGTACTTTCGAAATTTTGTTAAAAAGTGAAGATTCAAATTGCGTCTCCTGATCTGTGGTATTAGTTTCTATGAATTTTAGCTTGCTAACATTTAATGCAACTTCTTTCCCAGATGTTTATCTCTTTGTTCATCCCTAGCCAAAAATATTTTGCCGAAATTAGCTTACGAGTTGTTCGTATGCTAGGATGCGATAAACCATGAATAGTTTTAAAAATTAACTGTGAAATTAGATATTTCGTTCTCTTGTTCTTGTTCCTCTTTAAAGGCCTTTAGATCCAGTGGTTGCTCTATTGAAGTTATATATATGCGAGACAAAGTATCTGCGATAACATTATCAACCCCTTTTACATATATAATGTTATTTGCAAATTGGGAAATGTAATCGAGTTGTCTTGTTTGTCTAGGTTATTTTTCTGTTTTAGAGTGTAGGGCTGTTGTTAGCGGTTTATGATCTATAAGTACTGTTACGTCTTTGCCTTCTACGAAGTGTCGGAAATGTTTGATTGCGAGAAAAATCGCAAGCAGCTCTTTGTCAAAAGTAGAATATTTGATTTATGCTGGTTTGAGCTTTTCTTGAAAAGAACCCTAAGCTTTCGCGCTTGTTTCTATGTTTTTACTGTAACACAGCGCCTATGGCGTCGTTAAATGCGTCAGTGCATAAGCGAATTCTTGCGTTTGGGTCTGGGTGTACCAGCAATATTTTTAAAACATTCTTTAATTTTTGCGAAAGCTTCGTCGTGTATCTCATGCCAAATGAATAATTTCTGTTTGTTATTTGTTTTTTTGTTATTTTCTTTTAACAAATCGTAAAGAGGTATAGAAAAATTGACCATTTTTGGTATAAATCTGTGATAGAAATTTGTCATGCCTAAAAATCGTTATAGTTGTTTCACAGATTTATGTGTCGGAATATTTGTGATAACTTCTACTCTATCTGGTGACGGGGCAATTCCTTCCTTTGAGATTGAGATCCGAGGAAGTTAATTTTTTTGAACCGGACGTTGAGATCCGAGGAAGTTAATCTCGTTTGAACCGAGGACACACTTGTTGACACACAATTCACATTTAAACCGTATGTTCTTAGTTTGGAAAACAGAAGTCCTAAATTATTTTTATGGTCTTCTTTAGTTTTACTTGCGACTAGATGTCATCTATATATGAAAAGGTAAAATCTAGGCTATTTAATGCTTAAGTGATGAACCATTGGAAGGTTTGTGCACGGTTTTTTTTGCCCAAAAAGCATACGTGTGAATTCAAACAGTCCGAAAGGTGTAGTAACTGCTGTTTTGATATGTCTTCTTCGGCTACTGTGATGTTACTTGATGTTACTCGTTACTTGCCTTTTTGGGCACCATATGTAAAGGTAACGCGGCTTGTGAGGACGATAGGCGACATATGCCTAATTTTGTCATGAGTTCAAATTCGGCTTTTGCTATTTTATATTTTATTGGGTCAAGCCGACGAGATCTAGCTGTTGGTAATTGAGCTTGTGTGGGTATGCGGTGCACTACGTTATGATGATCTGAAGCGTTGAAATTGGGAGGCGCTTTAAGCTGTTGGAATTCATCTAAAATTGCACCATATTTTCATGAATTGCGTATAACTTTGGCGAAAAAACTTCGATATCACGTGTGAGGCAGTTAACCTACAAAGTAGTTGTTTTGTCAACTAGGCGTTTTTTTCTAATGTCTACTATTTTGTATGTCTAGTAAACTGAATTTATATAAAAAGTCTGCCCCTAAAATAGCAATGTCGCTGCTACCGTGAAAACGTGATCGAAATGCCGCCGAAGATTTAGAGTGAGAGTTAAGGCTTTAGGCCCATAAGTTGTAATGGGTGAATCATTAGTAGTTACAAGATTGGGATCGGTTGATCTGCTTAAATGAGGAAATAGCTTTTTGGGTATAATTGACACTTCAGCTCCAGTATCAATAAGAAATTAAATTTTCGTGGACGGATCGTGAATAAAAAGACGACAGCAATCTTTGTGTTGCTTCGTCTTTAATGACGAAGCCATTTTAACCCGTTTTTTGAAATAGCATTATTTAGTTTGGCGTCATAATTTTTACAGAAAGGCTCACAACGTTGAGCTTTTTTACCAAATTTTCTATGGTACCAACAAATACCTGAGTTAATTGGGCTAGTGTTATATACCTGAGTTAATTGGGATCGTCTATATTTGGAAAGTTTCTATTTTTTGAGAAACTTCTATTTCTTGAAGAACTTCTGCTCCTTAAGCTTGAATTTTCTATTTCTAATTTCCTAATGCGTCTTTCTAGCTCATTAGTATGGTTTTCGTTATGATTGGGGTTTCTCACTGCAGAAATTTTAGATGCACAAGTCGATGTTGCGTCACAAATTTTATCTGCTATGTTAAATAGTTCCTCCGCTTCAGTTGAGGAATCTATAGCAATTAAACACGTTTGAACCGTAGCAGGCAGTTTATCTAACCATAGTTTCTTTAATAATGATTCGTTAACTAAACTGTTCCCTCCTGCCAAGGACACCATTCTTCTATATAATTCTGAAGGTGTGGAATCACCTAATTCTACTTTATGTAACAGTGTGTCAAGTCCACGTTCTTCCGAGTCCCCACTTCTTGCTAATAAGAGCTTTTTTAGGTTTTCGTAATTTATAATTGGTGGATTTAATATAAGTCCGACACTAATTCCATAGTTTCTGTGGAAGGGCTTGCTACGAGATAGTCGTATTTGGTGTTCGACGATGATATATTTTTTATTTTGAATTTGGTTTCTACTTGGACAAACCACAGATCAGGTCTGGTAGACCAAGATGAAAGAATTTTAAGTGTGGCTATGTATTGTCTGAGATCAGGTGTTTCTTTTGAAGTACTCGCCATAGTTAATGTAGCGGGTGGATCATTGATATTTTTATCTTCATTAGGCATGATGTTAAATTTTATTTTAATAACGTAAATAATTGAAAAGATACCTATGTATTGTTTTTTGTATTGTAAGTTTTCAAATTCAAAGTAGATGAAAAATAATTTTTTGTGAATTAATGTAATTGTAATAATATATGCTATTTTATAAATTTTCTTTGACTAAAAATATGTGTTATAGTATTATGATAAAATTATTATTATTGAAAATGCTCTAAATTACAGGATAATTTGATATAAATTCATATGTGTGTAATGTATTTATTTTAAAATTGTTAAAAAATTCTAAATAAAAATTGACAAAAAAAAAATGTTATTATATAATTATTGAATTTATAATGATATTGAAAATGTAATTAACAAATATTTTAACATTTTATCAATATATTAATAAGTTAATAATAAAATTTTCTACATGCGGGATAAGAGTATGAAAGATATAAAACAAAAGTTAAATGGCATGTATATACGTATGAAGAACATCCGAAAATAAAAATTTTTCTTTTTGTTTTACAAACTTATAACTAAACACTCAAAATAATCAAAATATCAAAACAATAATTCAAAATATCAATTTTAGTATAAAGTATAAATTTATAATATTAGTTAAAAATATTCTTTTTTTCTTTTTTTTTATATATACTATATAAAATTTAATTAAATAATTTTGTCTAATATCTGATATTCTAATAATATATTTTTCAATGTGATTTAAAAGAAAAATAAGCAATGATGCACTCTCTCATTAAAATTAATTCAATTTAAAATCATTTAACTTTAGATTATTTTAAATGGAATTTGTAATATTTTTATTATTTAGTTTATTTTAGTTTTATTTTGGTAATATTAATAATACATATTTGTGAAAAATAAAAATTAAAGCTAAAAAACTTGAAATGAAAAAAAAAAACTTTGAGAAGATCTGTTATTTAAAATTCAAACGAAATCATATTAATTTTGTACATAATTTTAATCGAAATCAGCTGTTATATTATTATATTGAAAACATATTATTATTATTTTTTATTTTTCGGTTTGAATTTGAAATTTTTATTAAAATTATTTTTAAAGATAAATATATATTTCTTCCCGTTTTTCTTTGTTAATATTGATTAGTTTTGTTTGAATTAATTTTCGGTACATTTATAATTAGTAATTACACACTTATGTATGGATGTATTACATATTATGTTTATTTTTTCTATTATATACATATAATATATATTTACTATACACAAATGTACATACATACAATATATTTTTTTGTTTTATGTTTTGCTAAATTTAAATACAATTTTATAAATTTAATTTTTTGTTTAATTTTTTTTTTTTTTTTGTGTAAGTAACCTTGTTGTAACAATTTATTATTATTATAATTGAAAACAAATTATTTACTATACAATATTCAAATGAAAATAGCATTTTAAATTACTTACAGGCTATTTTTTATACCCTACACATTAAGTATAGGGTATATTAACTTTGGTATGGTGTTTGTAACCACCAAAAGGAAGCGAGTTAGGTATAGACATGTATATATATTCTGAATCAGGATCATCGCCGGAGTCGATTTAGCGATGTCCGTCCGTCCGTCCGTACGCACGATAACCCAAAAAATAATGATGCTATCTTGATGAAATTTATACTGTAGGTTAACAATGACTAAGGTAAGGCGGGGATTGTAAATGGGCGAAATCGGACCATGCGTTCGAGTACCTCCCATACAACTCTCAAAACCTAATACGCATATTTTCCAAACTAATAAAGATAGACACTTAAAATTTTGTACGAGGGTGTGTTTTTCTGAATCTCTGATATCCCCAAAATTTGAGATGAATTGGAGTGGTTGTTCGGGTACCTCCCATACAACTCCCAAAATCGAACATGCATATCTTCGAAATTAATAAAGATAGGAACTTCAAATTTGATACGAGGGTGCTGTTTCCTAAATCCCTGATTTGCGTAATATTTGAGATGAATTTGAGTGGTCGTTCGGCTACCTCCCATACAACTCCCAAAACCGAACAAGCATATATTCGAAATTAATAAAGATAGAAACTTCAAATTTGGTACTAGGGTGTTTTTTCCTGAATCCCTGATTTGTCCAAAATTTGAGATGAATTGGAGGAGCTGTTCGGGTACCTCCCATACAACTCCCAAAACCGAACATGCATATCTTCGAAATTAATAAAGATAAGAACTTCAAATTTGATACGAGGGTGCTGTTTCCTAAATCCCTGATTTGCCTAAAATTTGAGATGAATTGGAGTGGTCGTTCGGGTACCTCCCATACAACTCCCAAAACCGAACAAGCATATATTCGAAATTAATAAAGATAGGAACTTCAAATTTGATACGAGGGTGTTGTTTCCTAAATCCCTGATTTGCGTAAAATTTGAGATGAATTTGAGTGGTCGTTCGGGTACCTCCCATACAACTCCCAAAACCGAACAAGCATATATTCGAAATTAATAAAGATAGAAACTTCAAATTTGGTACTAGGGTGTTGTTTCCTGAATCCCTGATTTGTCCAAAATTTGAGATGAATTGGAGGAGCTGTTCGGGTACCTTCCATACAACTCCCAAAACCGAACATGCATATCTTCGAAATTAATAAAGATAGGAACTTCAAATTTGATACGAAGGTGCTGTTTCCTAAATCCCTGATTTGCCTAAAATTTGAGATGAATTGGAGTGGTCGTTCGGGTACCTCCCATACAACTCCCAAAACCGAACAAGCATATATTCGAAATTAATAAAGATAGAAACCTCAAATTTGGTACTAGGGTGTTGTTTCCTGAATCCCTGATTTGTCCAAAATTTAAGATGAATTAGAATGGTTGTTCGGGTATCTGCCACACAACTCCTAAGACCAAACAAACATATCTTCGCAATTAATAAATATATAAACTTGAAATTTAATATAAGAATGTTCTACCCTGTTGATGTCTCTAAAATTTGAGATGAATTGGGGTAGAGGTCCGCGGGCCTTCACACACTTCCCAAGACCTAACAAGCATATTTTCGAATTTAATAAAGATAGAAATCTGAAATTTTGTACAAAGATTGTAAAAGCATTTATTTTTTTAGCTTAGTTATAGTAAATACCTAACTAAAATAACTTATGGATTTTTAATTTAATTTGAATTTTTTAGGTGTAGGGTATAAATAAGTCGGTTGCATCGACTTACTGTTACTTTTACTTGTTTTGTATTAAGTTATTATTTTACTTGTTGTTAATAGAACCTTGGATGTAGTAAATTGATGGTATTGTAGATTAATGACTATTGTGCTTGTATATCTTTATATTATAATTTTTACATGGTGTACTGAACTCTGGCTGCCGACCATGTGTTTTGAAACCTGAGATGGCATTATTGACGGTATTGTTGGTTGATATATTTGCATATATGTATATTATAATTTTTATATTATGATGTGCGTTAAACTTTGGTTGCTGACCATGTGCTTTGAACGCTATGATGGCGTGATTGACGGTATTGTTGGTTAATGAGTTGTATATATGTATGTTAATTTGTTATATGATATGTTAAAGCCTGGCTGTTGGCCACTTTCTTTGCGGACGAGAGAAAGAAGAAATCGTTGAAAATCTTGTAGATCCGTTATGATTTTGATGGTTTTTTGGATGATTTTATCTTTTATTTTTGTTTTATAAAGTTCTTTTTGCTTATTTTAGTTATTAAATCGATTTGCACGTGCTAGGCAATGTGTATCAGTTTTTATTTTAAATGAATAAAAGATATCGATTTAAATTTTTTTTTTTTGATTCACGTGTTTAGTTATTTCATTTTTATTCTTCTTGTTTTTTTTTTTTTTTTAAATGTTGCACTAATGAATTAAATTTATTTACAATTTATATTTTTACACTAAATTTATAAATTTATATTTTTGCATCAAATTTTTATTAAATTTATTTACTGCTTTTTTTGCTTTTTTTTAAAAAAAAATATGTCGGGATCACCATTTCTCGTACAGTATATCCGTATTTTATTTTATTCTTAAATTAATTATTATTTTATTAACTTTGATTCTTATGGTTTTATTTTATCTTTCCTTTAAGAAGATTCATACCAAAGTGAGCTTACAATATATCTTAAAACAATTATTACTTAAAGCTAAACTATGTAAAGTACGAGTGTAACACTTATTTTGTGAGAAGTGACGAGAGTATTGCCATCTCTTATCTGTGCGATAAGAGATGGTGACTTCTCTTGTCATTAATTAGATATGTAGCAGTATTGTAATCATATTGTAATTATATTATATATACTCGCTACAATTATTTTATGAATTTTTTCTTCTATGGAGTTTTCGTCTACTTTGTCTTCCTGTCTTAAAATACGTTGATGTTCATTCATCGTATTGTGCAGGCGTTCGACGTCGCGTTGGAGGTGTGGTTGCTGTTAGATGTAAAGTGTACATTGATATTTTCGTTCTCTAAGAACTTTCGCAAATTAAGAGCTTTTACACCAAGTTCGTTGTCAACGACTAAGTTTTGAAAATTTCCAACTGTACTGAAATATTGGGTAAGGGCTGTTCTAAATTCAACCCAACTGCGATTCTCAATTTTTATAGCTTATGCGTTTTTCGTAGACTTGTCGATCGTTGTTAAGAACATATTTTTGTTGGGGGTATAAAAGACATTATCGTGTATTATTTCCCTAGGTTTACTAGGAGTCTCAGAAAGCTTGTATTTTTGTTTGACAGGTTTCCTGTCATATTTTTCAATATTGCATATTTCGCAATTATTGACAAATATTGTAATTTTTGGTGGTCATTTTCGATAAGTGGTGCGGATTCGTTTTCGTCCCTTATGTCTTTAAGTAGTTTCCTTACAGTATTGGTGAAGTTGTAAATAAATACCGCATCTTCAATTAGGATTGCGTTAGTTTTATTCATGTCAAAATGGGTTTTTACTGTTGTAATTATGGTATAATTTTCGAGTGATTTTACATAGATAATTTTTAGATTTTTAATTAACCAGAATCAGTTTTTCATATGATGATTTGTTTTTTATAAATAGTTATAGGGCAATTAAATTAGCTGATAAAGAAATCTTCTGCTTCGTTAAGGTTAATTATAACTCTTGCGAGCGCGTCAGCTTTTCCATTTGAACTCCTCTTTTATATGTTATTTGATAGTCGTATTCCGCTAATCTCAATCACCAGCGGAAAAGCTTTGAATAAAGTTCTTTGATCGAAAAGAACTATGTTAAAGGCGGTGGTCTGTTTCGTTCAGAAATTTTCTACCAAAAAGGTATTGATGGAAGTATTGTGTTGCCCATACAATAGCTGGAAGCTCATTTTCAATGGTGCTGTAGCATCGCTCGTGTCATTGAGCGTACGTCTAGCGTAACAAATGGGATGATTTTGTGAAAGAATCGCACCTAGAGCGTAATTAGTCGCATCGGTTTGCAAAGTAAACGTTTTGTAAAAATCCGGATAGTAAAGTATAGGATCATTTGTAAGCATTAATTTCAGTGTTTCAAAGCTTTTTATGTATTCAGGATCTTCAATGTTTACCTTCATATCTTTCTTAAGACATTTCGTCAAAGGTATTGAAATCATTGAGTAATCCTTTATAAATTTCCTATAGTATCCTGTAAGACCATCCTGTTTGATCTCCTTAGGATTTTTTGGAATTGGAAATTGCTGATAACAAGATATTGTATGAGGGTTCGGTTTTATATCTTTGTTTAATAATACGTGAGCGGGGAATTTGGTCTCCCTGTTTAGGAACTCGGATTTGTCTAATTGGACATTTAGACTTGTATCCTTTAATCTTTGAAAAATCTTTGTAAGGGATTCCAGATGTTCTTGTAAAGAAGTGGAAAAGATGATTATATCATCTAAGTCGACTGGACAGCTCTTGTTAATGTAGTCGCCCAAGACGTTGTTTATTCAGCGTTGGAAGCTGGGTGGGGTTGTTTTAAGCCCAAAGCCTTTGGGAAGATTCAACGTTATAAAATATTGGCATCGTCGATGTTTGGAATGGGATATCTATAGTCGATTGTCACTTCGTTGAAGTTTCTATAGTCAATAACGAGTCTCCACTTGCCTCGACCGCTTGCGTCCAGTTTCTTGGGTACTACCCAAACTGGTGCAGAATATGGAGATTGACTTGATTTTATAATCCCTTCTTCCAACATTTCGGAAATTTATTTTATTTATATTATTTAATATTATTTGCTAATATGCCGTCGTATTCGTCGTGGAATTTACAAACAAATAATTGTATTTTATACGAAGGCGCTCCTGATTTCACTTGCGGTCACACAAACCTGGGTTGATTATAGAATTTGCGGCTTCAGTGGCAATGATAAATTTTGGAGGGTTAAGTATAGTTTTGACTGTTATATATGGTAAGATTTTGTCGAGGCAGTGCATTGAAAATTTTGGATATCTTGAGTATAGGTATCCACAAGTTCATGGTCTTGTTGGTTCGTGTGGTGGTTGGAATTATTTTGCTGCTAGTTGATAAAAGGTCTATTATATTGGTTTGAGGGGTAATTTCGAGGTTATGCATCAGTATTGTTATTTCTATACCGGTTGCTATTTCTTTAGTTTTCAGTTCTATTGTTATTATTGCTATATCTATTGGCATTATTATTACGTCTATTATTATAATTGTTTCTTTGGTTGTAGTTTGGTTTGGTGTTGGAAGTATTTTGATTAAAATTTTCTCCCGGTCTTCTATTAGTACCTTGGATATTTGAATAGGCGTATTCCGCTTGAAATAGTATGTCCATGGCGTGATTTAGGTTAGTAGGATTTCTACAGACTAGAACCGATTCCAAGGGTTCAGGAATTCTATTTGTAAATGTAGTTAATGCAGAATTTCTATTTCTCTCTGTTACTCGTCGCTTACCATTCCTACTCCGTATGTCAATAAGGTTTTTTATTTAACCTACTCAGTTTTATTTTAATTTCGTTAAATAAGTCTAAACAGTTTTTTTTCTCATCCTCTCATTGCCGTCAAACAACTTTTCACAACTTATTCGGTCGTAGAAGTTGTTTTATAATATTAGTTCAATTGCAGTTCAAGTCCTGGCTTTACAATTAATGTCTAAAGTGTCTCTAGCCTTACCAACTATCTTGCTTTTAATTATGTCCGTCATTACAGTTTGGGCAATATCGTCAAATGTCATTATTATGGGAATAATCCTATCAACTAGATTGCAAAAGTTTTGGAGATTGCTTGAACTACCGTTGAATTTGAGAAGGTTATCCAAATATTTTAAAAGGTCTATTCTTAGTCTGTTTCTGTTCTTTTCGTAAGCCATTTCTGTTTTTATAGAATTTAGGGTTGAGTTTAGGAGAACAATTAATTTTATTTTAATTTTAAGTTTCAGTAATGATGTAAAAAAAACAATTTGAAATATAATTAGTTTTAACTAATGAAATTTTTAACAAAGTTTTTCCTTTCTATGTGGAAAGGAAATTTTATAATATACATTTTTTTTCGAGGAAAAAAAAAATATTGGAATTTTACAAAGAGCAAAAAAAAAAAATATCAAATTTTACGACAAAAATAAATGATTTACTTATATAAAAAATTAGTTTGAAATACCTATAAGTGACTGGATTACTGGAACATTGTGATTACTGAATATTAGGATAAAATTTTATAGCTCACTGGACACAGTAGTTGTTGAAGATGCACAAGAAGTTTTCTTATAGAAATACACAGACACTTTTGTTTTAGTTTAATTAGTTTCTTGATTTTTTGTTTAGTTTATTTATTTTGTTCTTACCAAGTTTGGGGATCCCAATAGGGTAGGTTTTTTTTGTTTTTGTCAGGTACGAAGGGATCTACTATCATCACAAAAATTTTTATTTTTTTTGTTACAATTTTTTTTTTATTTAGTTTTAATTATATTTTATTTTAATTTTAATTTAATTATAATTTTAATTATATATATTGAATAACTAACCTAATATTTGAATTTTTTTTTAAATAATAAAAACTGTTGAATTAATTTACATAAGAAATATTCTGAGAAAAATTTAATTGTAAAACTGTAAAATAAACTGTAAAACAAAACAAGTAAATGCAACAGTAAGACGATGCAACCGACTTATTAATACCCTACACCTGAATAATTCCAATTAAATTAAAAATCCATAAGTTTTCTGGCAGCTGCTTGAACCGTTTTTTTTTCTTCCTTATTCAGCGCGAATTTCAGGAACGTAAAAAAGGCATACTTTAACACCCTTGTTAGCCCTTGGGAGACGTGTGTCAGGTACCCAAATTGCCATTCCAATTCATCAAGTCCATCTCAGGGACATAGAGGAAACATTACAGAACACTTGCAACAACTATAAAGGTGCTATCTTTTTGGTTTGGAGGTATGCTTGTTTGCCTTTTGGCTAATTCGAAAGTTTCCAAAATCCGAACACATGGTCCAAATCATCACAAATGTCAGTTTTAAATTTTAAAGAAAAGGAATAAGAGAATACCCATGTACCATATATAACAGTTCTATCTTCATTGGTTTTCGAGATATGTTCGTTTGCTCTGACGCTCGTTCGGAAAACTCTAAAATTCGAACGCATGGTCGGAATCTTCTCAAATTTCAGGGACATAAAGAAAACATTAAAGAAGACCAGTGCTCCAAATTTAAAGGTTTTATCTTTGTTGGTTTGGGAGATAATATCGTTTGCTCTGGGGCTCGTTACAGAACACTTGCACCAATTTTAAAGGTGCTATCTTTTTGGTTTGGAGGTATGTTTGTTTGCTTTTTGGCCAATTCGAAAGTTTCCAAAATCCGAACCTATGAACCAAATCCTCTCAAATTGTAGAGACATAAATCAAACATGAAGGAACATCATTGTAGTAAATTTAAAAGTTCTGTCTTTATTGGTTTTGGAGATAAACTCGTTTGCTCCGAAATCATTCGGAAGCTTCCAGAATCCGAACCCATGAACCGATTTTGTCCAGATTCGACCTTAGCCTTTCTTTCGTAATTAAACTATAACCTACTATACCTACTATATAAATTTCATCAAGATAGCTTTAATGGTTTTTGAATTATCGTGCGAACGGACAGACGGACAAATTAACTCAGGAGGAGATCCTGATTCAGAATGTATATACATGCCATATCTAACTCACTTCATTTTGATTGTTACAAACTACATACTAAAGTTAATATACCCTATAATTTATGTGTACGTTATAAAAAGAGTTCTTTTATTTAAGAGAGTACTTTATGCCAAAAGTAAAATCAAATGATTTCGTAAGAGCTCAAGTTTATATTAACGATGGTGCATATGCTTTAACTTCTTTCCTGAGGAAAGTAGGTACAATCCTTCCTTTAATCACATGCCAACATACAAATTCATATATTTTCCAGAGAATAATTGTGTATAAATTCCATGGTCCAGCATTGCATGTTATCCGAACATTAGGATCAATTGCAGATTGAAATCATATGAAAACATCCTTTATCAACAATTTCGGCATTAAGAAGAGCATCATTTTATTACAATACATTAGTTATAGTTTTAAGTAAATTAAATGAAGAATAAATTATAAAAATAAACCAACCGAGTTCCCTAGAATTAACGAAAATTTAATTTTAAAAACATTTTTAAATAATATAGATACAAAATTTTGGATTCACAGTAATAAATTAAAATATATCAAATATGCGGGAAGCTCTTGAATCACTTGAAAATTTAGGTATGATTAGAGATAGATATAAATTTAATAAAAGTCCTAATAGCAATTATAGAAATATAAATAAAAGACACAATTACAGTCAAAATAATTACAATAATAAAAATATTTATCAAAATCAAATTTATTCTGGAGGTTCATGACAAGTGCAGCAGTACACTGAGCTACAAGAACAAAATACGGGACGATACAAAAATAATTACGAAAATAATTCTAGAGATAATTATCGAAATAATAACCAAAATATTTCTAGAAATAATTATCAAAACAATTACCAAAATAATAACGAAAAAACTCTGGGCAATCAAGAATTAGTCATGATAGTTGATTCTCCAACATCAGAATCTGCTAAAGACGATAACCCATTAAACTTCCCACTACACAAAAACAAATACAATCGTTTTTTGGGAATTACGTGATATTATCGTAAATTTATTAAGGATTATGCCAAATTGGCAAAACGTTTAACTAACTACCTTAGGAAAAACAGTAAAAATAAATAAAAATAGATACTGTAATTTTATAAATGCATTTGAGAAACTAAAAAGATTAATATCTTCGAATCTCATACTGAAACTCCCGATAATAAAAAGTTCCAATTAGTAACAGTTGCTAGTGCTTTCGCTATTGACACTTATGATTTGCAAGTTGTATCCGAAGATACAGATTCCAATGATGAAATTTTATCTCAACTGAGTAACAATACTAATCACTCAATGCAAAATAATATAAACACTTCTGATTTTGAAACTTTATCTAAAAATAATGAAAATTTGAGTAACGGAACTGTACACTCTCTAGAAGAAGAGGCAAACGACCATTTTGCAATTCTTGATTTAGTTTTAAAATGATTTAAAACTCAAATTATTCTTACTGATAATAAAAATAAGGATGTAGAAACAATCTTTGGAAATAAAAGGATAGGTATTTACAACCTCAGAATACATATATAGAAAATCATAATAGTGATATATGCAGAATGTATATAGGAAAATGTAGGATAAGAATTAATAAAACGTAAAAAACTCTTCAAGGAGAAATGTACCAAAGAACCTAATTAAGCTATATGGAAGCTTTCCAAATATAAAATTTTTTAAATGTAGTTATTTCACGAAAGACATGATTACAGAAGAGGAAACTTTTAAACAAATACACAAATATCACAAAAACGAAACAGGACATATCGGTATAAACGAAAATTACGAAGGCTTAAAAAGGCTGTATATTTCTTAATTTTAGGAAACTCTATTCAAAAATACATTAATAATTATGAGTCAAATATGGCAGAAGACCAATAAAAAACAAATTCGAATTGACAGAAACACATAAAGACATTAATGAAATCATACATATGGACATATACGCTAACTCAAAACAAAACTTTCTCATATTTAGAGACCATTTCTCTACATATCCAAATATGCTACAGTTTTCCACTTAAATGATAAAAGTAATCAAGCAATAATAGAAAACTGAGGGAGGTATCAATTTTTATCAATCAATAAAAATTTTCTTAAACACTAACATGTTGAACTTCATTTAGTGAAATCAAACAATAACACTGGAAATTCTGACATCGAACGCTTACAAAATACGATTGAAAATAATGCAATAATGTTTGTTAAAGAACTTAAAATCATCGAGAAAATGAATAAAACAGTAGCGTATCACAACAGTTACCATTCAGTAAAATAAGAAAAACCAATCAATATTGAAGAAGGCAATTATAACGAAAACAAAATTTATAATTCCTTACAGAAAAGTCTAAACATCCTAGAAGAGAGGATTATCCAGCCAATGATGTGGTGGTTAACAAACCGGCCGTTCATACGAAAGGTCTCGGATTCAAACCCCGGCTGGGTCATATAGATTAATAAAAAAATAATATAAATTTTTCTTATATTATATAAATTTTTTTTCCTTGCCACTCCTATGAGGAGTATAGGGCATCCACTAAGTCATTTATTATTCATATTTGATTAATATATAATTAGTATAATATAATTAAATTCAAAATAAGTATATATGTCTTGTAAATTATAATTAATATCATATTGTAATATATAACAAAATAATAATAGAATATAATTCTTGTGTAAGATAATAGATGACGTAGAAATAAAGAAACGCCTCAAACGCCACACAAACGTACAATAGCTACAGCCAAGTAATCAACGGCTTAGTCAAATATGAATAATAAATGACTTAGTGGATACCCTACGATCCTTATAGGAGTGGCAAGAAAAAAAACAAGAGAGGATTATACAGAAAACAGAACTGAGCGTTATATAAGAAACTATACGAGTGTTAGACATAAGCAACAACCCAAATTCAAATATTAAAAAGAAATTGTAAATTTTCAGGTAAAATTAATATTGCTATTCTGCTTAAACCTATCAACAATACTGATGCAAATCCAGGCCCATCCATGCCTGATGAAAAACCACTTCATAATTAATATTCAATTACATACTTTATTTTTAAATTTTAAATTCGACAATTATTCAATTATACAAAAGATTATCAAAATACGTATATAAAATTGAGAGAAAAGACAGAAAAAAAATTAACTTTAATTAAATATTCTACTAAAAAAATTACCATATAATTTAATTTTTAAATTCTCTTAGGTTTTTTTTCATTTTTGATATTATTAGGTACATAATAACACTTAACACTCTCCTAACATTTTTAAATTTTTTTTAAATATAAAATATAAAATACAGATAAATTCCTCTCGTAACACTTTTAGAAACTTAACACTTTCTCGTTGCCACTTGATAAACCATTTTTTAATTATAATTATAAAACATTTTTTTCATATTCGATTTTCGCATCTAATTAAATATCTTCAAAATATATTAATGGATTCTGATTTGAAAACCTCAGATGGTATAACCTCAGATTCCGATGGTAAAAACCTCAGCAACACAAATATTTAGTAGAATAGTCAGTGCCGCTATAAGAACAATAATTGAAACATCTGGTTTTAAAGTTGTTACTAAAGAAGTTGCAAAGGTTTTGTATTAGCGTTTTGTAAACTTTTTGAGTGTCTCAACAGTGGATCATTATATTCTGATAATAAATATCGATCTGCTATTTAGTCTAATAGCTTACGTTTAATTTTTAAATATTGTATGAATGAATTACTTAGAAAATATTTCATTGATTAAAAAAAAAAAGTATATTTTTCAGAGGGAATGAAAATAACTTTAAATTTATATACACATTTTTTCATATTTTATACTTTAACAATAATAATTCTTGTACCTATGGTTGGGTTACGAAAACAACTTAAATTGATTGAGAAAAAAAAGATGTAGAATCAAGGTTTTTTCTTTTTTTAAGAAATCGAAAAAGTTATATGAATATATACAGATGTACATACATCGATTGACATACAAACAAAAAGAAAAAGAAAAACTGAAATAAAAATAAACCGAAATACGCTCAAGTTGATTTAACGAACTTAAAAAAACGGTTTAACTTTTTTCTTCCACGGGAATACTCTATGTATACACATAGTTACTTTATGATTATGCATATTGTATATATATACAATATACATAATCGTAAAGTAGACGCCAAATATTGTATATATACAATTTGCATAATAATAAAATAGACTCCAAATAGTGGCGTTGACGGTACCTGCCAAAGTACACCAATGCCAGTTCAATCTAACACTTTTGTCGTCAACAAAGACAAGGATGACAAGAAGAAAAATGAGAAGGAACGCAAGTCGGCTGGGGTACTGAAGAAAGAAAAGTACAACACTGCTCTTTTCATTCTCAACACGAGAACCTGAAAATGAAAACGCACTAACTGTTCATGAGAAGGACGTTGCGGATAAAGTTAAGTACCAACTTGTCGTAGACGAATATCTAAAGGTACAAGACGATAAGAACGGGAATAAATGTGTATAGCAGGAATAACTGGCCAGAAGCGTAGTAGTCCTCAAAATGAGATCAACAACGCAGCTGAAAGGGCCAATAAAAAACGGGGGACGAGCGGAATAGCATCAGGAGGCGCCAAGAGTGAGAAAAAGCCTAAGGACAGAAAGGCTACTTATGCCGAGAAAATGCAAACCTAGAAAAAAGTAGCTATCAATCAGCTACATGTGGCACTGATTGATGGACTATCGAACAGTGGGAAGCCAATCACGAATAGATGGAGCGAGATAGAATCTAATTTATCCGGGATGGTAATGGAACACGTTTTCGAACACCCAGAAGGACTTCTCATATTGTTTGACTATGCTTACTTGTTGAGAGGATGCAGAGTAATCAAGTGCAAAAATAAGGTGTCTTTTGATTTCCTCAGCGAATTCGTCGCCAAGGTCAGCGATAAATGGGTTGGCTTGAAGTTCAAGCTTATCCCGGCTGGGGAAATTCCAAGGAGACCTAGGACGCGCATTTGGTTACCCCACATGAGCATGAACGATGGATAGGTTATTCAATGTCTCAAACTCCAGAATCCGAGAATCCAGATGGAAAACTCGAGGATTATACAGGCTGATTAGCCTCAAAAAGCAAGTCCTTCCTGCTCATGATAAATGAGAAGTGCGTAGAGAAACTCGAGAAGGCAGATTATAGAACAAGGTTCAGCATAAAGTATGACAAACTCAAAATTTTCAGGGCTCCAGCTGACGAAGAAAATCCAGATGTGGGTCTAGCTTCTAAGCTGATAGAGGATCTCACGATCGACAGAGATCCTCTTAAACAGAATCCGGCACCAGGTGATGGAGGTGTGGAAAGGGGTAATGATTCTATAGGAAGTGCAGATTGATCTCAGGCACTCGAGAAGTGCCTCGGAAAATCTGCTGGTTTTCCTCAGCGTGGAAAATATAGACATCAGCCTCATTCAAGAATCTTGGGTCAGAGGTACTGAGATCAAGGGCCTACATCATAAAGACTATAATCTTTTTACAAAAAAGAAACAGGTAAACCTAGAGCTTGTATTTTAGTAAAAAAACAATTCAATGCTTTTCTTCACCCCGATTTTAGCTTATCTGATTTGACTGTCGTCAAAGTAGAAGGGCTAGGTGGAGAAAGACTCTACATCTCCTCTGCATATATGGCTCTTGACGATCCGTCACCACCAGAGGAAGTTCGAAAACTTGTTAGAGCGACAAGGCATGAAAACCTACTCATCGGATGTGATGCCTATGCTAGGCATTCCTTATGGGGTAGTTCGGAGAACAACGAACGTGATGAGTCACTATTTGATTTTCTAATTAACACTAATATTAAAATGTGTAGTAACACACCCAATTTTATCTTTCTAAGTTCTAGCAGGTATAACGGTTGGTAGAAGTAATAGATATTACTTTAGCTACTAACAATAATATCATTGGAGTTGCACACTGGTTTGAACTCCTATTCCAGAACTCCTATTTAGATCACAAATATATAGTGTTTGTCCTTTGATGTAAATCTTCAGATGGATATTTCCAAATTCTACAGAAATCATAAAAGAACTGACTAGGTAAATTTCAGCCGGATTACACAGTCAAAACTAAATAATTTACTGAAAATCAAAACTGAAACGATCGAAGAACTGGATAGAAAGCTTGAAACTTTTGAAAAGGCTATTGGAGTATCTTTAAAGTCTAGTGTCCAATTAGTCGCGGAAAGAAAACCTAGCCCTATTGGTAGAGCGAAGACTTAGCCTGCCTTAAAAGTCTGACTAGGTCTATATTCAACAATTGATTCAAACAGAAGTGCTTATAAAGATTGACTAAAAGTATATCAGAAAACCATCAAAGAAGCTAAGCGGCACACTTGGATGGAATGTTGTCGATCTATCTTAACTACGAGAGATTCAACGAGAATCTGTAAGATTCTGTCCAATGATAGTTCTTGCCCGCCCTTAATCAAAAGAACGGTTTGGAGCTGGGTTAATTTTCAGCTGAATCTCTAGAATTGTTGGATAACACTCATTTTCCAGTATGCAGCACGATAACGGTAATGTAATTTCATCTAATAGAAGTTCTGTATTCCATGGAATTCTTGGGCTATAAAAAGTTTTTTTCCATATTAATCGCCTTGCATTAGTGGCATAATTCGGATTATGCTGCAAAAGTCATTAAAGCTATCGACTTCGTGGCTTGTCTCCATTTTCAGTAGCTGTTTAAAACTTAGTTATGTTCCCCGCAGTTGGAAGAGAGTCTTTATTCCAAAGTCCAGGAAGTGGGGCCATGAGTCTGCGTAAGACTTCAGCCCATTTAGCTTGTTCTCCTTTCTCTTCAAAACCATCTAGCGTATTTTGCATTATCAGATTAGGCAACACTTTGAGGTAACTCAAGTATCGAAATCCCAACAAGCGGACTTAAAAGTAGATACACAGAAACGGCTCTTCATGAGGCGGTCAGCACAGTTGAACATTCCATTAAGTATAAACAATATACCTAAGCCACTTTTTTCGATATTGAAGGTGCCTTTAACAATTTTAACACCCAATTCATTGAAGAAGCTCTCGCCCAGGTGGGGGCGGAGCAGTTCCTGAAGGGTTGGATAATCTCCATGCTGAGTCCGAGAATAATCTATGCAAAAATGGGAAACAGTAGTGTTACTAAATTAGTCAACAGGGGTACACCACAGGGAGGTGTAATATCAACTTTGCTATAGTTAATTGTTATAAACAAATTTGTAATAGCACTTAATGAGGAGGGAATAAAAGTAGTGGCGTATGCGGATGATGTGGTGATACTAGTGTCAGACCAGTTTATATCAATGTTTAGTGAGATCATGAATAGAGCTTTAAGCAAGATTTACAACTAGGCCACAATATATACAGATGTACATACATCGATTGACATACAAACAAAAAAAAAAAGAAAAAGAAGAACTAAAATAAAAATAAACTGAAATACGCTCAAGTTGATTTAACGAACTTAAAAAAGCGGTTTAACTTTTTTCTTCCACGTGAATACTCTATTTACATACATAGTTACTTTATGATTATGCATATTGTATATATATAAGTTAATTTAATTTTTCTAAATTTAAATAAAACAATAAAAAAATTTTTTCAAGAAGATGTTCTCCTTGGTTTATTGTAAAATTAATAATAATTTCTTTTAGTAATGTTAAACATATTTATAGTAAAAAGTTACAAAATTTCTTTACAAATTTTTGCTTATTTTAAAATCCTAAATATAATTTATTGGTTTACATGAAAAGATTACAAAATTTCTTTATAAATACTTAATATAATTTATTGATCTACATTTAGTAAAAATTCATAAAAATAATTTTTAGCATTACAAAATATCTGTTCTCATTACATTGCTGGTGGTCTTAGTATCATATTGGTCAATAAGCGGAACTTACTATAAGTGGATTTTCCAATATTTATTTTTAGTTCACAAATAATAATTTTCGCTTATTGAGCAAAACAAAGTATAAATTTAGTGTAATTCTTATTAAGTAATAAGACCAGTATTTTATTTTTGGAACAATAATAAAAAATAATAAATTAGTAAGAACCTTTTTTCTTTTTTTTAATAAGAAAGTAATTTTTTTTAAATGTAATTTTGTTGTTGTTTTTTTTTATACCCTACACCTAAAGTATAGGGTATATTAACTTTGGTATGGTGTTTGTAACCACCAAAAGGAAGCGAGTTAGGTATAGACATGTATATATATTCTGAATCAGGATCACCGCCGGAGTCGATTTTGCGATGTCCGTCCGTCCGTCCGTACGCACGATAACTCAAAAAATAATGATGCTATCTTGATGAAATTTATATAGTAGGTTACTAATTACGAAAGAAAGGCTAAGTTCGAATCTGGACAAAATCCGTCCATGGGTTCGGATTCTGGAAGCTTCCGAATGATTCCGGAGCAAACGAGATTATCTCCAAAAGCAACAAAGATAGAACCTTCAAATTTTGTACAATGATGTTTCTTCCCGTTCGATTTATGTCTCTGAAATTTAAAAGGATTTGGTCCATGGGTTTGGGTTTTGGAAGCTTCCGAACGAGCACCAGAGCAAATGAGATTATCTCCAAAACCAACAAAGATAGAACCTTTAAATTTTGTACAATGATGTTCCTTCCCGTTCGATTTATGTCTCTAAAATTTAAGAGGATTTGGTCCATGGGTTTGGATTTGGAAGCTTCCGAACGAGCCCCAGAGCAAATGAGATTATCTCCAAAACCAATAAAGATATAACCTTTACTTTTGGCAGAATGGTGTTCTTTCATGTATGATTTAGGCCTCTGAAATTTAAGAGGATTTGGTCCATGGGTTTGGATTTGGAAGCTTCCGAACGAGCACCAGAGCAAATGAGATTATCTCCAAAACCAACAAAAATATAACCTTTAAATTTGGCAGGGTGGTGTTCTTTCATGTTTTATTTAAGTCTCTGAAATGCGAAACGATTTGGTCCATGGGTTCGGGTTTTGGAAGCTTCCGAACGAGCCCCAGAGCAAACGAGATTATCTCCAAAACCAATAAAGATAGAACCTTTAAATTTTTTATAATGATGTTTCTTCCAGTTTGATTTATGTCTCTAAAATTTAAGAGGATATGGTCCATGGGTTTGGATTTTGGAAGCTTCCGAACGAGCCCTAGAGCAAATGAGATTATCTCCAAAAACAACAAATATATAACCTTTAAATTTGGCCGAATGGTGTTTTTTCATGTTTGATTTAGGTCTCTGAAATTTGAGAGGATTTGGCCATGGGTTTAAATTTGAAAGAATTTAAACCGTGGATTCGAATTTTGGAAGCTTCAGAACGAGCCGCAGAGCAAATGAGATTATATCCAATACGAACAAAGGTAGAACCTTTGAATTTGGTACAATGGTGTTCTTTCGTGTTTGATTTATGTCTCTGAAATTTAAGAGGATTTGGTCCATGGGTTTGGTTTTGGAAGCTTCCGAACGAGCCCCAGAGCAAATGAGATTATCTCCAAAACCAATAAAGATATAATCTTTACTTTTGGCAGAATGGTGTTCTTTCATGTATGATTTAGGCCTCTGAAATTTGAGAGGATTTGGTCCTTGGGTTCGGATTTTGAAAGCTTCCGAACGAGCCTCAGAGCAAATGATATTATCTCCAAATGCAACAAAGATATAACCTTTAAATTAGGCAGAATGGTGTTCCTTCATATTTGATTTATGTTTCTGAAATTTCTGAGGATTTGGTCCATGGGTTCAAATCTTGGAAGCTTCCGGACGAGCCTCAGAGCAAACGAGTATATCTCCACAACCAACAAAGATAGAACTTTTATTTTTAGTACAAAGGTGTTCTGTTATGTTTCCTTTTCTGTAAAATTGGAAACTGACATTTGAAAGCATTTGAACCATGGGTTCGTATTTTGGAAACTTCCGGAGGAGCACAAAAGCCACGAGCATATCTCCAAAACCAACAACAGTAGAACCTTTAAACTTAATAGAATGGTGTTCTGGCAAGTTTTCTTTATGTTCCTGAGATGGATTCGATGAATTGGAGTGGCAATTCGGGTAGCTGACACAAACCTCCCAAGGATTACCAATCTTCGAAAATAATTAAGATAGAAACTTAAAATTTTATACAAGGGTGTCAAGCATATCCCAAGCGGATGCCTCTTTTACGTTCTTGAAATTCGAGCTGAATAAGACAGAAAAGGGAAGAAGTTCAAGCAGCTGCCAAAAACACTTAAGGATTTTTAATTTAATTCGAATTATTCAGGTGTAGGGTATTAATAAGTCGGTTGCATCGACTTACTGTTACATTTACTTGTTTTAAATGTTATTTAATAACAAAGTATTCGAATTTCAATGACAATGTTTTATTTGATTAAAAATATTTATTTTGTTTATAAATTGAGGTTCTTTACTCATTCGTTTACAATTTTATTTAAATGCCTATTAAGTAAAAATTATTAAATAAGGAATTATTTCAAGTTCAAAATAATATTAACAATTAAGTGCTTGTTAAAGAAATAACATTTTGCTAGTTAAAAATTTATTATTATTATTATGATTATAAATGATTTTTATTTTTATTTATTGGTTAATGTAATGGACTATCATAACTCTTCTCCACTTAAAAATCAAATGTGCTCATTTGACTTCATTTTTAAAAAATGATATTTGAACGAATTTCTTTTGGGAGTGATTGGCTGTTTATTTTGCTTAATTTTTGTTGTCAACGGAATTGCAGATGACGATTGCTTTTCATTTTCATGTTGTGTTTTGGTTTCTTTGACTATTGATATGTGAGTATGATCTTGTAATTCTTTTATCGATTCTTCGGATGTGGTGTTTACGCCATGTTTGTTATTGATAATTACTTTATTATTTTTTTTCCTTAAAGTTAGTAAGATAATTGTTGTTATTATTAATAAGGTAATTATCATTGTTGGTTCTATTCCAATGACACTTAAAACTTGATTAGTAAATGTTTTTTCTTTTAATAAATTAATTTCTTTAGGGTTGTTGATATGAATATGGCGGAATAGTTCTAGTGATAATGTTCTTGTAGTTCCTTTTTAATAAATTCAGGTTCAAGAATAGCTGGCAATACTTTGTCTGTTGGAATTTCCTTTGAAGTATAAGTTTTTTGGTTTACTGTTACTGTTGAGTTATGAAATATAATTAAATAAGTTCCATTTATAAATTTTGATTCATGATTGATGATAACTGTTCCTGTGAATTGATTTAGCAATAATATGCCCTCTGCTACTAGTTCTACTGATGGGATATGATGGTTGTTTGTTATATTGCATGCTGAATTTTTGCCTTTTTTGATGTTCGGAATGCAGGTAGAGTTAGTTATGTCCATTGTTTCATTTTCGTTACATATTGTTATAGAATTAATTACTTTACATTTTTTTTGATTTTATACCTAATATTTTTTCTTTATTTAATAAAATTTGTTCATAATCAATTTTTACTACTACATTTTCAATTTTTATTGCTTTAGTTAATAATTTTACAAATATTTCATTTGAAGTTAAAGGAATTTCAATGAGATAGAACAAGCAAGTATCACTACCTATAATATTTACATTAGAAAAATCTAATGCTTCTTCAACATTTTCATAAGGAAAATTTTCTCTATCTAATATTTCCACTAAAATATCTATTTCTGATTTTGACAATAATATAGGATTTATTACACTTAATTTTGCCCAATGAATGGCATATTTTAAATTAACTATTTCTTCTTTAATCAAGTTCAATTTATATTGAATTTGAAGAACAGAATGGTTATCAATTTTACTTTTGTTTTTTAAATTTTCTAAAATTTTGTTAGTTATTTCAGTAATGTTATTATTATTTAACATATTATTTACTTTTTTCTTTATCATAATATAGTCATCGTGATCTGGAGTACCTGCTATCCATTTCAAGGCAGTACCGATCGCATTTATAGCTCTTGGTTTTCGGTGTATGTTAAACTCATCTAATAAATCTTGTATTTGATGGGCTTCATATTCCAAGTATGGGTAAAGTGCATTTCTTTACAAATTTTTGCTTATTTTAAAATCCTAAATATAATTTATTGGTTTACATGAAAAGATTACAAAATTTCTTTATAAATACTTAATATAATTTATTGATCTACATTTAGTAAAAATTCATAAAAATAATTTTTAGCATTACAAAATATCTGTTCTCATTACATTGCTGGTGGTCTTAGTATCATATTGGTCAATAAGCGGAACTTACTATAAGTGGATTTTCCAATATTTATTTTTAGTTCACAAATAATAATTTTCGCTTATTGAGCAAAACAAAGTATAAATTTAGTGTAATTCTTATTAAGTAATAAGACCAGTATTTTATTTTTGGAACAATAATAAAAAATAATAAATTAGTAAGAACCTTTTTTCTTTTTTTTAATAAGAAAGTAATTTTTTTTAAATGTAATTTTGTTGTTGTTTTTTTTTATACCCTACACCTAAAGTATAGGGTATATTAACTTTGGTATGGTGTTTGTAACCACCAAAAGGAAGCGAGTTAGGTATAGACATGTATATATATTCTGAATCAGGATCACCGCCGGAGTCGATTTTGCGATGTCCGTCCGTCCGTCCGTACGCACGATAACTCAAAAAATAATGATGCTATCTTGATGAAATTTATATAGTAGGTTACTAATTACGAAAGAAAGGCTAAGTTCGAATCTGGACAAAATCCGTCCATGGGTTCGGATTCTGGAAGCTTCCGAATGATTCCGGAGCAAACGAGATTATCTCCAAAAGCACCAAAGATAGAACCTTCAAATTTTGTACAATGATGTTTCTTCCCGTTCGATTTATGTCTCTGAAATTTAAAAGGATTTGGTCAATGGGTTTGGGTTTTGGAAGCTTCCGAACGAGCACCAGAGCAAATGAGATTATCTCCAAAACCAACAAAGATAGAACCTTTAAATTTTGTACAATGATGTTCCTTCCCGTTCGATTTATGTCTCTAAAATTTAAGAGGATTTGGTCCATGGGTTTGGATTTGGAAGCTTCCGAACGAGCCCCAGAGCAAATGAGATTATCTCCAAAACCAATAAAGATATAACCTTTACTTTTGGCAGAATGGTGTTCTTCATGTATGATTTAGGCCTCTGAAATTTAAGAGGATTTGGTCCATGGGTTTGGATTTGGAAGCTTCCGAACGAGCACCAGAGCAAATGAGATTATCTCCAAAACCAACAAAGATATAACCTTTAAATTTGGCAGGGTGGTGTTCTTTCATGTTTTATTTAAGTCTCTGAAATGCGAAACGATTTGGTCCATGGGTTCGGGTTTTGGAAGCTTCCGAACGAGCCCCAGAGCAAACGAGATTATCTCCAAAACCAATAAAGATAGAACCTTTAAATTTTTTATAATGATGTTTCTTCCAGTTTGATTTATGTCTCTAAAATTTAAGAGGATATGGTCCATGGGTTTGGATTTTGGAAGCTTCCGAACGAGCCCTAGAGCAAATGAGATTATCTCCAAAAACAACAAATATATAACCTTTAAATTTGGCCGAATGGTGTTTTTTCATGTTTGATTTAGGTCTCTGAAATTTGAGAGGATTTGGCCATGGGTTTAAATTTGAAAGAATTTAAACCGTGGATTCGAATTTTGGAAGCTTCCGAACGAGCCGCAGAGCAAATGAGATTATATCCAATACGAACAAAGGTAGAACCTTGGAATTTGGTACAATGGTGTTCTTTCGTGTTTGATTTATGTCTCTGAAATTTAAGAGGATTTGGTCCATGGGTTTGGTTTTGGAAGCTTCCGAACGAGCCCCAGAGCAAATGAGATTATCTCCAAAACCAATAAAGATATAATCTTTACTTTTGGCAGAATGGTGTTCTTTCATGTATGATTTAGGCCTCTGAAATTTGAGAGGATTTGGTCCTTGGGTTCGGATTTTGAAAGCTTCCGAACGAGCCTCAGAGCAAATGATATTATCTCCAAATGCAACAAAGATATAACCTTTAAATTAGGCAGAATGGTGTTCCTTCATATTTGATTTATGTTTCTGAAATTTCTGAGGATTTGGTCCATGGGTTCAAATCTTGGAAGCTTCCGGACGAGCCTCAGAGCAAACGAGTATATCTCCACAACCAACAAAGATAGAACTTTTATTTTTAGTACAAAGGTGTTCTGTTATGTTTCCATTTCTGTAAAATTGGAAACTGACATTTGAAAGCATTTGAACCATGGGTTCGTATTTTGGAAACTTCCGGAGGAGCACAAAAGCCACGAGCATATCTCCAAAACCAACAACAGTAGAACCTTTAAACTTAATAGAATGGTGTTCTGGCAAGTTTTCTTTATGTTCCTGAGATGGATTCGATGAATTGGAGTGGCAATTCGGGTAGCTGACACAAACCTCCCAAGGATTACCAATCTTCGAAAATAATTAAGATAGAAACTTAAAATTTTATACAAGGGTGTCAAGCATATCCCAAGCGGATGCCTCTTTTACGTTCTTGAAATTCGAGCTGAATAAGACAGAAAAGGGAAGAAGTTCAAGCAGCTGCCAAAAACACTTAAGGATTTTTAATTTAATTCGAATTATTCAGGTGTAGGGTATTAATAAGTCGGTTGCATCGACTTACTGTTACATTTACTTGTTTTAAATGTTATTTAATAACAAAGTATTCGAATTTCAATGACAATGTTTTATTTGATTAAAAATATTTATTTTGTTTATAAATTGAGGTTCTTTACTCATTCGTTTACAATTTTATTTAAATGCCTATTAAGTAAAAATTATTAAATAAGGAATTATTTCAAGTTCAAAATAATATTAACAATTAAGTGCTTGTTAAAGAAATAACATTTTGCTAGTTAAAAATTTATTATTATTATTATGATTATAAATGATTTTTATTTTTATTTATTGGTTAATGTAATGGACTATCATAACTCTTCTCCGCTTAAAAATCAAATGTGCTCATTTGACTTCATTTTTAAAAAATGATATTTGAACGAATTTCTTTTGGGAGTGATTGGCTGTTTATTTTGCTTAATTTTTGTTGTCAACGGAATTGCAGATGACGATTGCTTTTCATTTTCATGTTGTGTTTTGGTTTCTTTGACTATTGATATGTGAGTATGATCTTGTAATTCTTTTATCGATTCTTCGGATGTGGTGTTTACGCCATGTTTGTTATTGATAATTACTTTATTATTTTTTTTCCTTAAAGTTAGTAAGATAATTGTTGTTATTATTAATAAGGTAATTATCATTGTTGGTTCTATTCCAATGACACTTAAAACTTGATTAGTAAATGTTTTTTCTTTTAATAAATTAATTTCTTTAGGGTTGTTGATATGAATATGGCGGAATAGTTCTAGTGATAATGTTCTTGTAGTTCCTTTTTAATAAATTCAGGTTCAAGAATAGCTGGCAATACTTTGTCTGTTGGAATTTCCTTTGAAGTATAAGTTTTTTGGTTTACTGTTACTGTTGAGTTATGAAATATAATTAAATAAGTTCCATTTATAAATTTTGATTCATGATTGATGATAACTGTTCCTGTGAATTGATTTAGCAATAATATGCCCTCTGCTACTAGTTCTACTGATGGGATATGATGGTTGTTTGTTATATTGCATGCTGAATTTTTGCCTTTTTTGATGTTCGGAATGCAGGTAGAGTTAGTTATGTCCATTGTTTCATTTTCGTTACATATTGTTATAGAATTAATTACTTTACATTTTTTTTGATTTTATACCTAATATTTTTTCTTTATTTAATAAAATTTGTTCATAATCAATTTTTACTACTACATTTTCAATTTTTATTGCTTTAATAGAAAAATCTAATGCTTCTTCAACATTTTCATAAGGAAAATTTTCTCTATCTAATATTTCCACTAAAATATCTATTTCTGATTTTGACAATAATATAGGATTTATTACACTTAATTTTGCCCAATGAATGGCATATTTTAAATTAACTATTTCTTCTTTAATCAAGTTCAATTTATATTGAATTTGAAGAACAGAATGGTTATCAATTTTACTTTTGTTTTTTAAATTTTCTAAAATTTTGTTAGTTATTTCAGTAATGTTATTATTATTTAACATATTATTTACTTTTTTCTTTATCATAATATAGTCATCGTGATCTGGAGTACCTGCTATCCATTTCAAGGCAGTACCGATCGCATTTATAGCTCTTGGTTTTCGGTGTATGTTAAACTCATCTAATAAATCTTGTATTTGATGGGCTTCATATTCCAAGTATGGGTAAAGTGCATTTCTTTACAAATTTTTGCTTATTTTAAAATCCTAAATATAATTTATTGGTTTACATGAAAAGATTACAAAATTTCTTTATAAATACTTAATATAATTTATTGATCTACATTTAGTAAAAATTCATAAAAATAATTTTTTGCATTACATAATATCTGTTCTCATTACATTGCTGGTGGTCTTAGTATCATATTGGTCAATAAGCGGAACTTACTATAAGTGGATTTTCCAATATTTATTTTTAGTTCACAAATAATAATTTTCGCTTATTGAGCAAAACAAAGTATAAATTTTTTTAGTGTAATTCTTATTAAGTAATAAGACCAGTATTTTATTTTTGGAACAATAATAAAAAATAATAAATTAGTAAGAACCTTTTTTCTTTTTTTTAATAAGAAAGTAATTTTTTTTAAATGTAATTTTGTTGTTGTTTTTTTTTATACCCTACACCTAAAGTATAGGGTATATTAACTTTGGTATGGTGTTTGTAACCACCAAAAGGAAGCGAGTTAGGTATAGACATGGATATATATTCTGAATCAGGATCACCGCCGGAGTCGATTTTGCGATGTCCGTCCGTCCGTACGCACGATAACTCAAAAAATAATGATGCTATCTTGACGAAATTTATATAATAGTTTACTAATTACGAAAGAAAGGCTAAGTTCGAATCTGGACAAAATCCGTCCATGGGTTCGGATTCTGGAAGCTTCCGAATGATTCCGGAGCAAACGAGATTATCTCCAAAAGCAACAAAGATAGAACCTTCAAATTTTGTACAATGATGTTTCTTCCCGTTCGATTTATGTCTCTGAAATTTAAAAGGATTTGGTCAATGGGTTTGGGTTTTGGAAGCTTCCGAACGAGCACCAGAGCAAATGAGATTATCTCCAAAATCAACAAAGATAGAACCTTTAAATTTTGTACAATGATGTTCCTTCCCGTTCGATTTATGTCTCTAAAATTTAAGAGGATTTGGTCCATGGGTTTGGATTTGGAAGCTTCCGAACGAGCCCCAGAGCAAATGAGATTATCTCCAAAACCAATAAAGATATAACCTTTACTTTTGGCAGAATGGTGTTCTTTCATGTATGATTTAGGCCTCTGAAATTTAAGAGGATTTGGTCCATGGGCTTGGATCTGGAAGCTTCCGAACGAGCACCAGAGCAAATGAGATTATCTCCAAAACCAACAAAGATATAACCTTTAAATTTGGCAGGGTGGTGTTCTTTCATGTTTTATTTAAGTCTCTGAAATGTGAGACGATTTGGTCCATGGGTTCGGGTTTTGGAAGCTTCCGAACGAGCCCCAGAGCAAACGAGATTATCTCCAAAACCAATAAAGATAGAACCTTTAAATTTTTTATAATGATGTTTCTTCCAGTTTGATTTATGTCTCTAAAATTTAAGAGGATGTGGTCCATGGGTTTGGATTTTGGAAGCTTCCGAACGAGCCCTAGAGCAAATGAGATTATCTCCAAAAACAACAAACATATAACCTTTAAATTTGGCCGAATGGTGTTTTTTCATGTTTGATTTAGGTCTCTGAAATTTGAGAGGATTTGGCCATGGGTTTAAATTTGAAAGAATTTAAACCGTGGATTCGAATTTTGGAAGCTTCCGAACGAGCCGCAGAGCAAATGAGATTATATCCAGTACGAACAAAGGTAGAACCTTTGAATTTGGTACAATGGTGTTCTTTCGTGTTTGATTTATATCTCTGAAATTTAAGAGGATTTGGTCCATGGGTTTGGTTTTGGAAGCTTCCGAACGAGCCCCAGAGCAAATGAGATTATCTCCAAAACCAATAAAGATAGAACCTTTAAATTTTTTATAATGATGTTTCTTCCAGTTTGATTTATGTCTCTAAAATTTAAGAGGATGTGGTCCATGGGTTTGGATTTTGGAAGCTTCCGAACGAGCCCTAGAGCAAATGAGATTATCTCCAAAAACAACAAACATATAACCTTTAAATTTGGCCGAATGGTGTTTTTTCATGTTTGATTTAGGTCTCTGAAATTTGAGAGGATTTGGCCATGGGTTTAAATTTGAAAGAATTTAAACCGTGGATTCGAATTTTGGAAGCTTCCGAACGAGCCCCAGAGCAAATGAGATTATCTCCAAAACCAATAAAGATATAATCTTTACTTTTGGCAGAATGGTGTTCTTTCATGTATGATTTAGGCCTCTGAAATTTGAGAGGATTTGGTCCTTGGGTTCGGATTTTGAAAGCTTCCGAACGAGCCTCAGAGCAAATGATATTATCTCCAAATGCAACAAAGATATAACCTTTAAATTAGGCAGAATGGTGTTCCTTCATGTTTGATTTATGTTTCTGAAATTTGTGAGGATTTGGTCCATGGGTTCAAATCTTGAAAGCTTCCGGACGAGCCTCAGAGCAAACGAGTATATCTTCACAACCAACAAAGATAGAACTTTTATTTTTAGTACAAAGGTGTTCTGTTATGTTTCTGTTATTGGAAACTGACATTTGAAAGCATTTGAACCATGGGTTCGTATTTTGGAAACTTCCGGACGAGCACAAGAGCCACGAGCATATCTCCAAAACCAACAACAGTAGAACCTTTAAATTTAATAGAATGGTGTTCTGGCAAGTTTTCTTTATGTTCCTGAGATGGATTCGATGAATTGGAGTGGCAATTCGGGTAGCTGACACAAATCTCCCAAGGACTACCAATCTTCGAAAATAATTAAGATAGAAACTTAAAATTTTATACAAGGGTGTCAAGCATATCCCAAGCGGATGCCTCTTTTACGTTCTTGAAATTCGAGCTGAATAAGACAGAAAAGGGAAGAAGTTCAAGCAGCTGCCAAAAACATTTATGGATTTTTAATTTAATTCGAATTATTCAGGTGTAGGGTATTAATAAGTCGGTTGCATCGACTTACTGTTACATTTACTTGTTTTAAATGTTATTTAATAACAAAGTATTCGAATTTCAATGACAATGTTTTATTTGATTAAAAATATTTATTTTGTTTATAAATTGAGGTTCTTTACTCATTCGTTTACAATTTTATTTAAATGCCTATTAAGTAAAAATTATTAAATAAGGAATTATTTCAAGTTCAAAATAATATTAACAATTAAGTGCATGTTAAAGAAATAACATTTTGCTAGTTAAAAATTTATTATTATCAAAGTAGAAGGGCTAGGTGGAGAAAGTCTCTACATCTCCTGTGCATATATGGCTCATGATGATCCGTCTCCACCAGAGGAAGTTCGAAAACTTGTTAGAGCGACAAGGCAAGAAAACCTACTCATCGGATGTGATGCCTATGCTAGACATTCCTTATGGGGTAGTTCGGAGAACAACGGACGTGATGAGTCACTATTTGATTTTCTAATTAACACTAATATTAAAATGTATAGTAACACACCCAATTTTATCTTTCTAAGTTCTAGCAGGTATAACAGTTAGGAACAAGTAATAGATATTACTTTAGCTACTAACAATAATATCATTGGAGTTGCACACTGGTTTGAACTCCTATTCCAGAACTCCTATTTAGATCACAAATATATAGTGTTTGTCCTTTGATGTAAATCTTCACTTGAATGTTTCCAAATTCTACAGAAATTATAAAAGAACTGACTGGGTAAATTTCAACCGGATTACACAGTCAAAACTAAATAATTTACTGAAAATCAAAACTGAAACGATCGAAGAACTGGATACAAAACTTGAAACTTTTGAAAAGGCTATGGGAGTAGCTTTAAAGCCTAGCGTCCAAATATTCGCGGGAAGAAACCCTATCCCCCTTGGTTGAGCGAAGACTTAGCCTGCCTTAAAACTCTGACTAGGTCTATATTCAACAATTTATTCAAACAGAAGTACATATAAAAATTGCCTAAAAGTATATAAGAAAGCCATGAAAGAAGCTAAGCGGCACACTTGGATGGAATGTTGTCGATCTATCGAAACTACGAGGGATTCAGCAAGAATCTGTAAAATTCTGTCCAATGATAGTTCTTGCCTGTCCTTAATCAAAAGAACGGTTTGGAGCCGTGTTAATTTTCAGCTGATTCTTTAGAATTGTTGGATAACACTCATTTTCCAGTATGCAGCACGATAACGGTAATGTAATTTCATCTAATAGAAGTTCTGTATTCCATGGAATTCTTGGGCTATAAAAAGTTTTTTTTCCATATAAATCGCCTTGCATTAGTGGCATAATTCGGATTATGCTGCAAAAGTCATTAAAGCTATCGACTTCGTGGCTTGTTTCCATTCGCAGTAGCTGTTTAAAACTTAATTATGTTCCCCGCAGTTGGAAGAGAGTCTTTATTCCAAAATCCAGGAAGTGGGACAATAGTCTGCGCAAGACTTCAGCCCATTTAGCTTGTTCCCCTTTCTCTTCAAAACCATCTAGCGTATTTTGAATTATCAGATTAGGCAACGCTTTGAGGTAACTCAAGTATCGAAATCCCAACAAGCGGACTTAAAAGTAGATACACAGAACCGGCTCTAAAAAAGATTTGCAACTAGGCCACATGTTGTGGCCTAGGTGTCAACTCAGAGCAGAGTGAAATGGTACTCTTCACTACAAAATCCAAAATACCTACTTTTGTCCTACCGAACCTTAATAATTATACTCCAAAGCTGACTACCAGAGCTAAGAATCTCGGCGATATTTTAGACTGAAAGCTGTCTTGGAAATTTAACATCGAGTATAGAGTTAAGAAAACCTGCGTTGCTCTCTATATTGTAACAAAACCATGGGCTATAAATGGGGTATGCAGCCAAAGATGTCGCTTTCAATGCACAGATCCCAGAGGGAGGAGTTAGTGCTGGTATTTTCTCGGAGAACCTCAACATTCCGAAATCCTACAGACTCACCCACACAGCTAGCATCTTTCAGGCGGAGATACTAGTAGTTAGAGAGGCTGCTCGAATTTTGAAAAGAAATAACATACAATATTTTCATTAATTTTTTTTTTTGTTTATGTAAGTAATAAGCGCCATTATGTTTCTATTAAAAAAGTAACTAAATACTTAATAAGTTGAATTACTTTACTAAATTGTAGATTAATGTTAAATTTTTTTTTTTTAATGAATTACTATATTTTTTAATTTAGCTTAAACCGAACACTTTCTCGTTGCCACCTGATAAATTATAATTATAAAACATTTTTTGCATATTCGATTTTCCGCATCTAATTAAATATCTTCAAAATACATTAATGGATTCCGATTTGAAAACCTCAGATGGTATAACCTCAGATTCCGATGGTAAAAACCTCAACAACACAAATATTTAGTAGAACAGTCAGTGCGGCTATAAGAACAATAATTGAAACATCTGGTTTTAAAGTTGTTACTAAAGAAGTTGCAAAAGTTTTGTATTAGCGTTTTGTAAACTTTTTGAGTGTCTCAACAGTGGATCATTATATTCTGATAATAAATATCGATCTGCTATTTAGTCTAATAGCTTGCGTTTGAATTTTTAATGAATTACTTAGAAAATATTTCATTGATTAAAAAGAAAAAGTAAATTTTATCAGAGGGAATGAAAATAACTTTAAATTTACATTAACATACACATTTTTTCATATTTTATACTTTTACAATAATAATTCTTGAAACTATGGCTGGGTTATGAAAACAACTTAAATTGATTGAGAAAAAAACGTGGTAGAATCAAGGTTTTTTCTTTTTTTAAGAAATCAAAAAAGTTATATGAAAAAATATATACAGATGTACATACATCGATTGACATATGTTACATCAGGGACATAGAGGAAACATTACAGAACACTCTTGCACCAATTTTAAAGGTGTCATCTTTTTGGTTTGGAGGTATGCTCGTTTGCTCTTTTGCTAATTCGAAAGTTTCCAAAATCAACACATGGTCCAAATCATCACAAATGTCAGTTTTAAATTTTAAAGAAAAGGAATAAGAGAATAATATGGTTTGCTCTGGGGCTCGTTCGGATGCTTTCCAAATCCGAACCTATGGACCAAATCCTCTCAAATTGTAGAGACATAAAGCAAACATGAAGGAACATCATTGTAGTAAATTTAAAGGTTCTATCTTTATTGGTTTTGGAGATAAACTCGTTTGCTCCGAAATCATTCAGAGGCTTCCAGAATCCGAACCCATGAACCGATTTTGTCCAGATTCGACCTTAGCCTTCCTTTCGTAATTGGTAACCTACTATATAAATTTCAACAAGATAGCTTTAATGGTTTTTGAATTATCGTGCGGACGGACGGACGGACAAATTAACTGAGGAGGTGATCCTGATTCAGAATGTATATACATGCCATATCTAACTCACTTCATTTTGATTGTTACAAACTACATACTAAAGTTAATATACCCTATAATTTATGTGTACGTTATAAAAAGAGTTCTTTTATTTAAGAGAGTACTTTATGCCAAAAGTAAAATCAAATGATTTCGAAAGAGCTCAAGTTTATATTAACGATGGTGAATATGCTTTAACTTCTTTCCTGAGGAAAGTAGGTACAATCCTTCCTTTAATCACATGCCAACATACAAATTCATATATTTTCCAGAGAATAATTGTGTATAAATTCCATGGTCCAGCATTGCATGTTATCAGAACATTAGGATCAATTGCAGATTGAAATCATATGAAAACATCCTTTATCAACAATTTCGGCATTAAGAAGAGCATCATTTTATTACAATACATTAGTTATAGTTTTAAGTAAATTAAATGAAGAAGATATAAGATAGATAGAGATGGAGAGATAGAGATAGATATAAATTTAATAAAAGTCCTAATAGCAATTTTAGAAATATAAATAAAAGACACAATTACAGTCAAAATAATTACAATAATAAAAATATTTATCAAAATCAAATTTATTCTGGAGATTCATGACAAGTGCAACAGTACACTGAGCTACAAGAACAAAATACGGGACGATACAAAAATAATTACGAAAATAATTCTAGAGATAATTATAGAAATAATAACTAAAATATTTCTAGAAATAATTATCAAAACAATTACCAAAATAATAACGAAAAAACTCTGGGCAATCAAGAATTAGTCATGATAGTTGATTCTTCAACATCAGAATCTGCTAAAGACGATAACCCATTAAACTTCCCACTACACAAAAACAAATAAAATCGTTTTTTGGGAATTACGTGATATTATCGTAAATTTATTAAGGATTATGCCAAATTGGCAAAACGTTTAACTAACTACCTTAGGAAAAACAGTAAAAATAAATAAAAATAGATACTGTAATTTTATAAATGCATTTGAGAAACTAAAAAGATTAATATCTTCGATTCTCATACTGAAACTCCCGATAATAAAAAGTTCCAATTAGTAACAGTTGCTAGTGCTTTCGCTATTGACACTTATGATTTGCAAGTTGTATCCGAAGATACAGATTCCAATGATGAAATTTTATCTCAACTGAGTAACAATACTAATCACTCAATGCAAAATAATATAAACACTTCTGATTTTGAAACTTTATCTAAAAATAATGAAAATTTGAGTAACGGAACTGTACACTCTCTAGAAGAAGAGGCAAACGACCATTTTGCAATTCTTGATTTAGTTTTAAAATGATTTAAAACTCAAATTATTCTTACTGATAATAAAAATAAGGATGTAGAAACAATCTTTGGAAATAAAAGGATAGGTATTTACAACCTCAGAATACATATATAGAAAATCATAATAGTGATATATGCAGAATGTATATAGGAAAATGTAGGATAAGAATTAATAAAACGTAAAAAACTCTTCAAGGAGAAATGTACCAAAGAACCTAATTAAGCTATATGGAAGCTTTCCAAATATAAAATTTTTTAAATGTAGTTATTTCACGAAAGACATGATTACAGAAGAGGAAACTTTTAAACAAATACACAAATATCACAAAAACGAAACAGGACATATCGGTATAAACGAAAATTACGAAGGCTTAAAAAGGCTGTATATTTCTTAATTTTAGGAAACTCTATTCAAAAATACATTAATAATTATGAGTCAAATATGGCAGAAGACCAATAAAAAACAAATTCGAATTGACAGAAACACATAAAGACATTAATGAAATCATACATATGGACATATACGCTAACTCAAAACAAAACTTTCTCATATTTAGAGACCATTTCTCTACATATCCAAATATGCTACAGTTTTCCACTTAAATGATAAAAGTAATCAAGCAATAATAGAAAACTGAGGGAGGTATCAATTTTTATCAATCCTTAAAAATTTTCTTAAACACTAACATGTTGAACTTCATTTAGTGAAATCAAACAATAACACTGGAAATTCTGACATCGAACGCTTACAAAATACGATTGAAAATAATGCAATAATGTTTGTTAAAGAACTTAAAATCATCGAGAAAATGAATAAAACAGTAGCGTATCACAACAGTTACCATTCAGTAAAATAAGAAAAACCAATAAATATTCAAGAAGGCAATTATAACGAAAACAAAATTTATAATTCCTTCCTAACAGAAAAGTCTAAATATCCTAGAAGAGAGGATTATCAATTGTGTGGTTTTTTTTTTTTTTTTTTTGTACGAGGGACGGTGGAAAACTTCAAAAGTCACTCAAAAGAACTGCACGAGGTTCCTCTGAGTAGTGTTGGACTCTAACCAACCAAAACCACCCCCTTTAAAACCAAACTATAGGATTGGACCTTTAATACTTAATCATATAATGTACAACTTGGTTTTAGGGAAAAGGATGGGGGAAGGATTACTTGGGTATTTGAATTTAGGAAAATTGGGATTATGGAGGATGAAGAGAAAAGTTTGGATAGTTATTTTGAAGAAAGATGTTAGTGTTCTTCTTGAATTTCGATATATCTTTCACAAATGAATTACCAACTTTTGGGAACACATGTGCGGGCATAAGGTTCCATAAACGCGACGTGCGCATGACAAACGAATTTCCGAATGCTGTATTGCGCCATCTTGCCAGTTCGACAGTGTATGGGTGGGCATCTGTTGCACTCCTCGTTTCACGTTGGAAAACTTTGAGTGGAGGCATCAATTGTTTTATTTCTTTAGAACAGGTGTTCAAATAAAGTTTATTGTAATAGAAAACCAAACAAATTATTTTATTTTAAAATGAATTATAATTTTTATTTATATTTACAATAAAGTTTATTATAAAAAACACAAACAAATTATTTTATTTTTAAATTGAATTATAATTTTTATTTAAATTTGTTTTTAATTGTAATTTTAATTAAGAACAATCGTTATTTTTTTTCAAATCAAACTAAACTGACTTAAAACTAAAAATTAAGTTTTTAACAAAAGAAAATCTTATACTTAAAAATCTGAAATAATCGAACTTAATATCGATTTTGAAATCAAGGAAATAAATTAGTAAACCACTTAAAATATTTTAACGTAAGTAGAACATTTAAAATATTTTAAGACAACAACAAAAATGAAATAACAAGAGAATTTAAATTTAGTTCAATATGTTGTACTAGGTCAACATATGAAATGAATATAATGAAATATGATATAGTAAATAATTAATACAAGAGTTTTTTATAAATTCAAATTATTTAAAAGGTTATTAAAATTTATTAGGGTTTTACATGTAAGCATTTCATGTGAAGCGTGAAATGATTTAAAATAAATTTTTTTAAAACTGAATTTTATGTGAAAGTACTTGGAAAGAAATTCTAAATGTATATTTAGAATTTGGAAATTTGGGTTTTTGTAATGTTATCAAGTGTTCTATTTATAGGATAGATAACTCCCCCACCCTTAAGATCATTGTCCTTCTGGACATTAGGTTTACTAACGTTTTTACTAATTATAAATGAATGATTTCCTTTTTTATACCCGTACGATAGGATCGGGTATAATAAAATTACTCCTTCGTTTGTAACACCTCGAAATAAGCGAGCTAGATATACCTTCAAAGGTATGGATCGGATCAGAAAAAAATTCTAAGACTTTTGAGCCATGTCCGTCCGTCCGTCCGTCCGTCCGTCCGTCAGCACGCTAACTCAAAAACTAAGAAAGCTAGAATCTTGAAATTTACACAAAATATTCTGGGAGTAATTTGTACATTTGTAAAAATTTTTTTGGTTGAGTTTGGACCAAAACTTAGGGTAGCTCTCGAACACCTAACTTTTAGATCCCCACATTTTTATTGAAATAAAGCTATGAAATTTTAACTACTGATAGATCTCACAAAAATATTAATTTTATTTTTAATAACTTTTTTTTGTAGCCCCACCCGTTACGGAACTACAGCTCCCCAAAGGTTCAAAAAAGCTCTATATTTAAATTATTATAGCACAAGTTGTATAAAGTATATCTTCATTTTCAAAACGCCAAGCGATTACTACTTTTATTAGCTTTAAAAGTATATATACAATAAATATATATTTGCGGCATACGGTGTCTTAATTTACCGTTATGTGAAACTCAAATTTTGCAAAATCCTTCAACCCTTCTATCTTCTAAACGGTTAAATTTGGAAACTTGAAATTTTGACAGAAGTTAGATGTTTGAAAATAAGTATGAGTTATTTCAGAAATTTTTTTTGCATCACCCCCCGTTTAGGAGCTGTAAGGGGTCAAAACTGAAAATTTCTTATTTTTAAACACCTGTAATTTGAACACCTGTTAAAATAATACACAAAAATTAAAGCTTCAACATTATACTCTTATTTCTGTTAACAACTTTTTTTTAATAATATAGAGTTACTTTATAATTGACGAAAGTGTTACTTGATTTTTTCAAATTTTCTAACAAATTTCTTCAACAAATTTTTTGCATTTGTTTTATTCGATAATTTGAAATTGTTGAGGATATAATGCGTAGTACATAAAAATGTAAATAAATAAACAACATAACGGTTGCTTGAAGAATTTTTATTATTTATATGATATTAATATATATACATACTTATATAATATCATGTTTATTTACATATCATATATTTCACTAGTGAATGAATGATAAGAGTATAGATGTATATTATATAGCGCCGTACATACATATATGTATTTTATTGTACTTATAAGAAATTATTCTGTCAATGGAATATTTAAATATAATATATTATAATATTTAAAATTATATTTACCGTTTTGTACTTAGTAAATTTAATATACATTTACCGCTTAGTATTAAATGGTACTATAGAATATTTGAAAAAGTTTTGGATTGATAATCGTTATGTGGAAGGTTAGAATCTACTTTTGAAGAATGTACATATAAACATATAGTTTGAATATATGTACAACCCATTGTACTAGAAATTATAAAATTCACCCAAATTATTTTAAAATACTAAAATATTAAAAACATAATATTGTAAGCAGAGTGACAGGCTGTGAACATACTAACGGTTCGTACGGGTATCTAAGAGTTGACAAAGGCAATTGTATTCTTCCTCGTTTTTTTTTCAAATTTCAATTCTTGAATTTCTTCATTATTCTTCATTTGCTTAATATCTAAATCTTTTAAATTCAAAGTATGATTTATATTCTTTAAAATATTGTAATTAGGTAATACAAAGTTATGGTTAAATTATTTTTCTTTATTAAAAAATGTTATATTATTTATTTCAATAGTACAATTATTAAAAAATATAATGTAATTTTTATTTAAAATATAATCAATATTATTGCAATTGTTAATTAATTTCAAATTAATTGCATTTTTTATAAGAACTATTCCAACTTCTAACTCTACTATTCTTAATTCATTTTCAATTCGTTTTAAACATTTATTACAAGTTTTATTTAATAGATTAGAAATACTTTCTGAAGTTGGTTTTAATTTATTTTTGTATCTTTCTTGTTCTAAATAATACGATTTATTCTTGAAAATTATAATATCAGAATAACCTATGTTAATTTCTTCAAACATTAAATTTGGTTAATTTTAAAAATATCTATATTATAATAATCTATTTCTTCTGGTGTAAGCATTGATCTACATTATACCATGTTTAGAAAATACGACATTTTCTTGAATTTTTTCAATTTCGTCACCAAGAAGATTTAGATTTGTTAGTATTTGTAAGAATTGAATTTGCTTTATTAAGTTTCTATTATTAGTATTAGAATCGTTTAATATTTTGTTTAATAGTTGGTTACTTTTATTAATATCTTTTTGCAAAAGTTTAAGGTTTTCTTGAATATTATCATTTATTTTTATTTGATTATTAGAATTAGTTATTACGTCATGACTATTTTGGTCTAGTATTTTTAAATGTTCCTCCAATTCTGTTTTGTCGTCTTCATCCATTGTTCCGAAAATCCATTTTAAAAATGAACCCCCTACATTTAATAGAACCCTTTTGTGTCTGAATGGAATCAAAGTTTTAAACGTATGTTTAATTTTATTTATTTTATTGAACAAAGTTTTAATATTATTTTCGTCTTCTGGTAAATAAAATGTTGCGTTTATTTGCCTTTCGATCATGTCTATTGTATATTCAATGTCTTCTAAATCTACTATATGAATGATTTTACTGTAACTACTTATTATATCGATTTTTCCTTGCTGGAATATGGTATATCCGGCTTCATTTTCCAACTTTTCGACATTTATCCTAGCTTGACATGGGTTCAATAGGGTTAATAATATCGTTAGCAGAATTATCTGAAAATTTTTTAAAATTTCTTTTAGTACGAAAAGGGTGAATATTTTTATTTCTATTATCAAGTAACTTATTATTATTTGTCTTAGTATACTTAATTTTCTTATATTTAGGTAACTATTTATATCTTGCAATAGCGGGGTTTTGTATTAAAAGTTCGCCTGTGTTTGGTGGTTGGAAATCTTTCCTATTTTTATTTAATTTAAAAATATTTTTTTCTTTTTTTGATTAAATTTTATTTTTAATTTTTTGTAGATTTAACACTTTATTATTAATAAAATCTATTGGTTTTATTAGTGTTGTAGAATGGATCGTGTTATTATAAGCTTCTACTGCTTTTAAGATTTTATTTTCAATATCTAAATTGGGTTGTGTTATGTTAAGTATTCTAATATGTTCTATTAGCGTACCATGAGCTCTCTCTATGTCGGAATTTCCAGTATGACTTCTGGGTGAAGTATAATGAACTTCAATGTTTTCTGATCTACAAAAATCTTTTAAATTAAGGTTATCAAATTCATTATCAAAAACAAATTTTTTCGGTTTTCCAAATAATGAATTTCTAAATTTTAAGGCTTGCACTATTGTCATACTATTTCTATCAGTAAGTTTTATAGCCGAAAGATGTTTTGTGAATTTATTTTGTGAATAGTGGTTAGGAAAACTTCCTTTTTTATATAGAAAGTATCACCATGGATGATTTCATTCGGTTGGGAAGGAGTTTCTGAAATCTGAAATTTATATTGATTTGGGTTCCTATCATATTTAGCTAAATTACAAACGTCACAGTTATTTATGTATTTATAAATAAAATCTTTTAATTTTGGAAAATAGTACAAATTCTTTATTTCTACGTTTGCTACGTTGAAATGTAGCAGGAGGATTGTTTAATCCGAATGGCATCCTGACATACTCGTAATGACCTTGAGGTGTTGAGAATGCTGTTTTGGCTCGGTCTTTTTCATCTACAAGGATTTGATGAAATCCCTTTGCCAAGTCCAGCGCAGTGAAATATTGAGCTTTGCCCAACTTGTCAAATAATGAATCAATGTTAGGAATAGGAAATTTGTTTTCTATAGTAATTTCATTAAGTTTCCTGTAGTCGACAACAATTCTCCATTTCTTTGTTCCAGATTGATCAATTTTTTTTGGTACCACCCAAATGGGTGAATTATATGGTGAATTACTACATTTTATTATTCCCTGAGATAACATGTCAGAAACTTGTTTCTCTACTTCCTTTTCATGGACTTTGGGAATTCTATATATTTTAGCATATACCGGTTGACCATGTTTAGTAATAATTTGATGTTTAATGGCTTTAACATTTGTTAATTGTTGGCCTTCTTAATAAAACAAATCATTATTAGTTCGAACAATTATTTTAAGAATTTCAAATTCCTCTTTATTAAGATGACCCGTTTTAATATAGTCTACAATATTTTTTGATTTTAAATCTAAAGAATACAATTCATTTACTTGATTTTTATCGAAAGGAAATGAATGTAAGAATTTAGTAACTTTTCCTTCAATTTACATACTTTCATTATTCAAATCAATTTTTGCTCCTATTCCCTTAAGAATATTTTGGCCTAATATTGCATCGAACTTGTTACTATTAAAATTGAATACTTTCCCTGTCATAGTAGCATTATCATTAAATTCTTTAGGAACTCTAGTTATTATTTCATGGTTAATATAATTTTTACCAAACAATGTAGAAATTTGTATGGGTTTTTTTAACTTAATTAATTTTATATTAGGAAATGAGGTATTTTTTATTATAGATGTAGTAGAACCAGTATCAATTAAATAACTAAATATTTTATTATCAATATTAAACTTTACTATTGGTAGTGATTCTCTGGAGGCTTTAACTGAAAATTTTCTTCAATATTATATTGATCCTCAATTTCCATAGTTTCATTTGGTCGATTAATATTACTATAATGATTATTATTGTTAGAGTGATTATAATTTGGATAACGATTGTTATTCGAGTGACCGTTATTTTGGTAACGATTGTTTTTGTTAGTAAAATTACTAGAATTTTGATATCTATATCTGTTTCCAGAATTTTGATATCGGGAGTTTTGTTGGAAATTTCTTTGAATATTTTTATTTGAGTCAGGATTAAAATTATTATTATAATTAAAATTAGAATTACCGCGATTAAAATTAGAATTTTGTTTTTTATTTATTTTATTTAAAAATGTTTTTTATGGCTTACAACACAAAAAATGGTTTTGAAAGCCCGATCTTTCTATAAAAATTAATTTGTTATTACAATATTTATAGCAATATTTGTAGATTATAAACTTACTTACTACACACTTACATACTAAGCTTTATTTTTACATATTATATTTTAACAACAAACAAAAAAAAAATAAAAAAAAATAAAAAAAATAAAAAATTTAAAAACTTAAACATTTTCTACTTTAATGAATTTTTTAATTTAATTTTAAGCTTTAATTATATTAAATTGTAAAAGTTCTGTTTTTTGACAAATTCTATAACCCTATCATTGGAATTGCGGTCATCTGCCGATAGAGAACTCAATGAGATACCTAGTGATGTTCTGTGATTTACAGTAAGAGGGCATTCCTCAAAAATGTGGTGTACTGAAATAGTATTGAGCCTGCAATCACACTCATGTGTTAATGAGTTCTGATTGTCAAATAGGTAACTGTGTGTCAGATTAGTGTGTCCTATTCTCAACCTTGTCAGAACAGTAAGATCTCTTCGACTCAGATTATCATTGTTTTTCCACTTATCAATTTGTGGTTTTATGTTGTGCAATTTATTATTGTTTTTTGTATCCCAGTGATTTTGTTTTTTTCGAATTATGTGTTTATTTATTAATTTATGTAAGTCCGATGTAATAAATTTAAAAGAGTTGTGTAAGGGTTCTCTAACAGACTGTTTTGCTAATAAATCTGCTTTTTCATTTCCTTTAATACCTATATGTGATGGAATCCATAGAAATGCAAAATTGTTTAAAGATAGAGAGATCTCATCTCTTATTTTTTGTGCTAATGGATGTTTTGTAGTTATATTTTGAAGACCTTCAAGGCTGCTCAAAGAATCTGTGCAGACCAAAAAACTTTCATTATTAGATTCGTTATTTACATACTGAATACCTCGATATATAGAATATAATTCGGCTGTGAAAATTGTTGTATTTTCCGGTAGATGAAATTTTGTTTCGACTAAATCAATGTTGAATGCACAGCCTGTGGAGTTATTTATGACTGAACCATCGGTGAATATTTGTCTGAATTTTTTAAATTTATTATTTACTTTTTCTTTGTAAAGTTTTCGATAAATAGTAGTATTTGTATTATCTTTTTTATATGTTGCTAATTCCGTATCAATACATATGGGTTTCTGAAGCCATGGAGGTTCATTAAGTATTTTTTGTATGTCTATTGCGTTATCAAAGACATATAAACTTTCTTTTATATTTCTTAATCTGACAAAACATGGTTGTGTATTAAATTTTTTATCTTTAAACTTGGAAAATAAATTATCATCATTAAAAAATTCGAGTAATGGGTGGTTTTCGAAAGAAATTAAATTTGTTACATATTTAAGAGCAAACTTTTCTCTTCTAAGGTTTAAAGAAATTTCTCCGGAGTCTACAAGAAGACTATCAACAGGACTTGTTCGTAGTGCCCCTGTGGCTAAACGTATACCCATATTTAGTATTGTGTCTAAGGACTTTAATCTAGTTTTGTTAGCAGTTTCATAGATGAAACTGCCATAGTGAATTACTGAAAGTATTATCAAATTCAATAATCTTAGTAGAAGCTTTCTATTAGAACCGTAGTTTGTATTTGAGAGCATTTTCAGGATATTCAAGTTTTTTAAAGCTTTTGCTCTAACTGTTCTTATATGTTGATGCCAGTTCAGTTTTTCATCAAACGTTAGTCCCAGAAATTTAATTTTATCAGCATAAGTTAGTTTTTGATTTGTTAAAAACAAATCTTGTTTAATAATATTTTTCCTTTTTCTTGTGAATAACATGGCAACAGTTTTCTTTTCGGAAAACTTAAATCCTGTTTTATTGCTCCATTTTTCAAGTAGATTTAATTGTGTTTGTAGTTTTTTTTGCAATTTTTTTGGATTTTTTCCAGAAATAAACATTGTGAGATCATCGGCATAAGCAATATATTTTATTGGGCTTTTTATAATTTTTAGAACACTATTAATGGCTATGGTGAATAAAACAACACTTAAGACTGAACCCTGTGGGATACCATTTTCAATAGACTTTTCATCTGACAAAACTTCGCCAATCGTTACCTGGATCTTTCTTTTGCTTAAAAAATTTTGAATGAAATATATTATATTTCCTTTAATTCCCATTTTTAAGAGTTGACCAATTATGAGTCTTTTCCAGGCTATATCATAAGCTTTTTCTATATCGAAAAAGATAGCTAGAGTTGACTTTTTGCTAGATAATGCAGTCAATATTTCTGATTCTAAATATGAAAGATTATCGATCGTCCCCCGATTTTTTCGGAATCCTGATTGATAAATTGATATCAAATTATTTTTTTCGAAATACCAAATTAATCTTTTCGATATCATTCGCTCAAGAACTTTACAGCAACAGTTTGTTAATGCTATTGGACGGTAATTATTAGCACTCTTGGAGTCTTTCCCTGGTTTAAGAATGGGTATAATATAAGCGCTTCTCCATTTTGCTGGAAAAGAACCTGAAAGAAAGATTTTGTTATAAAAAGTAAGTAGTGCTTGCTTATGATGCAAGTTAAATTGTTTCAACATTTCATAATGAACTGTGTCAGGGCCTGGCGAGCTACCACTACAATCTTTAAGCGAGTTTTCTAGTTCTATTAAACTAAATTTTTTATTATATAGTTCATTTATTCCTGAAGGAATATTTGTTGGTTGTTTTTCAGTTGTCCTTTTGTATGTTAAGAAAGTTTTTGAATAATTATTATTAGAAGACATCTTACAGAAATGTGAGGCAACAATATTAACAATTTCATGTTTGTCAGTTATCAAGTTTTGATTATCTATAATTGAAGTAATTTCCTGATTTTTGGTTTTTCCGTGAATACGCCTAATTTGTTGAAAAATAAGTGATGGAGGAGTGTTACTGTTAATTGAATATACAAACTTTTCCCAAGATTCTTTTTTTGCCTGTCTTATAATTTTTCTAGTTTCAGATTTCACTTTCAAAAAATTTTTAAAATCATTTAAATCTAAAGTGCGTTTAAATTTTCTAAAAAGTTTGTTTCTATTTTTTATTGCCAGTTTACAATTATTGTTCCACCATGGAACTTTTTTCTTTACATTTTTATAATTTTGCATAGGAATTGCTATTCTTGCAGATTTTAAAATACTAGAGGTAAAGTATTCTTCATAGTCATCTATGTTCGTGAAATCATTTCTAGTTAAATTAAGTTGCTCTCGAAAAACATCCCAGTTTGCTTTTTTAATGTTCCATTTTTTTTTGAATCCATAAGAGTTATTACTATTGTCTGCAATTTGAAGAGATATAGGAAAATGGTCACTATTGTGTAAGTCTTCGTCTGTCTGCCAATCAAAATAAGCATTTAATATGGGACTACCGATTGTTATATCTATTGCACTAAATGTTCTGTAACTAAAACTAAAATGAGTAGGGTTTCCATTATTGAAAAGACACAAGTTATATTCATCTATGACGTTTTCAATTAGCTTTCCTCTTTTATCTACCTTAGTAGACCCCCATAGTGTATTATTGCAGTTAAAATCTCCTAAAATGAAGTACGGCGAATCAAAATGAGTAATAAGATTATCAAAATCAGATTTTGTGATATTAGTATCTTGGGGCAAATATAAATTGCAAATAATTAATTTTATTGGGTAAAAAATTTTAACAGCAATAGCCTGTAAATGAGTATTCAATGGGATTTCTTCACAACTAAATTTTGAATTTATAAAAATGGCGACACCACCATGAGCAACTGTTAATGATATTACATTTTTGTAAAAAGTGTTGAAATTTTTTATTGAAGGAGCATAATCATCTTTGAATTTCGTTTCTTGAATGCAAAAGGCAATAGGATTATATTTATTGATTAATAAATAAAATTCATTAATATGCGTGTTAAAACCACCGCAATTCCATTGTAAGATATTAGTCATCGAAATTGTCAAAACCTAAAGAGTCATTGTCACTAATACTATTTTCTGATACAATAATCATTGATTCATTATTATTACAATTTGTTATTTTTTTCTTTTTATTTTTTTTTTCCATTTTTTTTAATTCTCGTTTTTGTTTTTGATTTACTGCTCTAGAAAATAAAAGTTTATTATTATCTAATTGCTTTACCTTAAGTTGTGGTATAGTTTTTTTTTTAGATGTTGATGATTGTTGTTGTTGGTGATCATATGTTGAGAATTGGGATTTGTTGATTAAAACCGGTTCATTATTTTTATCAGATGTGCTATCCGTAATTTTAATGCATGTGCATTTACAAGTACATTTATTTTTTGTACTCAGAATATTTGCAAAAGTTGATGGAAGTGGGTTTCTTATTCTGTACCTACGATTTGCTTCCTTAATATCGACGCTTTCCTTTATTTGAATTGCCTTTATTTCTCTTTCTTTTTTAGTACGTGGGCAGACTTTATCAAACGTACTATGTCCTTCATTGCAGTTGACGCATTTCGCTGGTTTTGTACATTTTTCATTTACGTTCTTGAGATGTTCATCCTCTCCACAATTTGAACATGCTTTGTTTTCTTTTTTGCAACTATCTGTTATGTGATTAAATTTTAGGCATTTGAAACACCTAAGTGGTGGTGGTATGTATGGAAACCACATATTTTTCAGGGTGTGTGGTCAGGAACAGATCCGAGAGGTAGCTATCTTGATCAGCACGATCCGGGATCCTAGTGGGATTTTGGACAAGTTCAGAAAGATGGAAAAGAGATGAGAATAGTTCAACTTGTTTCCCAATTGAATTTTAACTCAGAGAGGTGTTACTAGAAAAGTGAAGCCAGTCTCTATTATGAATATTGAAATCACCCGCCAGAACAATTTCAGTTCCTGGATATGAATCCAAAATTTCATTGATCTGGTTTGAGAGATTTTCAATTTCCACAACAGTCTCCTTTTCACTTGAGTTGGGTGATCTGTATAAGAAACAGAAATGTATGACTTGCTTTCTAACAAGGAGATTTACCCAAACATAGTGGAAAGTTGGGCTAGAACATTTGAATTTATTAAGAGTGTTGAAAGCTGTGTAATTTTTAATATAGATGGCGATACCTCTTTTAGACACGAAATGTGAAACGAGTGTGTAGCCAGTAATATTAAAATTATCATTCTGGCCGTTAATTTCAGTTTCACATAGGGCAAGAATTGCTGGTTTGCTAGAATTTAAATGGCAAGTGACGGCATTGAAATTCGTCTGTAAACCGCGTATATTGAAGAAATCTATATTAAAATTGGTAATTTTGTAAAATTTTAAAAAACAATATAAGTAAAAATCAACAAATTAAAATTTATAATTAGATAAAAACGTGAAATATCAAATTAAAATTTAAATTGATAAAGAAACAATAAAAATTATAAAAATTATATGTGTACGATATGAATACTGCGAGCTTGACAACACAATTTGTTTGTGAATTAAATTAAATTAAATTAAATTAAATGTTTGCCTTGAATGTGCAAATGATTTATAAAACGTTCAACAGTTTTTAGCATACACTGTGAAGGGACCTTATTGAACGCAGTTACAACCAAAAAACACACCCAAAGCAAACCTTACATGCAATACAACAAAAGAAAAAGAGCACGTTATAGCAAATAAAAATTATTGATTAATTAAGTTGATATTTACACACACTATTATAAATAATAGTAAAATTTACAATAATATTAAAGTCTTCTCAAGATCTTTTATGAAAAAGTAACAGTAAATTAGAATAAGTAAATACAAATTACAAATTAAAATTACAAATTACAAATTACAAATTAAAATTACAGTTTAAGTTATTATACGAAAGGCTGTTCATACGAAAGGTCTCGGGTTCAAACCCCGGCTGGGTCATATAGATTAATAAAAAAATAATATAAATTTTTCTTATAATATATAAGTTTTTTTTTTCCTTGCCACTCCTATGAGGAGTATAGGGCATCCACTAATTCATTTATTATTCATATTTGATTAATATATAATTATTATAATATAATTAAATTCAAAATAAGTATATATGTCTTGTAAATTATAATTAATATCATATTGTAATATATAACAAAATAATAATAGAATATAATTCTTGTGTAAGATAATAGATGGCGTAGAAATAAAGAAACGCCTCAAACGCCACACAAACGTACAATAGCTACAGCCAAGTAATCAACGGCTTAGTCAAATATGAATAATAAATGACTTAGTGGATACCCTACGATCCTTATAGGAGTGGCAAGGAAAAAAACAAGAGAGGATTATACAGAAAACAGAACTGAGCGTTATATAAGAAACTATACGAGTGTTAGACATAAGCAACAACCCAAATTCAAATATTAAAAAGAAATTGTAAATTTTCGGGTAAAATTAATATTGCCATTCTGCTTAAAGCTATCAACAATACTGATGCAAATCCAGGCCCATCTCACATTTGAAAATATCGACTCGGAGTTAAGATACACGGAAATCAATCTGGAAGATGTAGAACACATCATTAACCCCAAAGAAATTTCAGATATATTAAATAATTTAGAAAATAACGTAAATATATCAAATATACAGAATAACCCTATTTTATTCCATCAATTAAATGTTGCGAAAAACAAGGTTAAAAGTTTGATTCCATACAGACATAAACGGGGCTCAGTAAATTTCGTTGGTACTGTTCAACAATGACTGTATGATACAATGGACGATTCTGATCGACAAGAAGTTGAAGATCATCTAAAAATAGTTGACCAAAATAAAAATAATTCCGTAACAAATTTAAACAGTCAAACGCGAATTAATAACGATATTAATAACACTTTTATTAAGCTTAAACAAATTATTATTGAAAATGATAGATCCTTAACTAATGAAAAACTTAACGATATAAAGACTCAATGCACAACAATATACAATTATTTACTCTACACAGATTTTGCACTAAACATTAAAATTATACAAGACAATATTAAACACAACACAAGACAATATAGCATTAGCTAGACTAGGAATTATAAATGATGTTGATTAATGATTGTACTAAATTACAAAATATTAAATTAGCCACATTATTGATAATAAAGAAAACATAGGTTTTGGTACAATGATTATTTCACGTATATATCATTTGTACATGAAATAAGCATTGTACCTACCAAAAACTGTGTTAATTTCAATAAGTTTACTTTTTTTTTTTTTATTATAGTTTTCTATTTAGTGCCTATTCAATAGCACTGTTAATAAATTTTATATTACAAATTTAAATAAGTAGTTAAACCACTCCATAACTATTATTCAATTACATACTTTATTTTTAAATTTTAAATTCAACAATTATACAATTATACAAAAGATTATCAAAATACATATATAAAATTGAGAGAAAAGACAGAATAAAAAATTAACTTTAATTAAATATTCTACTAAGAAAAATTACAATATAATTTAATTTTTAAATTCTCTTAGGTTTTTTTTATTTTTGATATTATTTTGATATTAGGTAGGTAATAACACTTAACACTCTCTAAGATTTTTAAATTTTTTTTAAATATAAAATACAGATAAATTCCTCTCGTAACACTTTTAAAAACTTAACACTTTCTCGTTGCCACCTGATAAACCATTTTTTAATTATAATTATAAAACATTTTTTGCATATTCGATTTTCCCCATCTAATTAAATATCTTCAAAATACATTAATGGATTCCGATTTGAAAACCTCAGATGGTATAACCTCAGATTCCGATGGTAAAAACCTCAGCAACACAAATATTTAGTAGAATAGTCAGTGCCGCTATAAGAACAATAATTGAAACATCTGGTTTTAAAGTTGTTACTAAAGAAGTTGCAAAGGTTTTGTATTAGCGTTTTGTAAACTTTTTGAGTGTCTCAATAGTGGATCATTATATTCTGATAATAAATATCGATCTGCTATTTAGTCTAATACCTTGCGTTTGAATTTTTAAAATATTGTATGAATGATTACTCAGAAAATATTTCATTGATTAAAAAGAAAAAGTATATTTTTCAAAGGGAATGAAAATAATTTTAATTTTATATTAACATACACATTTTTTTATATTTTATACTTTTACAATAATAATTCTTGTACCTATGGTTGGGTTATGAAAACAACTTAAATTGATTGAAAAAAAAAAGATGTAGAATCAAGGTTTTTTCTTTTTTTAAGAAATCGAAAAAGTTATATGAATATATACAGATGTACATACATAGATTGACATACAAACAAAAAAAAAAGAAAAAGAAAAACTAAAATAAAAATAAACTGAAATATATATAAATTGTATATATATACAATATGCATAATCGTAAAGTAGACGCCAAATATTGTATATATACAATTTGCATAATAATAAAATAGACTCCAAATAGTGGCATTTACGGTACCAGCAAAAGTACACCAATGCCAGTTCAATCTAACACTCTTGTCGTCAACAAAAACAAGGACGACAAGAAGAAAAATGAAAAGGAACGCAAATCTGCTGGGGTACTGAAGAAAGAAAAGTACAACACTGCTCTTTTCATTCTCAACACGGTAGCTGAGAATGAAAAAGCACTAACTATTCATGAGAAGGACGCTGCGGATAAAGTTAAGTACCAACTTGTCGTAGATGAGTTTCTAAAGGTACAAGACGGTAAGAACGGGAATAAATGTGTATACATTTAGGATAAAGGAACAACTGATCAGAAGCTCAAAATGAGATCAACAATGCAGCTAAAAGAGCCAATAGAAAACGGGGCACTAGAGGATTGGCATCAAAAGGCGCCAAGTGTGAGAGAAAGCCCAGAACAGAAAGGCTACTTATGCCAAGAAAATGCAAACCTACAAAGAAGTAGCTATCAATCAGCTACACGTGGCACTGATTGATGGGCTATCGAACAGTGGGAAGCCAATCACGAATAGTTGGAGCCAGATAGAATCTAATTTATCCGGGATGGTAATGGAACACGTTTAGGAACACCCGGAAGGACTTGTCATATCGTTTGACTCTGCTTACTTGTTGAGAGGATGCAGAGTAATCAAGTGCAAAAAGCAGGTGTCTTTGGATTTCCTCAGCGAATTCGTAGCTAAGATTAGCGATAAATGGGTTGGCTTGAAGTTCAAGCTTATCGCGGCTGGGGAAATTCCAAGGAGACCTAGGACGCGCATTTGGTTACCCCAGATGAGCGTGAACAATGGATAGGTTCTTCAATGTCTCAAACTCCAGAATTCGAGAATCCAGATGGAAAATTCGAGGATTGTACAGGCTGACGAGCCTCAAAAAGTAAGTCCCTCCTGCTCATGATAAATGCGAAGTGCCTAGATAAACTCGAGAAGGCAGATTACAGAATAAGGTATGTCAAACTCAAAATTTTCAGGGCTCCAGCTGACGAAGAAGATCCAGATGTGGGTCTAGCTTCTAAGCTGATAGACGATCTCACGATCGACAGAGATCCTCTTAGACAGAATCCGGCACCAGGTCATGGAGGTGCGAAAAGGGGTAATAATTCCAAAGGTAGTGCAGATTGATCTCAGGTACTTGAGAAGTGCCTCGAATAATCTGCTGGTTTTCCTCAGCGAGGAAAATATAGACATCAGCCTCATTCAAGAACCTTGGGTCAGAGGTACTGATATCAAGGGCCTACCTCATAAAGACTATAATCTTTTTACAAAAAAGAAACAGGTAAACCTAGAGCTTGTATTTTAGTAAAAAAACAATTCAATGCTTTTCTTCACCCCGATTTTAGCTTATCTGATTTGACTGTCTTCAAAGTAGAAGGGCTAGGTGGAGAAAGTCTCTACATCTCCTCTGCATATATGGCTCGTGACGATCCGTCACCACCAGAAGAAGTTCGAAAACTTGTTAGAGCGACAAGGCAAGACAACCTACTCATCGGATGTGATGCCTATGCTAGGCATTCCTTATGGGGTAGTTCGGAGAACAACGAACGTTATGAGTCACTGTTTGATTTTCTAATTAACGCTAATAGTAAAATGTGTAGCAACACATCCAATTTTATCTTTATAATTTCTAGCAGGTATAACGGTTGGGAAGAAGTAATAGATATTACTTTAGCTACTAACAATAATATCATTGGAGTTGCACACTGGTTTATGTGTAGTCAGAACTCCTGTTTAGATCACAAATATATAGTCTTTGTCCTTTGATGTAAATCTTCAGATGAATATTTCCAGATTCTACAGAAATCATAAAAGAACTGACTGGGTAAATTTCAAGCGGATTACACAGTCAAAACTAAATAATTTACTGAAAATCAAAACTGAAACGATCGAAGAACTGGATACAAAGCTTGAAACTTTTGAAAAGGCTATTAGAGTATCATTAAAGTCTATTGTTCAATTAGTCGTGGAAAGAAAACGTACTCCCCTTGGTAGAGCGAAGACTTAGCCTGCCTTAAAAGTCTGACTAAGTCTATATTCAACAATTTATTCAAACAGAAGTACTTATAAAGATTGCCTAAAAGTATATCAGAAAACCATCAAAGAAGCTAAGCGGCACACTTGGATGGAATGTTGTCGATCTATCGAAACTACGAGGGATTCAGCGAGAATCTGTGAGATTCTGTCCAATGATAGTTCTTGCCCGCCCTTAATCAAAAGAACGGTTTGGAGCTGGGTTAATTTTCAACTGAATCTTTAGAATTGTTAGATAACACTCATTTTCCAGTATGCAGCACGATAACGGTAATGTAATTTCATCTAATGGAAATTCTGTATTCCATGGAATTTTTGGGCTATAAAAAGTTTTTTTTCCATATTAATCGCCTTGCATTAGTGGCATAATTCGGATTATGCTGCAAAAGTCATTAAAGCTATCGACTTCGTGGCTTGTCTCCATTTTCAGTAGCTGTTTAAAGCTTAGTTATGTTCCCCGCAGTTGGAAGAGAGTCTTTATTCCAAAGTCCAGAAAGTGGGACCTTGAGTCTGCATAAGACTTCAGCCCATTTAGCTTGTTCTCCTTTCTCTTCAAAACCATCTAGCGTATTTTGCATTATCAGATTAGGCAACACTTTGAGGTAACTCAAGTATCGAAATCCCAACAAGCGGACTTAAAAGTAGATACACAGAAACGGCTCTTCATGAGGCGGTCAGCACAGTTGAACATTCCATTAAGTATAAACAATATACCTTAGCCACTTTCTTTCTTTAACAATTTTAACACCCAATTCATTGAAGAAGCTCTCACCCAGGTGGGGGCAGAGCACTTCCTGAAGGGTTGGATTATCTCCATGCTTAGTTCGAGAATAATCTATGCGAAAATGGGAAACAGTAGTGTTACTAAATTATTCAACAGGAGTACACCACAAGGAGGTGTAATATCAACTTTGCTATAGCTAATTGTTATAAACAAATTTGTAATAGCACTTAATGAGGAGGGAATAAAAGTAGTGGCGTATGCGGATGATGTGGTGATACTAGTGTCAGGCCAGTTTATATCCATGATTAGTGAGATCATGAATAGAGCTCTAAGCAAGATTTCCTACTAGGCCACAAGCTGTGGCCTAGGTGTCAACTCAGAGCAGAGTAAAATGGTGCTCTTCACGACAAAATACCTACTTTTGTCCTACCGCAACTTAATAATTATACTCCAATGCTACCAGAGCTAAGAATCTCGGCGTTATTCTAGACTCAAAGCTTTCCTGGAAATTTCACATCGAGTATAGAGTTAAGAAAACCTGCGTTGCTCTCTTTATTCTAACAAAACTATGGGGTATACAGCCAAAGATGTCGCTTTCAATGCACATATCCCAGATGAAGGGAGTTAGTGCTGGTATTTTCTCGGAGAAACTAAACATTCCGAAATCCTACAGACTCACCCATACAGCTATCATCTTTCAGGCGGAGATACTAGTAGTTAGAGAGGCTGCTCGAGTTTTGAAAGGAAATAACACACACTATTTTCATTAATTTTTTTTTTGTTTATGTAAGTCATAAGCGCCATTATCTTTCTATTAAAATTCTATTAAAAAAGTAACTAAATACTTAATAAGTTGAATTCCTTTACTAAATTGTAGATTAATGTTAAATTTTTTTTTTTTTAATGAATTATATATTTTTTAATTTGGCTTGTAAGATTTGAAATTTTGTACACTCTTGTATGTAAATAGAAAGGAATTAGTTGATAATAAATAAATAATAGTAATAATAAAAATGCCATCGGTTGCCATCTGTGTGGACAGTCAACCCGCGATTGAGGCCATTAATGGAAATAGTACAACCTCAAAGCTTGTTAGAGGGTGCCAAGAGGAACTTGCCCTAACAAGCGAAAGGTTAAACATAACCCTCTTGTGGGTGTCTGGGCATAGTAATATTAAAGGAAATGAAAAAACTGACGAATTAGCAAAGGAAGGAGCTACCCAGAACACTAACTCTCCTGAAAGAGTCAGTTGTCCAATCAGTACCGTTAAGGAACGGATCATTCCTTTATATACAGCGAAATAGCAATAGGTGGAGGAATCTGAACAATCGCACCATATCTAGAACATTGTGGCCGACATACAACAAAAGAAGATCAAATGAGTTGATATTCAAATCTCGCATAGACAAAACCAGATTAGTGGCAATCATAACAGGTCACTGGCCAGTAGGCACGTATGCAGCCAAATCAGGAATCCCTAACAACATCTCCTGCAGGAGTTGCAAAGAAGCAAACGAAAGTGAGAACCTGGAGCACTTTCTTTGCAGATGTCCGGCTCCAGCTAGAGCCAGACTTCTCTCACTCGGTGAACCGTTTTACCATAACCTCAGCGCGCTCTCTGAACACAAAATTAAAGAACTGATTTCGTATCTGAACTTCCCGGGTTGGATATAAAACCTATCCTAAGCACAGGATAGGTTTTATATCAGCAATAACACAGGATATGTGAGTGAAGTTGTATCAAAATGCGCAATCTATTGCTAATTGAGGCTTTGACACAGGTCTTTTAATCATTCCAATTTTTAAAAACATATAATTTCTTATTTCTTTACTTTTATTTAATTATTCAACATTTATTAATTATTTCAGTTTTACTATTTTTAATTATCTAAATTTTATTTCCAATTATCACCAGGTTTTCACAAAATACAATTTCTTAATTTCTTACTTTTATTAAATTATTTAAAATGTATTAATTGTTTAATTCTTAATATGATTTCCATCTTGGCAAAGTTTGTTGGTTGTAAGAAACTGGAACTAGAATTATACTTATATCTTACTTATATAAAATACTTATCAAACGAAAGAAGAACATCTGTGTCTTTCAAAGGAGTATTTCCCAAATATAATATAGTTGTGAATATTATAGCGTACTTTTATCGTTTACGCAGTGGTTTTATCTTTGGTTTTTAGTAGTGAGTTCCATTGCGTAGTTGTCCGTCTCCCACATTCGGCCGTCGTGACTCGACACTCGACCCGGTTGTCGTATTCCATTTCTTCGTCATTTTTGCAACACTTGTGATACTCCTGCGGTCTTGTGTTCTCCCAATTTCTCATCTTCATACCAGCCGTCTTTTAATTTATTCGTTATTTTCTTTGGACCGAGAAATTTTGGTGAGAAAACTTGAGGCCGAACCCAAACTGTGTGTGTGCGACTAAGTCGTTTATATTATATACTAATTCCTGTTTCCTACCTTTGTCGAAGCTTTTTTTATTTTCTTTTTGTATTTTCACAATATTGTCACGCGTTTGTCTTTTAATTTTCTCTCGTTACTCGTTTAGTTCGTCGCATGAGATTTCGTCGATTAGTGTTTTAAGCTCTAAATCTTCTGGCAGTTTGATTCCTAGGCCAGTTAGTAGACTGAAAGGTGTGAATTTTGTACTGTTTGGTGGTGTGTTCTTTATAATTTGTTGTATTCTATTCTGATGTTTATACCAAGTTTTAGGTTTATGGTACTTTAATTTTGCGAGAATTGGAACCACCATTTTCTGCATGCATTCCCACTTGGCCTTCCTCCGTGATATGCCCGTAGTTATGATAAGTAGTTGTTGTATTTTGTTACTGTTGCACTACTCCTTCAACGCTGTCGAAGTGAACCCTGCCCCCCTGTTCGAAATTATTCTTTTGGGATTGCCGAAGATTGACGACTGTTTTTGTAGTCTATCCACCACTGCGTCACCACCAGTATCTTTCGTGGGACTAAGCCCGACGAACTAAGAGAAAGCGTCTACGACTACCAGAATGAAGTTGTATGCTTCATGGGTTGTTTCCATCGGCTCTACATGTTCAATGTGATAGGTTTCTAACGGGAGGTTTCCTTTATTGATAGGTGTGAGAAATCCTTCTCTCCACATGTTTTAGCGTCTACGATTATTCATTCTACGCAATTTCTTATGATCTTAGCAACTTTTGATGAAACATGATTTTTCCAGGTATTGTTGGATTTTTCTAGCACCGAAGTTACCTTGTTTGTGTGCTATTAAAATTATTTTGTTCTCCATAGTTGATGGTAGAATCATTAATTACTTGTTTGGATTTTTATATAAGATGTTTTGTTTAAAGTAAAATTCACCGTAATTCTTTCCGTCGTTTAAAATCGTCTTAACTGGTCTAATCCACCGATTGTCTGATAGGGCGTCACGCAACTTGTGAATTAAAGAACTTTCTATGAAAATACAAGATACTCTGCTGAGTACATCAACATGCCTGATTCTTGATCCCGACCTGTCTTCCATCTCGTGATTTAGCTCTTGTAAAAACAGTGTCCATCATACAAGTCTACGTGGTACATTTTCTTTTTTCATTGTCATCGCGAATGCATTCCAATCCATGATGATTTTAAAGTTTATGTCCGAAAGGTATGTTCTCCACTTTTTAAGTGATGGAAATCACTTCAAGTTCATATAACGAGCATTTTTCTTCTGCAGCGTTGGTCTTTTGGCTCATGTATTGTGCGGAATGGAATTGTTCGTTCTTTGTATCTTCCAGAAGCAGTACTGCATCTTAAACGCACATAGCCGTGCCCGTGTGTGTTTCGGTTATGATTTTCGCGTCATATAATTGTAGTACGACGCTAGTGGTGAGAGCCATTTTGCGTTAATCAAATGCCGTTAGTTACTGTATTTTCATTCTGAGTTTTGTATCATTGCGGAGCAGATCCGTGACTGGTTTTGTAATTATTGAATAATCTCGAATAAACCCTTTAAAATAAACTGTTAAGCCGAGATTCGAGAGCTTTTCACTTGCTGAGAGTTTGAATTCGGAAACGGTTTTCATTCTTTCACTCGATGGTTTAATCGTACCTTTTCCTATCACATAACACAAAAAATTGACTTTCTTTTGTAATATTTTGCATTTATTCCATTTTATTTTCAGGCCATACGCAAAAGCTTTTCTTAACACCAGTTTTAAGTTTTCGACATTTTCGTTTTCGTCCATAGTTGGGATTATTATATCATACATATATACTATAATTACCTCATCCTTTATTAAATCTCTTAAAATTGCGCTTATGAACCTGCAAAAGGTCGTTGGTTTAATATTCCAAACGGAATAAAAAGAAATTCATATTCTCCGTTGTGTGTGACGAACGAGGTATCCTTCCTGTGTTTTTTCTTCCAATGTCAAGTGAAAAAAACCGTTTTTTTAAGTCTAACGTTGTATACACTTTAGCCTTCGGTAATAGGTCTACCACGTCATCGATTAGCACAATCGGAAAATTATCTCTGATAATCTTCCGGTTTAATTTCCGACTTCTTGATGACTCTTCACGAACCGGGGTTTTGTCAATTAAAATAATTCTCATTTCTACAGGTATGTTATGATATGATATGTTTATTTTCCATGGATTGTAATTTGTAACATTTTTTAATGTTAACACTTCGACCTTCTTTAACCCCAACTACATTTTCTGCGCTGGATATTTTTTAACATGGTCTAACTATATTCAAGTAGTTTTAAGATGACAGTCGACTTATAATTCGACAGACTAATTGCATTTAAAATATACTAGAGTAATTATTTTCTTCCTACAATGTTTCGCTAAGTGAAATTTGCTTCCGCTAGTGAAAATTCTTTTTTCAAGCTCCATATTTTCCTTTTTATTTCTATTACAAGTATTTTCAGGTTATCGCAATTCTGTATTTCTTTTAATACCTGTGTTCTTAAAAGGAGTTCCCTTCGTTAGACGACATTTGGATGCCTCAAATTTTTTCGTACCCTTTTATATTTTATTTTAATTGTTTCAGATTTTTGGACTAATAAAGTATGGCTTTATTTGCTCTTCTGTCTACAATTCCCTCTGTAAAGTACTCCATTATACTCTCATCATCTAAATTTATCAATTCCCCAATATCCTTGAGTGAATACAGATATTCGAGTAAGTTTTCTCCTGGATTTTTCTTGCCGGTTATCAACATTTTGTGAAATTCTTACGTCGATAGCTTTGAACTAAATTTCTCAGTTAGCTCTGTTTTTAGTGAATTTAAATCATGAATGTTTGACTGCCTGCGGATAAATAGCTTGTAAGAAGATAAGAAATTGTAATGAATTAAGTCTGTAAGAAAATGGTCAATAATTGTTCTAGTGGTTGTACCTATTCTAGTTGTGAAGTTTTCGTTAATGTTGTTATAAACTATATAACCATTACATAGTAGAGTGTTCAAATAATTTTTAACTTCAATATTATTTTTATTTAACAAGTTTATATTAAAATCACCTAGGACCGAAGAATTCTTATAAGTAGCAGTTATCTCGTCTAATTTATCAACAAATTCATTTAATTTGGTTTGATGTGCTCCATAAAAACACATTATATTAAAATTTTGTTCGAGTAGTTTTACTATAAGCATATTTTAGGAGTTAAAATTTTCTTCTCAAAAATTAAATTACTAACTAAATTAAAATTGATTAATATCTCTAAATTACTTAATTTATTGCTAGGTCTCTAAATATTTAGGTATAATATATTGAAATTATATTTGTAATTCAGCATAACACTTTTGCGCAGCCCTGTAAAATAATTTACTTTAGTATTTTCATATATATTAAAAGTCATTATTGTGGTAAGTGACAACAGTATTTTTCCATTCATAGCTACAATAGAATGAAGTTGTATGCTTCATGGGTTGTTTCCATCGGCTCTACATGTTCAATGTGATAGGTTTCTAACGGGAGGTTTCCTTTATTGATAGGTGTGAGAAATCCTTCTCTCCACATGTTTTAGCGTCTACGATTATTCATTCTACGCAATTTCTTATGATCTTAGCAACTTTTGATGAAACATGATTTTTCCAGGTATTGTTGGATTTTTCTAGCACCGAAGTTACCTTGTTTGTGTGCTATTAAAATTATTTTGTTCTCCATAGTTGATGGTAGAATCATTAATTACTTGTTTGGATTTTTATATAAGATGTTTTGTTTAAAGTAAAATTCACCGTAATTCTTTCCGTCGTTTAAAATCGTCTTAACTGGTCTAATCCACCGATTGTCTGATAGGGCGTCACGCAACTTGTGAATTAAAGAACTTTCTATGAAAATACAAGATACTCTGCTGAGTACATCAACATGCCTGATTCTTGATCCCGACCTGTCTTCCATCTCGTGATTTAGCTCTTGTAAAAACAGTGTCCATCATACAAGTCTACGTGGTACATTTTCTTTTTTCATTGTCATCGCGAATGCATTCCAATCCATGATGATTTTAAAGTTTATGTCCGAAAGGTATGTTCTCCACTTTTTAAGTGATGGAAATCACTTCAAGTTCATATAACGAGCATTTTTCTTCTGCAGCGTTGGTCTTTTGGCTCATGTATTGTGCGGAATGGAATTGTTCGTTCTTTGTATCTTCCAGAAGCAGTACTGCATCTTAAACGCACATAGCCGTGCCCGTGTGTGTTTCGGTTATGATTTTCGCGTCATATAATTGTAGTACGACGCTAGTGGTGAGAGCCATTTTGCGTTAATCAAATGCCGTTAGTTACTGTATTTTCATTCTGAGTTTTGTATCATTGCGGAGCAGATCCGTGACTGGTTTTGTAATTATTGAATAATCTCGAATAAACCCTTTAAAATAAACTGTTAAGCCGAGATTCGAGAGCTTTTCACTTGCTGAGAGTTTGAATTCGGAAACGGTTTTCATTCTTTCACTCGATGGTTTAATCGTACCTTTTCCTATCACATAACACAAAAAATTGACTTTCTTTTGTAATATTTTGCATTTATTCCATTTTATTTTCAGGCCATACGCAAAAGCTTTTCTTAACACCAGTTTTAAGTTTTCGACATTTTCGTTTTCGTCCATAGTTGGGATTATTATATCATACATATATACTATAATTACCTCATCCTTTATTAAATCTCTTAAAATTGCGCTTATGAACCTGCAAAAGGTCGTTGGTTTAATATTCCAAACGGAATAAAAAGAAATTCATATTCTCCGTTGTGTGTGACGAACGAGGTATCCTTCCTGTGTTTTTTCTTCCAATGTCAAGTGAAAAAAACCGTTTTTTTAAGTCTAACGTTGTATACACTTTAGCCTTCGGTAATAGGTCTACCACGTCATCGATTAGCACAATCGGAAAATTATCTCTGATAATCTTCCGGTTTAATTTCCGACTTCTTGATGACTCTTCACGAACCGGGGTTTTGTCAATTAAAATAATTCTCATTTCTACAGGTATGTTATGATATGATATGTTTATTTTCCATGGATTGTAATTTGTAACATTTTTTAATGTTAACACTTCGACCTTCTTTAACCCCAACTACATTTTCTGCGCTGGATATTTTTTAACATGGTCTAACTATATTCAAGTAGTTTTAAGATGACAGTCGACTTATAATTCGACAGACTAATTGCATTTAAAATATACTGGAGTAATTATTTTCTTCCTACAATGTTTCGCTAAGTGAAATTTGCTTCCGCTAGTGAAAATTCTTTTTTCAAGCTCCATATTTTCCTTTTTATTTCTATTACAAGTATTTTCAGGTTATCGCAATTCTGTATTTCTTTTAATACCTGTGTTCTTAAAAGGAGTTCCCTTCGTTAGACGACATTTGGATGCCTCAAATTTTTTCGTACCCTTTTATATTTTATTTTAATTGTTTCAGATTTTTGGACTAATAAAGTATGGCTTTATTTGCTCTTCTGTCTACAATTCCCTCTGTAAAGTACTCCATTATACTCTCATCATCTAAATTTATCAATTCCCCAATATCCTTGAGTGAATACAGATATTCGAGTAAGTTTTCTCCTGGATTTTTCTTGCCGGTTATCAACATTTTGTGAAATTCTTACGTCGATAGCTTTGAACTAAATTTCTCAGTTAGCTCTGTTTTTAGTGAATTTAAATCATGAATGTTTGACTGCCTGCGGATAAATAGCTTGTAAGAAGATAAGAAATTGTAATGAATTAAGTCTGTAAGAAAATGGTCAATAATTGTTCTAGTGGTTGTACCTATTCTAGTTGTGAAGTTTTCGTTAATGTTGTTATAAACTATATAACCATTACATAGTAGAGTGTTCAAATAATTTTTAACTTCAATATTATTTTTATTTAACAAGTTTATATTAAAATCACCTAGGACCGAAGAATTTTTATAAGTAGCAGTTATCTCGTCTAATTTATCAACAAATTCATTTAATTTGGTTTGATGTGCTCCATAAAAACACATTATATTAAAATTTTGTTCGAGTAGTTTTACTATAAGCATATTTTAGGAGTTAAAATTTTCTTCTCAAAAATTAAATTACTAACTAAATTAAAATTGATTAATATCTCTAAATTACTTAATTTATTGCTAGGTCTCTAAATATTTAGGTATAATATATTGAAATTATATTTGTAATTCAGCATAACACTTTTGCGCAGCCCTGTAAAATAATTTACTTTAGTATTTTCATATATATTAAAAGTCATTATTGTGGTAAGTGACAACAGTATTTTTCCATTCATAGCTACAATAGAATGAAGTTGTATGCTTCATGGGTTGTTTCCATCGGCTCTACATGTTCAATGTGATAGGTTTCTAACGGGAGGTTTCCTTTATTGATAGGTGTGAGAAATCCTTCTCTCCACATGTTTTAGCGTCTACGATTATTCATTCTACGCAATTTCTTATGATCTTAGCAACTTTTGATGAAACATGATTTTTCCAGGTATTGTTGGATTTTTCTAGCACCGAAGTTACCTTGTTTGTGTGCTATTAAAATTATTTTGTTCTCCATAGTTGATGGTAGAATCATTAATTACTTGTTTGGATTTTTATATAAGATGTTTTGTTTAAAGTAAAATTCACCGTAATTCTTTCCGTCGTTTAAAATCGTCTTAACTGGTCTAATCCACCGATTGTCTGATAGGGCGTCACGCAACTTGTGAATTAAAGAACTTTCTATGAAAATACAAGATACTCTGCTGAGTACATCAACATGCCTGATTCTTGATCCCGACCTGTCTTCCATCTCGTGATTTAGCTCTTGTAAAAACAGTGCCCATCATATAAGTCTACGTGGTACATTTTCTTTTTTCATTGTCATCGCGAATGCATTCCAATCCATGATGATTTTAAAGTTTATGTCCGAAAGGTATGTTCTCCACTTTTTAAGTGATGGAAATCACTTCAAGTTCATATAACGAGCATTTTTCTTCTGCAGCGTTGGTCTTTTGGCTCATGTATTGTGCGGAATGGAATTGTTCGTTCTTTGTATCTTCCAGAAGCAGTACTGCATCTTAAACGCACATAGCCGTGCCCGTGTGTGTTTCGGTTATGATTTTCGCGTCATATAATTGTAGTACGACGCTAGTGGTGAGAGCCATTTTGCGTTAAACAAATGCCGTTAGTTACTGTATTTTCATTCTGAGTTTTGTATCATTGCGGAGCAGATCCGTGACTGGTTTTGTAATTATTTAATAATCTCGAATAAACCCTTTAAAATATACTGTTAAGCCGAGATTCGAGAGCTTTTCACTTGCTGAGAGTTTGAATTCGGAAACGGTTTTCATTCTTTCACTCGATGGTTTAATCGTACCTTTTCCTATCACATAACACAAAAAATTGACTTTCTTTTGTAATATTTTGCATTTATTCCATTTTATTTTCAGGCCATACGCAAAAGCTTTTCTTAACACCAGTTTTAAGTTTTCGACATTTTCGTTTTCGTCCATAGTTGGGATTATTATATCATACATATATACTATAATTACCTCATCCTTTATTAAATCTCTTAAAATTGCGCTTATGAACCTGCAAAAGGTCGTTGGTTTAATATTCCAAACGGAATAAAAAGAAATTCATATTCTCCGTTGTGTGTGACGAACGAGGTATCCTTCCTGTATTTTTTCTTCCAATGTCAAGTGAAAAAAACCGTTTTTTTAAGTCTAACGTTGTATACACTTTAGCCTTCGGTAATAGGTCTACCACGTCATCGATTAGCACAATCGGAAAATTATCTCTGATAATCTTCCGGTTTAATTTCCGACTTCTTGATGACTCTTCACGAACCGGGGTTTTGTCAATTAAAATAATTCTCATTTCTACAGGTATGTTATGATATGATATGTTTATTTTCCATGGATTGTAATTTGTAACATTTTTTAATGTTAACACTTCGACCTTCTTTAACCCCAACTACATTTTCTGCGCTGGATATTTTTTAACATGGTCTAACTATATTCAAGTAGTTTTAAGATGACAGTCGACTTATAATTCGACAGACTAATTGCATTTAAAATATACTGGAGTAATTATTTTCTTCCTACAATGTTTCGCTAAGTGAAATTTGCTTCCGCTAGTGAAAATTCTTTTTTCAAGCTCCATATTTTCCTTTTTATTTCTATTACAAGTATTTTCAGGTTATCGCAATTCTGTATTTCTTTTAATACCTGTGTTCTTAAAAGGAGTTCCCTTCGTTAGACGACATTTGGATGCCTCAAATTTTTTCGTACCCTTTTATATTTTATTTTAATTGTTTCAGATTTTTGGACTAATAAAGTATGGCTTTATTTGCTCTTCTGTCTACAATTCCCTCTGTAAAGTACTCCATTATACTCTCATCATCTAAATTTATCAATTCCCCAATATCCTTGAGTGAATACAGATATTCGAGTAAGTTTTCTCCTGGATTTTTCTTGCCGGTTATCAACATTTTGTGAAATTCTTACGTCGATAGCTTTGAACTAAATTTCTCAGTTAGCTCTGTTTTTAGTGAATTTAAATCATGAATGTTTGACTGCCTGCGGATAAATAGCTTGTAAGAAGATAAGAAATTGTAATGAATTAAGTCTGTAAGAAAATGGTCAATAATTGTTCTAGTGGTTGTACCTATTCTAGTTGTGAAGTTTTCGTTAATGTTGTTATAAACTATATAACCATTACATAGTAGAGTGTTCAAATAATTTTTAACTTCAATATTATTTTTATTTAACAAGTTTATATTAAAATCACCTAGGACCGAAGAATTTTTATAAGTAGCAGTTATCTCGTCTAATTTATCAACAAATTCATTTAATTTGGTTTGATGTGCTCCATAAAAACACATTATATTAAAATTTTGTTCGAGTAGTTTTACTATAAGCATATTTTAGGAGTTAAAATTTTCTTCTCAAAAATTAAATTACTAACTAAATTAAAATTGATTAATATCTCTAAATTACTTAATTTATTGCTAGGTCTCTAAATATTTAGGTATAATATATTGAAATTATATTTGTAATTCAGCATAACACTTTTGCGCAGCCCTGTAAAATAATTTACTTTAGTATTTTCATATATATTAAAAGTCATTATTGTGGTAAGTGACAACAGTATTTTTCCATTCATAGCTACAATAGAATGAAGTTGTATGCTTCATGGGTTGTTTCCATCGGCTCTACATGTTCAATGTGATAGGTTTCTAACGGGAGGTTTCCTTTATTGATAGGTGTGAGAAATCCTTCTCTCCACATGTTTTAGCGTCTACGATTATTCATTCTACGCAATTTCTTATGATCTTAGCAACTTTTGATGAAACATGATTTTTCCAGGTATTGTTGGATTTTTCTAGCACCGAAGTTACCTTGTTTGTGTGCTATTAAAATTATTTTGTTCTCCATAGTTGATGGTAGAATCATTAATTACTTGTTTGGATTTTTATATAAGATGTTTTGTTTAAAGTAAAATTCACCGTAATTCTTTCCGTCGTTTAAAATCGTCTTAACTGGTCTAATCCACCGATTGTCTGATAGGGCGTCACGCAACTTGTGAATTAAAGAACTTTCTATGAAAATACAAGATACTCTGCTGAGTACATCAACATGCCTGATTCTTGATCCCGACCTGTCTTCCATCTCGTGATTTAGCTCTTGTAAAAACAGTGCCCATCATATAAGTCTACGTGGTACATTTTCTTTTTTCATTGTCATCGCGAATGCATTCCAATCCATGATGATTTTAAAGTTTATGTCCGAAAGGTATGTTCTCCACTTTTTAAGTGATGGAAATCACTTCAAGTTCATATAACGAGCATTTTTCTTCTGCAGCGTTGGTCTTTTGGCTCATGTATTGTGCGGAATGGAATTGTTCGTTCTTTGTATCTTCCAGAAGCAGTACTGCATCTTAAACGCACATAGCCGTGCCCGTGTGTGTTTCGGTTATGATTTTCGCGTCATATAATTGTAGTACGACGCTAGTGGTGAGAGCCATTTTGCGTTAAACAAATGCCGTTAGTTACTGTATTTTCATTCTGAGTTTTGTATCATTGCGGAGCAGATCCGTGACTGGTTTTGTAATTATTTAATAATCTCGAATAAACCCTTTAAAATATACTGTTAAGCCGAGATTCGAGAGCTTTTCACTTGCTGAGAGTTTGAATTCGGAAACGGTTTTCATTCTTTCACTCGATGGTTTAATCGTACCTTTTCCTATCACATAACACAAAAAATTGACTTTCTTTTGTAATATTTTGCATTTATTCCATTTTATTTTCAGGCCATACGCAAAAGCTTTTCTTAACACCAGTTTTAAGTTTTCGACATTTTCGTTTTCGTCCATAGTTGGGATTATTATATCATACATATATACTATAATTACCTCATCCTTTATTAAATCTCTTAAAATTGCGCTTATGAACCTGCAAAAGGTCGTTGGTTTAATATTCCAAACGGAATAAAAAGAAATTCATATTCTCCGTTGTGTGTGACGAACGAGGTATCCTTCCTGTATTTTTTCTTCCAATGTCAAGTGAAAAAAACCGTTTTTTTAAGTCTAACGTTGTATACACTTTAGCCTTCGGTAATAGGTCTACCACGTCATCGATTAGCACAATCGGAAAATTATCTCTGATAATCTTCCGGTTTAATTTCCGACTTCTTGATGACTCTTCACGAACCGGGGTTTTGTCAATTAAAATAATTCTCATTTCTACAGGTATGTTATGATATGATATGTTTATTTTCCATGGATTGTAATTTGTAACATTTTTTAATGTTAACACTTCGACCTTCTTTAACCCCAACTACATTTTCTGCGCTGGATATTTTTTAACATGGTCTAACTATATTCAAGTAGTTTTAAGATGACAGTCGACTTATAATTCGACAGACTAATTGCATTTAAAATATACTGGAGTAATTATTTTCTTCCTACAATGTTTCGCTAAGTGAAATTTGCTTCCGCTAGTGAAAATTCTTTTTTCAAGCTCCATATTTTCCTTTTTATTTCTATTACAAGTATTTTCAGGTTATCGCAATTCTGTATTTCTTTTAATACCTGTGTTCTTAAAAGGAGTTCCCTTCGTTAGACGACATTTGGATGCCTCAAATTTTTTCGTACCCTTTTATATTTTATTTTAATTGTTTCAGATTTTTGGACTAATAAAGTATGGCTTTATTTGCTCTTCTGTCTACAATTCCCTCTGTAAAGTACTCCATTATACTCTCATCATCTAAATTTATCAATTCCCCAATATCCTTGAGTGAATACAGATATTCGAGTAAGTTTTCTCCTGGATTTTTCTTGCGGGTTATCAACATTTTGTGAAATTCTTACGTCGATAGCTTTGAACTAAATTTGTCAGTTAGCTCTGTTTTTAGTGAATTTAAATCATGAATGTTTGACTGCCTGCGGATAAATAGCTTGTAAGAAGATAAGAAATTGTAATGAATTAAGTCTGTAAGAAAATGGTCAATAATTGTTCTAGTGGTTGTACCTATTCTAGTTGTGAAGTTTTCGTTAATGTTGTTATAAACTATATAACCATTACATAGTAGAGTGTTCAAATAATTTTTAACTTCAATATTATTTTTATTTAACAAGTTTATATTAAAATCACCTAGGACCGAAGAATTTTTATAAGTAGCAGTTATCTCGTCTAATTTATCAACAAATTCATTTAATTTGGTTTGATGTGCTCCATAAAAACACATTATATTAAAATTTTGTTCGAGTAGTTTTACTATAAGCATATTTTAGGAGTTAAAATTTTCTTCTCAAAAATTAAATTACTAACTAAATTAAAATTGATTAATATCTCTAAATTACTTAATTTATTGCTAGGTCTCTAAATATTTAGGTATAATATATTGAAATTATATTTGTAATTCAGCATAACACTTTTGCGCAGCCCTGTAAAATAATTTACTTTAGTATTTTCATATATATTAAAAGTCATTATTGTGGTAAGTGACAACAGTATTTTTCCATTCATAGCTACAATAGAATGAAGTTGTATGCTTCATGGGTTGTTTCCATCGGCTCTACATGTTCAATGTGATAGGTTTCTAACGGGAGGTTTCCTTTATTGATAGGTGTGAGAAATCCTTCTCTCCACATGTTTTAGCGTCTACGATTATTCATTCTACGCAATTTCTTATGATCTTAGCAACTTTTGATGAAACATGATTTTTCCAGGTATTGTTGGATTTTTCTAGCACCGAAGTTACCTTGTTTGTGTGCTATTAAAATTATTTTGTTCTCCATAGTTGATGGTAGAATCATTAATTACTTGTTTGGATTTTTATATAAGATGTTTTGTTTAAAGTAAAATTCACCGTAATTCTTTCCGTCGTTTAAAATCGTCTTAACTGGTCTAATCCACCGATTGTCTGATAGGGCGTCACGCAACTTGTGAATTAAAGAACTTTCTATGAAAATACAAGATACTCTGCTGAGTACATCAACATGCCTGATTCTTGATCCCGACCTGTCTTCCATCTCGTGATTTAGCTCTTGTAAAAACAGTGCCCATCATATAAGTCTACGTGGTACATTTTCTTTTTTCATTGTCATCGCGAATGCATTCCAATCCATGATGATTTTAAAGTTTATGTCCGAAAGGTATGTTCTCCACTTTTTAAGTGATGGAAATCACTTCAAGTTCATATAACGAGCATTTTTCTTCTGCAGCGTTGGTCTTTTGGCTCATGTATTGTGCGGAATGGAATTGTTCGTTCTTTGTATCTTCCAGAAGCAGTACTGCATCTTAAACGCACATAGCCGTGCCCGTGTGTGTTTCGGTTATGATTTTCGCGTCATATAATTGTAGTACGACGCTAGTGGTGAGAGCCATTTTGCGTTAAACAAATGCCGTTAGTTACTGTATTTTCATTCTGAGTTTTGTATCATTGCGGAGCAGATCCGTGACTGGTTTTGTAATTATTTAATAATCTCGAATAAACCCTTTAAAATATACTGTTAAGCCGAGATTCGAGAGCTTTTCACTTGCTGAGAGTTTGAATTCGGAAACGGTTTTCATTCTTTCACTCGATGGTTTAATCGTACCTTTTCCTATCACATAACACAAAAAATTGACTTTCTTTTGTAATATTTTGCATTTATTCCATTTTATTTTCAGGCCATACGCAAAAGCTTTTCTTAACACCAGTTTTAAGTTTTCGACATTTTCGTTTTCGTCCATAGTTGGGATTATTATATCATACATATATACTATAATTACCTCATCCTTTATTAAATCTCTTAAAATTGCGCTTATGAACCTGCAAAAGGTCGTTGGTTTAATATTCCAAACGGAATAAAAAGAAATTCATATTCTCCGTTGTGTGTGACGAACGAGGTATCCTTCCTGTATTTTTTCTTCCAATGTCAAGTGAAAAAAACCGTTTTTTTAAGTCTAACGTTGTATACACTTTAGCCTTCGGTAATAGGTCTACCACGTCATCGATTAGCACAATCGGAAAATTATCTCTGATAATCTTCCGGTTTAATTTCCGACTTCTTGATGACTCTTCACGAACCGGGGTTTTGTCAATTAAAATAATTCTCATTTCTACAGGTATGTTATGATATGATATGTTTATTTTCCATGGATTGTAATTTGTAACATTTTTTAATGTTAACACTTCGACCTTCTTTAACCCCAACTACATTTTCTGCGCTGGATATTTTTTAACATGGTCTAACTATATTCAAGTAGTTTTAAGATGACAGTCGACTTATAATTCGACAGACTAATTGCATTTAAAATATACTGGAGTAATTATTTTCTTCCTACAATGTTTCGCTAAGTGAAATTTGCTTCCGCTAGTGAAAATTCTTTTTTCAAGCTCCATATTTTCCTTTTTATTTCTATTACAAGTATTTTCAGGTTATCGCAATTCTGTTTTTTTTTTAATTCCTGTGTTCTTAAAAGGAGTTCCCTTCATTAGACGACATTTGGATGCCTCAAATTTTTTCGTACCCTTTTATATTTTATTTTAATTGTTTCAGATTTTTGGACTAATAAAGTATGGCTTTATTTGCTCTTCTGTCTACAATTCCCTCTGTAAAGTACTCCATTATACTCTCATCATCTAAATTTATCAATTCCCCAATATCCTTGAGTGAATACAGATATTCGAGTAAGTTTTCTCCTGGATTTTTCTTGCCGGTTATCAACATTTTGTGAAATTCTTACGTCGATAGCTTTGAACTAAATTTCTCAGCTAGCTCTGTTTTTAGTGAATTTAAATCATGAATGTTTGACTGCCTGCGGATAAATAGCTTGTAAGAAAATAAGAAATTGTAATGAATTAAATCTGTAAGAAAATGGTCAATAATTGTTCTAGTGGTTGTACCTATTCTAGTTGTGAAGTTTTCATTAATGTTGTTATAAACTATATAACCATTACATAGTAGAGTGTTCAAATAATTTTTAACCTCAAAATTATTTTTATTTAACAAGTTTATATTAAAATCACCTAGGACCGAAGAATTCTTATAAGTAGCAGTTATCTCGTCTAATTTATCAACAAATTCATTTAATTTGGTTTGATGTGCTCCATAAAAACACATTATATTAAAATTTTGTTCGAGTAGTTTTACTATAAGCATATTTTAGGAGTTAAAATTTTCTTCTCAAAAATTAAATTACTAACTAAATTAAAATTGATTAATATCTCTAAATTACTTAATTTATTGCTAGGTCTCTAAATATTTAGGTATAATATATTGAAATTATATTTGTAATTCAGCATAACACTTTTGCGCAGCCCTGTAAAATAATTTACTTTAGTATTTTCATATATATTAAAAGTCATTATTGTGGTAAGTGACAACAGTATTTTTCCATTCATAGCTACAATAGATACAAGAGTCATATTTAAATCAAAGTCATATTTAATTTTATCTTCTTTCTCTTTTTTTTTTTTTTTATTATTAAAGTGCACTTTTTGACGTAGTAAACTACATAATAACATTATCAAAAACATGTGCTCGTGTCGTGTTAAATATTAAATAATAATATAAATACGGTGATGTGTATTAAAGCATCATGTATACATTTAAATAATTTAAAAATATATATGTATATATATATTTTTTTTATGTTTAAGTAAGAAATATAAATTAAAGGCAAAAAAACATAAAAAAAACAAGTAAATGTAACAGTAAGTCGATGCAACCGACTTATTTATACCCTACACCAAAACAATTCAAATTAAATTAAAAATCCAGAAGTTTTTTAGTTAGGCTAAAAAAGTAAATGTTTTACAACCTTTGTACAAAATTTCAGGTTTCTATCTTTATTAAATTCGAAGATATGCTTGTGTGGTCTTGGGAAGTGTGTGAAGATACCCGGACCACCACCCCAATTCATCTCAAATTTTAGAGACAACATCAGAACAGGGTATCTTATATCAAATTTCAAGTTTTTATCTTTATTAATTTCGAGAATATGCTTGTTCGGTCTTGGAAGTTGTGTGGGAGATATCCGAACAACCATTCCAATTCATTCCAAATTTCAGGCAAATCAGGGATTCAGGAAACAACACCCTCGTACCAAATTCGAAATTTATATCTTTATTAATTTCGAATGTGTATATGTGTATTCGATTTTGGGCGTTGTGTGGGAGGTACCCGAACAACCACTCCAATTCATCTCAAATTTTATGGATATCAGGGATTCAGGAAAAAATACCCTAGTATAAATATTAAATTTGTATCTTTATTAATTTCGAAGATATGCGTGTTCGGTTTTGGAATTGTATGGGAAATACCCGATTCCATGGTCCGATTTCTCCCATTTTCAATCCTCCCCACTTTTCTTTAGTCATTGTTAACCTACAGTATAAATTTCATCAAGATAGCATCATTATTGTTTGAGTTATCGTGCGTACGGAAGGATGAAATCGCTAAATCGACTCGGGAGGTGATCCTGATTCAGAATATACTTATATACATGTCCATATCTATCTCGCTTCCATTTGGTGGTTACATTCACTTATATACTTTAGGTGTAGGATATAATAAAAATGTCTTTTGAAAATGTTCTTTTGAAAAATTAAAAAGAAATTTGTTATAATGTAGCAATGGTTTTAATAATTTAGGAATTTTGTTTTTTAATTTAACTAATTTTTTAATAATTTTCAGTAAGAATTTATGCATGTTAAGTGTAAATAATTTAAAGAGTTTTGTGTTTAATTGTAACTTAATATGGGTGGCGATTAAATTAATAGTAATTAATAATATTTGGAGTTTTAATTTATAAATTTTTAGTTGGTTCATTGAATATGTAAAAATATATAATAAGTACATACTTTTACATACATATATCAGTGTGCAAAAGTATGTACTTATTATTATATAATAAATACATACTTTTACACACATATATATTGGCTGTATTATTATTAAAAGTATGTACTTATCATATATTTTTACATATTCAATGAAACAACTAAAAATTTATATATATATATAACGAGATTAATAGTTGTAAGATAATATTTTTGATTTGATTGAGTAACATTTTTTAAGGAAATTAATAAAGTTGAATCAAATAATATTAAATACAAAAGAAAATTAAAAATTATAATAAATTTAATATAAAATGTCATTATAGTTTTAAGATCCTAACCTAACCTTTAAGAACCTTTGAAGTTTTCTTAATGTGGATAGTGTTGTTTTTGATCCATAGGTACTTGCATTCGTTGTTGATTTTAATTTGGCGAGCTTCGTAATAGAGTTTGGCTTGTAGTTGAGTTAAGCATTCCCGAAAAAATATTTTGTGGTTACCTTTATCGGCTAAACCTATATCTAATGTGAAAACATGTCCAGTGCTTCTTTTCTTGCTCATTAACTCAACTTTTACGGCATCTGTTTTCAGTTCCAAAAGGTACAGATTTGTGTTAACATCTTTAACTTTGTGGAGGCTGTAACTCCGTATAGAGTGGGGGTACAGAAAAAAGTTGCTCCATAAAATAATTTTTTTTTAAGATATCTATCCGCAACATAAATTTCATGGCTTTACTTCAACGAACGAACTTTTGAAAAATTTGTATAAAAATGAGCAAATCAAAAAGTTAGTTGTTGATTAAAAAGTTAGTTACAAATTGATCAAAAAATATTTTGTGTTAATTTCAATACTATAGCTTTATTAGTTTTGAGTTATCGTGCTGACAGACGAACAGGCGGACCGACAAAGCTTAATCCATGTTTAAAATTTCATTGCTCTTTCTTTAACGGTGGAGAAGTTTTGAAAGCAGACGGACGGACGAACGGGCAGAGAGAAACTAATAAGTAAATTTAAATAAGCAATAATAATTTGTGGTCTACTTACGAAAACGTTTTACAATTAATTTCGTCCGATAAGTCGCCACAATCATTTTCAGCGTCGCACATCCATGAATTAGGAATACAAAATCCATTTTGGCATTGGAATTGATCTACAGTGCAATTTTTATGAGTATCACTTCCTAAAAAATTTCGTTGTAAAATTAGTATTCGTTATAAAGTGAATTTTCAATACATTTTTATAAATAAAACTTACCACAATTACTTTCATCTTCGTGATTTCCACAATCATTATCTCCTTTTAAATTAAAGGAAGAAGAAAAAAGTTATAAATAATTAATATAATCTTAATCTAATGTAATTTTACATTAATTGTAATTTAACATGTAATTTAACAATAATTACCATCACATAACCATTGTTTTAGTATGCATTTATATGTTTTTGGACACATTATATGTGAACCAGATATTTCACAATCATTTGTAAATCGTTTGATGTCTTCACTATACTTATCGCAATCTTTTTCATCTTCTTCCTTTAAACAATTGACTGTTTTATCACACCTTTCCGTTTTTTGTATACAGGAGCATGACAAGGAACACAGCCATTCCCAGTCAGCACATGTTTTAGTGCATAACATTGGTAAGTTTTGCTCTAATAATGTTGACTCGTCTTCTATTACAGTAACATGAGGAAGAAAAGCTTTATCATTTCCTTTTAATATATTTTCAATTCTTTTGCTATCTTCCCTTATAGTATCAGGTCGACTATTTTTGCTAGGTATACCTCGAACGGAGTCATTCATTTTAATATCTATGGAATAAACTAAATCATGTTTACTTGAGTTGTATCTTGTATTCCATTTAGTTCCTTGTGATGAATGCATTGTTTTAGATGAATCTATACTCTTAAAATTTTTTGAAGTTTTTAGATTTTGTTGTAATTCATCAATCATCGTATTTTTTGTTTTGGTTTTGTCTGTGGAAAGTACTAAAAAAAATAATTACTTAGCTGTTTTTTTTTTATAATTGCAAACGCATTTGCTTTGGTGACATTAAAGTTAAAGGTTGACAATAATTTTTGTAAAAATGTTAAGAGAATTGAAAAAAAGGAGCTTTTATTTTAATATAAATGGTAGACTTTAACCAACTATTATAGTATGAGTCATATATTTTAGTTATAAGACTAGCTTCATTTTATTTACGTCAACTTTGGAGGTTCTTATTTATTTATTTATTTAAATCAACTATTTCTTTTGTCAAGAGACATTGGTAGTTTCATTTTGTTACTTTATCTTATACGAAACACAATTATACTATTTATATAATTACCTTACTTAATTTATATAATGTATAAGGTAGGAATTGTTTTCAAACCAAACATTTGTATTTTTGGAAATATGCAATACTTCAGTGCATGGAAACCTGACAAAAGTATTTTTAGAGTGATGTGTGTGCCTACTACCACTTACGGATGTCTGATATGCTCCATAAGCTTCTCAATCCAAGATATTACGTCAAAACCTTAAACACGAAATTTTACAAAATACGCCCGGTCGTTTTGGCTGTAGACGTTCCCACAGCCATACCAATAAACACGCACGCGCTCACACGCATCCACACACACACACACCCCCACACGCACACACATCCGACATCAAAATTTTTTACAGCCTTCTACGCACCGCAGTAGTACATTTTTGCAAAAATCTCGGGTACACATTTTTGGTATGAAAACATCACCTACCTTATACATAATTGTATGCAGTCGGTAAAAAAATATTTTATTTCTATAATAAATCAGTTAATGATCATATTTCTGTATTTTTATTAAATATTTAAATTTTAAATAAGACACAAATCTTAGACTAATAGTATTATTAGAGACACGAAATTTTCATTAAAAGTAAGAATTTTAAGATTTTTTAATTTTTAAAAAGGACTTTCGAAAGAAATATGCTTTATTTATTTAGTTTTTAATTTATAAATTTGAGCACCACATCCACTATGAACTGGTCGCAGCAGTAAATTAAAAATAAATTAAAAAAATACATATACCTTCTGTTGGCAGTTTTCAAATGATTTTTAGCTTTGAAAAAAAAAGAAAAATACGAAAGTGAAAGGAGCAAAGTTCAATAGTAAATATGTCATTACGAAAACACTAAGATTGGTAGAAATATGTTTGCACAAAAAAGAAATAATAATAGGTGTCCAAGTGTCATATTCTTTTAAATTTCGTGTGAATTTCGGAGAAGATAAAGTTTCGCCTCGAGCTATAATGTAAAAACACTTTCATGGCGGTATACGAATTTCGCATCTAAAATTTCTGAAGAAAACAGCTGTTTTTTACTGACATGAAAATTTTTTTTTAAACTAAAGATAAAAGGCAGCACAAGTTTAAAAAATATTAAAATTATTTCGATCATTAGAAAGGTAAAAAAAAATTTTTTCGTAGCGGTTGGTGGATAAATTCGAATTTCGGAGCGAACGAAGAACAAGATGGTTTCTTCGTAAAATATTATTTGGAAATAAAAGAAAAGGTTGAACAACATTTTTTTAAACTAAGAATAATGAATGTGTCTTCATGTAATTTACTATTTTCCTTATTACTTGCTTGATTAATTTTTCTTCAAACGACATATTATCTATAAAATTCGTATTTTAATTATTTATTAAAGTGTTTTTATTTTAGTATTTATTTCCTAGATACTTACTTTTAAATGTAGCACCAAATGATATGTTAACCTTTACGTATTTAAAAAGTAAATATTAAAAATATTTATTTTTATGAATTTAAATGTCACAATATGTATAACTATATCGCTTTCGCCGCTATAAAATTAGAAAATATAAATTTTTCAGTCAGGTGGAAAAACCGCCGGTATTTTTTCATTTTTATTGTGGGCACTTTGGTTGAAATACAGACATTTGTTTTAAACGGCTCCGCGAATCAACGCAAAGCAGTATATTGGCTAGGGTGGAGGGATAGGAAAAGATAGGAAATGGATGCGCAAACATTGAATTGGGAGTGGGACTGTAAGGATACAATGAATCCGTCTATTATTATTACTGCAAATTAAGTTAGTAAATTTTATTACTGCAAAGTGGTTTCTGTTTCATAAAATTATTAGACTAATAATTATTTATCGCTACACTAATATTTATTAGTAAATTTTTATTAGTTTAGAAAGAATAAAAACTTATATTAATCTGTGCAAATTTAGTATGATTGATTATAATAAAGGTTTAAACTTTTAATATTTAATTTTAATATTTTTTTATACTCGTACCAGAGACAATTAAATATATGTAGTTTTTCATACGAGAACGAAAGTGGTATAACTAGATAACGTATTGATATTACATACGATTATACGAACGAGAAATAATTATATGTGAATTCCATCTCTTTTTATGAAAATGTATGTGTATGTATGAATATGTATAACTATAAATTTTAATCTAATGTATATGTTTATGATTGATTATAAATACATCCGTATATGTTCTATTTACTGTAGCTACATAAATTGAATTGATTCATATTTCATAGTAAATTGTTATATCAGGTGCTATGATGAAGTAAAAAAAAACGTTACATTGCTTAAATCACGTCAAATTTTAAGATATCCACGATATAATGATCGGAAAACAAATTAAGGATTATACAATCAAAAAAAATTTCATTGGATTAAAAATATATATGTATATGTTGAGTCTGACGAATCATACCAATTTGTTCTTTACTTAAAGAATAAAAATGCGAATTCTATACACACGATAAATATGATTCTGGCCTTGACAAACTTGAAACGATAACATTAAGGAAATACTTGTTAATCGTGGACATAATTGCATTGATGTTCGTCTAGTGGAAAAAACAACAAGATATAACCTATAATCTCAAATTAATTCAGCACATAGGTTATTTTGAAAACAAATCGGTTAACTTGCAGATGCTTAAAAATGAACATTATAACATAATGCACGCAAAAGTTCGTTGGGAATACAAAAGGAAAGGCAAAAATTCATTCACCCAATGGTATAATTACCAAATGTTTGGAGATGGAGCAAGGTATTGTAATATTAAATCATTTTGTACTTTTTGTGTTGAGAATCATCTCACCAATGATTGTACTAAACAATCTAATATTAAATGTGCTAATTGTGGCGAACAACATCGTTCAACGAAGAAATCTTTATATTTCCAATTTAAATAAAAATCAAAAAATTGTAAACAAATCACATACAAATAATAAACTGAAACTGTGGTTGCCCCCTTGGTAATTCCGATCATTGTTTGGTTAACACAAGTTTCCGGGTAAGCCCAATCCCCAATCAGAGGTTCCCTCCCAAAAAACTAGTTTGGTGTTACAGCCATGCTGACTGGGAGGGTCTTAACAACTTTTTTAGAGCCTTTGATTGGTCATTCTGCTTCCGCAACAGAAATGTTAACTTTGCTGCAAATGCGATTAGTGAAACTATTCTACTTGGAATGAGGTTATTCATCCCTCATTTCATGAAATCTGTTAAAAGGAGTCCCAAATCTTGGTTTAATCGTATTTGCAAAGAAACCATTTCTAGAAAAGGGGAGGCTTTTAAACTGTACCAAAACAATAGGTCGGAGGCGCACAGGGCCAACTATATAGTGGTGAGAAACAGGTGCAAGAGAGTTATCAATAAGCAAAAATTCTTGTTCAACCAAAGGTTGAAACGTAAAATCATCCACATGCCAAAGAATGGCAAATCTTTTTGGTCATTTGCCAAAAATCTAAAGGAAGAGTTAGAGGGTCTTCCTTTCCACCACTTATTGATAATAATAACAGAACCGTATTAGATTCTAAAGAGAAAGCGAATTTATTTGGCAAGCAGTTCGCTTTTAATTCGACACTGTCACAGTCAGCTCAGATGCCACCTTCTGTTCCAGGAGCTGGCTGCTCCTTCGGTAAAATTTACTTTAGGACGCGGGCGGTGATGAAAATCTTAAAAAGTCTTGATACAAGCAAGTCAGCCGGTCCAGTTCCTCTTGGTGACTTTCGAGTTTTCCACCACCCCTCGTAAAAAAAAAAAAAAAAAGACATTAAACAGAAGCGGGCCTAAATGGCTGCCTACAGCGGAAGTGACCCCGATGGTGTTGGATAATACACCACGAAATTTAACATTTTCAGTTCTTTCTATAAGATAAGAATTAAGCCACTCAAGAAATGAACCCGAAATGCCAAAAGTTGATAGTTTGTTTAGCAAAGTGAAGTGATCTACACGATCGAGAGCTTTACTAAAATCAGTGTAAATTGCATCAACTTGGTACACTTTCTCCATTTGATTCAGGATTTCAGATGTATAAACCATCAGGTTCGTAGTAGTTGAACGACCTTTTCTGAAACCATGTTGTTGTTCATTTAGTTTTGCATTTATGATAGGAGTAATTCTATTAACGACAATTTTTTCAAATAATTTAGGTATAGTCGAAAGGATTGCTATACCTCGATAATTTTCCACCGATGCTCTATCCCCTTTTTTAAAAATAGGGGTTAAGTGGGAGGATTTCCACTTTTGTGGGAAAATCCTAATTGAAAGTGACTTATTGAAAATAAAATGAAGAGGGAAGATTAGACTGTGAGAGCAATTATGTAAAAATATTGGAGGAATTAAGTCCGGACCAGCACTCTTTTTTATATCAAGGCTCAAAATTGCTTCAAGAATATCATTTTCAGAAAGATACACGTCAGTAAAAGGCAAATTTGAGCTATTAGATAAGGAATTAGTCGATGTGGTAACTGATGCTGTTGGACGATAAACTTGTTGAAAATGATCAGAAAAGAAGTTACAAATTTATTTTGGGCAATCAGAAACCACATTGTCTTTTGATATCATTGAATTGGGATACCCAAATAATTTTCGTTTTGTGTTAACAAAAATTTTTTAGGATCAGTAACAAGTTTGTTGCCAATATCCGTATAGTTTTCATATGCTGCATTGGCTTTTTGTTTAAATTCAATTGCAAGTTGCTTATACATATTCAATAAGTCGTCGCATGGTGCTTGATGATGTTTAAGTTTTTTGTATATTTTATTGCGCCGATTTCTCAAGTTCCTAAGATCTCTATCTAACCATGGTTCTGTTGTTTTATGCTTTTTGCGAATTTTAGGAACAAAGGCATCAATAATTTGAAACAGATTTGAGTAAAAGATAGAGATTAGTAAATTGATATCCTGTTGAACTAACAGTTCGTCCCATGTCATTAATGACAAAGAATAATTAATACTTTGATAGTCAGCATTAAAAAAATCGTATGCAATTTCATTATTGTAAAATTTGGCCAAGAGTGGGATAGAAGTGGAGAACTCGAAAATAAGTGCGTTATGCTGAGCAGAGTTGGCAAAAAAATTATCAACATCATCAGCGAGTTTAACCGACACTCTATCATATGCATTTGGAAATGCAAGATCTAACCACTTAGTATTACTATTAGGATAACTGATAATTTGTTGTAAATCGTTACCGTAGAACTCGCTAATAAGACCAAAGTCAATTTCGTCATGAAAGTTAACCGGTAATAACAAATTATCAGCGTCGTCAACGATAAAATAAATAGAAGGACGATTAAAATCGCCAAACACAAAAATTGAGTCATCCTCATGCATTTCTGAAATAATATTGTGATATACACTATAAAAATCAGAATATGAGGAATTGTCCGAGTTCGGAGGGAAATAAATAATACCTAGGTATAAATTATTTGTACCTAATTTTATTTTAACAAATTGGTGATCGAAAGATTGATGTGTACTAGTGATTAATGGTACACTAGATAAGTTATTCTTTACAGCAAGTCTCCTCGCGAACAATTTGCAGAAAGGTAATCACGATCCTTTCTGTAAATGGACCAATTACCATCAAAAATTTCCTTGTTTGTAAACGAATCGTTGAGCCATGTTTCAGTTATAACTAATACACTGAAATTACACGCCTTGGTATCAACAAAAAGCTTGTTGAGCTTGCTTGTTTTGAGTTTGAGAGGTTTTTTTAGAGTAAGTAACGTTAGATAAAGAGATGAGATTTGAAGTTTGGTTGAAACTTGAGTAATTACTTAGAGTTGGGACGGAAAAACTTGTTATAACTCTCACGTGATTGATTCAAATGATTGTAGCAGTTGCTATTGCAATGACTACGATAAGCCTTAAGATCCTCTTCGACCTCTTTAACAGAGAAGCCTATATTTTTATGATATCTGAGATAAAGATCATATAAATCTTTATAATTAGATGGCAGGCCCTCATTGTGAGTGAGAACTGACAGGTGAGTCCTAGTTTTACCTTCTATAAGGCTGTTATACGAATCATTATGTAAATAGGCTAGGAAAAGTCTAACGTTGTAGAGAATCCTCTCATCTCTGAATCTTAACAGAGCATATTTGCAATCTTCTGTTAGAGATTGCTTTGTCATTCTAACTATTGGAGAAACAAGCGGATCTTGTAATATTAGTTTATTATTATTATTAATATTATTGTTATTATTATTAATATTAATATTAGTGTTGTTATTATTTTGATTATTATTATTATTATTATTATCGTCGTTACTAATATTATTATTATTATTATCGTTATAATTATTATTATTATCATTATTAACGTTATAATTATTATTATTATTATCGTCATTACTAACATTTTTATTATTATTATCGTTAAAATTATTATTATTATTATTGTTATTATTATTATTAATATTATTTTTATTATTATTAATATTATTATTTTTATTATTATTTTATTTATTTTTATTTTTATTATTATTATTTTTATTTTGATTATTTTTAATTCCATTATTATTATTATTGTTGCTTTTAAATTTATTATTGTTATTACTATTAACTTTATTATTATTTATATTATAGTTACTGGTAACCGATCTTAAAGTATCTCCTTGGATGAAGTTAGAGTACTTTTTGCTATTGGTAGATAATGAACTCTGAATTGGAAATTTCTTTTTAGCTTTATTACTAAAAGGAACAGCGAAAGGATTAAGAAGAAGTGTTAATTAAGCATATGTACAAAAAAAGATTTATTAAAATTCTCCAGATGTACAGAAAAATACATAATAGGTGGTGACTTGAATTCTAGGAATCAAATGTGGGTGTGCCTTCGGGCGAACTCATGTGGCAAAATCCTATATGACCTTCTTTCAACCGGTAGAATGAAACTTTTATACTCACAAGGATCTTCATATATCCCAAACAACCCGAAACTGAATCCATCCATATTAGACATATTTCTAACTAATGTACCAGAATATATATCTGAACCTGACATCTATAAATCTTTCCTCAGATCACCTATCAGTTCAGATTAAGCTTTACAATAAAGTATATATGATTAAATACGTACCGTTAGATTTTAAAAGCTAAAGCTAACTGGAAAGTATTAAAAAAATTCTTAATAGATGAATTTGCCGCACCAGTAGAAATAGAAACTGCTAAGATAAATACCCAAGATAAAGATAATATTTTAGCCAATCTTAATGATAAATTAGCTCAAGCTATAGAACTTGCCGTATCAAAAACAATTAATATTCAGCATGGAACAAATTCTCTTCGTCCTGAAATACTGAAGTTAATCTGCGCGAGAAACACAGCTAGGTGCAATTGGATCCGTACACGTTCGCTCATATATAAGGCCCAAGTCAATCATTTTAATCTCACTATCAAAAACGAGATAACCAAATTCAGGAATTTTAAGTGGAACAATTTTTTAAAAACTATGAAAAAGGATTCGCTTCTAAAAATAAAATATTGAATGTAAACAATATTGCTGTTGCTATTATTGCGATATTTGGCGTACAATTGATGATATCTTAGTTGAAATTCCAAACAGCGAATTAATCTCAATTAATGATATCAACAATATTATATCCATACTAAAAAACCAAAAAGCTGCTGGTGATGATAAAACTCCAAATAAATGCATAAAAAGGTTTCCTGAAAATGCTATACGCTATTTACAATAAGTATATATTGTAAATATTTATGCATAAAATTGAACTACTTTCCGTACAATTGGAAAGAAGCGAAAATTACAGCTATATTAAAAAGCAATAAGTGTCCTGATTGTCCTACAAATTACACGCGAATCAGTCTGCTAAGTAGTCTTTTCAAAATATTTAAAAGAATAATTAAAAATAAACTTTTGTGTTATGCAGATTCTCACAAAATTCTGCCGGACGTAACGTTGGGTTTTAGACCAGAACACAACACTATCCAACCACGACTCAGAGCTAAAAACTTCATCAAAAATAACTTAAGTAGTACTAAAAGTGTTATGGATATGGATAGGTATGGATGCACTTGATGATGTTAATTCAGTATGGCATGAAGGCATGATTAATCTTTAAATTGAAAACGTTTGGCTTCCACTTGTATATTATAAAAATAGTAAAAAGTTTTTTAACAAATAAAAGATTTCGGGTTCACATTGGCAACACCAAAACAGACCCATTAGATTTTCGGGCAGGAGTTCCGCAAAGCTCAGTGTTAGGGCCGATCCTGTACAACATTTATACCAGTGATCTTCCAAACCTAAACAAATCTCTTCTGTCAGCATTTGTAGATGATTTTGCGATAATTACTGCAGGTGAATACGCTAATAGTAAATAACATACAAAGTGAATAAAATATTATAGAATCTAATAGAATATTTTAATAAGAGGAAAATAGAAGTTAACGCAACAAAATGCAATGCTATATATTTTACTCAAAAACGAAAAAACTGTTATTTACCACAAAATTGCCTATGAATTGACACCAGGGAAATTAACTGGCAACTACAGTGAAATATCTAGGCATAATCCTATACAAAATTCACATTTAAAGATCACATTTACGAATCTATGAACAAAACCACCAAATGCATTAAAGCGCTTTACCCATTCCTAAATAGAAATTCTCTATTATCAACCGACAACAAATTATTAATATTTAAAACGATCATCCAACCTATTACTGTACGGATCACCCACCTAGGGAACATGTGTTAAAACTCATATCAACAAACTACAAATTTAACAAAATAATACTCTTAAGTTGATTTACAATTTACCCTTTTTTACTGGACATCTAAATTACACAAAAAAGCCAACATGGATTATGGATAAAGTTGATAAACTTAATAATAAATTTAATTACAAAACACAATTTCCAAATAACCAGTTAATTAAAAATCTATTTCATTACGTAACTTAGCTTTAAGGTAGCCTAATCTAGTTTTAAGTACTTTAAGTTTCATCTAAATAAGTCAAATAAAGTTTTTGCCATTTTCCTTAATAAATATGTTAGAATACTTAATGTAATATATATAAAGAAAAATTTTCTCTGTTGTAAAAATTGTAAATTAATTAAAACTCAGAACAACAACTAGATTAAGAAATGCATAGCTACATGTAAATATTTTGGGCAATAAATTAAATTAATTAAATTGTGGACTGAATGTGTTTTCACTTAAAAAAGATTGGATCATTTTTTCTCATTGTTTAAAATACCATCAAAAATGCCGCCAAGAAAAAACGGCGACATTAATAAACTTAAGAAAAACGGTACTCTTTTACTCTGTTTCTACTCAGTGTTTAGATTTCTTTTATGTTTTTTTTCTATTACATCAAGTTAATTCTCAATTCATAAGAAAGCGACTGGTTCTAATTGGTGTCATAATGAAAAAATATGTTATGTGTCTGTTCCAAATGATAATCCGCTCTTTTACTGGTGCTGATATAAAAATCAAATTTCTAGGAAGTTTATTTAGGGAGTCAGTACGACAAATTAAATGGTTTTCCATCTATGGAAATTGTGCAATTGCACAGAGGATTTCCTAGTTGTAATAATTATGTTGTAACAATTGAACAATTATGTTCTTTTGTTTTTTTTTCTGTTTTAACAGTATGTCTTGTATAAAATTTCCTCTCACAAATTAAATAAACAATTAGAATTAAAATAAAAACGATATATTTTTTCACTATATATATATAATTATTTATTTTAGTTATAAATTTTCATTTTATTCCTTTTTTATGATTAATAATGAAAAATTACTATATTCTTTTTGTTTTCCTAAGGGAGGTGGGAATCTTCCAAATACGCCAAGAATTTCCCCCTTGGTAGTATCAGATTCTTACTGACTGAACCCACCTCCCCCTTTAGCCAATATAATGGGATGAAACCTTCACCTACGAACGCAGTATATTGGCTAGGGCGAATGGATAGGAAAGGATAGGAAATGGATACGGAAACATCTAATTGGGAGTGGGACTGTAAGGAAACAATGAATCCGCCTATTCTTATTACTATTTGTGACTATAGTGACTAACAGTGACTATATTTGTGACTAACAGTGACTATAGCTGTTACAATAGTTGCAACATGTAGTAGTATATAACACCTTACTGCATGAGGTAATTATTGAAGGCAATCCCCACTGTCACTGTAGCGACTTTTATTATTAGTATTAGTATTGTTATTAATATTATTATTATTATTTTACTACAGAGTCAGGGCCATCGATGGATTACAACGTGCTGCAATATATAGCACCTTACTGCATGATATAACCAAAGACAGCTCCACTGTAGCAGCTATTATTATTATTATTATTATCATTACTATTATTATTGTTATTGTTATTATTATTATTATTACTGCTATTAATTATACCATATACATTACTACAATATAAAATTACTACATATTTTTTATTTATATGACTTGACCGGGGTTTGAACCAAAGACCCTTCGATTGAAAGGTTGGCGACTTAACCACTGCGCAATGAGTCAGATAAATATATTCTATATATCAATATATAAGTAATGTATGAGCGTATAATGAAATGGCGTTAAAAATGTATAATGAACTAAAGTATATAATAAGTTTATAATATATATATTAATAATGTTGTTTATTCCAAGCAAGCCTAACCAGAAGTATCTTTTATTTTCTTTATAGCAGAATACATGTGATTAGTTAATTGAGAGACAAATTTTTAAGACAACTGTATTTTCGAAATTAATTTACTAGGTATCTCTGAAAAGTTTTAATTAATAGAAATTTTAACTTTCAAGTACAATTTGAAAATATCAATCATTAGTAATTATGTTAATTATTCATTTGAATTTAAATTTAATTATTAATCAATTATAATAAGAAAAATTAATGATATGAATTCATTAAATTATTTATAATTATAATTGCAAAGATGAGTTTATTTGTTGGCTGAACATGCCTGTTGCCTTAATAGTATCAGCGAAAGTTGTACTATCAACCTTCATCAATAGGATATAGCGCTAACTTGTGAATAGACCTTCGTAAAAATCCACACTTCGTTTTTACGTCTGCGACACGTACTTTACCATCACTTTCAATGACAGTATATACTATACATCCTAGGACCCATTTCTGAGGAGGAAGGTTAGATCCTTGAACTAAGACCAATTTTCCGACTACTGTGTTTGGTGATTCATCTTGCCACTTTGACCTTTTTAGGAGAGAGGAGATGTATTCATTTCACCATCTTTCCCAGAAATGTTTCCTGACATCTGATATTTTTTGCCATTTGAACAGATATTTTAGATTTTCATTTTTGTTATCTGATTCAACAGAGATATCGATTGGTGCTTGGTTCCAAAAGTGACTCGGTGTTAAAGTTTTCTCATCATTTGGATCAGTGGATAACTGTGTAACAAGCCTTGAGTTGAGCAGAGCCTGAATTTAACAACAGACGGTTGATAAGCTCTCATACGTAAGACGCGCATTTTGATGCGTTGGGTAAAACAATAATTTGGCGGAATTTACACCAGGTTCCCAGAGTCCGCCGAAGTGCAGTGATTTAGGAGGAAAGTGTTCAAATATAATAGAGTTTTCATTGAAAAGGCAAAACCAACAGTGATGCCACAGGCAAACCATCCATTATTTGGTTTAGTAGTTTTGGTCGGTATCTGAATCAATTTACACAATTCCTTACAACTTTTCGTGTGTGTAATTTCTTACATTAACAATCCAGAACTGCTGGCTAATGATAGATATGGGCGCTTGAACCCAGCGTGACAATTTTATAAAATGAAAATAAACAATATACGCATTAATAAATATGTTATTCTTTGGGAACGAAATTGGACACCGAGCACTATAAGGCAAATTTGCATTTCGTAAACGACCGTCTACACGCAATATCATCTGTTTTAACAACAAAGGGGTTTAAAACATTTATGTTACTTGATTGATGAACAACTTGGTTTTCATTTAAGTGCTCAATTTCATTTGCGAATTCCCACTGCTGAATTATGCATATAATTTTAAAAAAGATTTCATCCAATTCGTCCACTGATGACAGTTCCTGCTTTGACAATTTCGATGAGGACGGTGACTTATTTTTAATTTTTAGTTTTAGTTTATTAGTAAATCTGATAACATAGGTGAACATTCAACGAATTCTTTCAATGTTTAATGTTTTATAAATTGATTCGATTATTGCTGAAGTACAATCTTCTGCAAATGTACAAGTTAGTAAATTCAGATTATGTAGATTTCCTTGTTTTGGTAATTTTCCTAACAATGATATAGGTTTCTGACCAGGCCGATGCTCAATAGTTTTGTATTAGAATTCCAAAGAGAATCGTGCAACTTTAATGCCGTACACCTTCAAAATAATATGTCTGTAGGATTCGATTTGCTATTGCGATACCAAGTAACGTCTGAAGTTAGTTCTTGAATTCTGGATACTTGATAGTCGATTTGCTACGAAAGTTTGGCACTCGGAAGCATGCATGCGAGCTGACAACAAAAATGATCTAAATAAAAAGCATTAGTTGTATTATAATGCAATACAATAAATGTGCTACGTTTAAAATTATATCATAATTAAAAAAAAAATTTTTTTTTTGCTTAAGTAAGAATTAATTGTCTAAGGTCATTAAATTGGAAAAATGTAATTGTACAATGTGTTTGGAAGTATTTCTGGAGATAGATGTAGAATAGAGATGACTAATTTTGTTAAAATTAGTACAACATCTATTGATGGGTTCATTTCTATCGTACTCTGTATTATGTTTGTAGTCCATTAAAAATTTAATATTTCTAGTTTGCCTAACACTATCGTTAAGTCTAAACTTGTTATTAAGAGATTGAATAGAAATACTATTATTCAAAATATCAAAAGTAAAGCATGATGACAATAGTTGTCTACGTAAAGATAAAAAAAGCAAGTTTAATGAATTAAGTCTTGTAGTGTAACTAGGTAGATTAGCAAAATCAAAAGGGTTATAATGATTCAAAAGGGTTATGATGATTAGAAAGAAATTGCTTTTGAACTGATTCGATTCTATTGGAATGAACTGCAAAGGCTGGATCCAAAACAATGTTACCGTAATCTAAGATAGATCGAACTAGGGAACAATAAACAGATTTAGTCACAGCTAAGTCGCTAAATTCTTTAGCTCTTCTCTTAATGAAACCTAACATTTTATTAGCTTTTGAAACTATTAGATCATAGTGAAGATTATAATTAAGTTTATTATCGAGAAGAATTCCTAAATCAGTAATGCTAAAAACTCTTTCAAGAGTTACATTATCTATTTTGTAGTCATATATTAAAAAAGGCCGTTTACGTGTAAAGCTTATAACCTTACATTTCTGTATGTAGAGTTCTAATTTATTAGACGTGCACCAAACTTGCAAAACTGACAAGCTTGATTGAAGTTTTGCTGCATCAGAATTATCTTTAACCACTTGATATATTTTTAGGTCATCAGCAAACGAAATGTGAGGTATATTGCTTAGATATTCCGAAAGATCTGGAATAAAAACATTAAACAGAAGCGGGCCTAAATGGCTGCCTTGCGGTACAGCGGAAGTGACCCCGATGGTGTTGGATAATACACCACGAAATTTAGCATTTTGAGTTCTTTCTATAAGATAAGCCACTCATGAAATGAACCCGAAATGCCAAAAGTTGATAGTTTGTTTAGCAAAGTGAAGTGATCTACACGATCGAAAGCTTTGCTAAAAGCAGTGTAAATTGCATCAACTTGGTACACTTTCTCCATTTGATTCAGGATTTCAGATGTATAAACCATCAGGTTCGTAGTAGTTGAACGACCTTTTCTGAAACCATGTTGTTGTTCATTTAGTTTTGCATTTATGATAGAAGTAATTCTATCAACGACAATTTTTTTAAATAATTTAGGTATAGTCGGAAGAATTGCTATACCTCGATAATTTTCCACCGATGCTCTATCCCCTTTTTTAAAAATAGGGGTTAAGTGGGAGGATTTCCACTTTTGTGGGAAAATCCCAATTGAAAGTGACTTATTGAAAATAAAATGAAGAGGGAAGATTAGACTGTGAGAGCAATTATGTAAAAATATTGGAGGAATTAAGTCCGGACCAGCACTCTTTTTTATATCAAGGCTCAAAATTGCTTCAAGAATATCATTTTCAGAAAGATACACGTCTGTAAAAGGCAAATTTGAGCTATTAGATAAGGAATTAGTCGATGTGGTAACTGGTGCTATTGGACGATAAACTTGTTGAAAATGATCAGAAAAGAAGTTACAAATTTCTTTTGGGCAATCAGAAACCACATTGTCTTTTGATATCATTGAATTGGGATACCCAAATAATTTCCGTTTTGTCTTAACAAAATCAAAAAATTTTTTAGGATCAGTAACAAGTTTGTTGCCAATATCCGTGACATAGTTTTCATATGCTGCATTGGCTTTTTGTTTAAATTCAATTGCAAGTTGCTTATACATATTCAATAAGTCGTCGCATGGTGCTTGATGATGTTTAAGTTTTTTGTATATTTTATTGCGCCGATTTCTCAAGTTCCTAAGATCTCTATCTAACCATGGTTCTGTTGTTTTATGCTTTTTGCGAATTTTAGGAACAAAGGCATCAATAATTTGAAACAGATTTGAGTAAAAGATAGAGATTAGTAAATTGATATCCTGTTGAACTAACAGTTCGTCCCATGTCATTAATGACAAAGAATAATTAATACTTTGATAGTCAGCATTAAAAAACTCGTATGCAATTTCATTATTGTAAGATTTGGCCAAGACTGGGATAGAAGTGGAGAACTCGAAAATAAGTGCGTTATGATAAGCAGAGTTGGTAAAAAGATTATAAACATCATCAGCGAGTTTAACCGACGCTCTATCATATGCATTTGAAAATGCAAGATCTAACCACTTATTATTACTATTAGGATAACTGATAATTTGTTGTAAATCGTTAACGTAGAACTCGCTAATAAGACCAAAGTCAATTTCGTCATGAAAGTTAACCGGTAATAACAAATTATCAGCGTCGTCAACGATAAAATAAATAGAAGGACGATTAAAATCGCCAAACACAAAAATTGAGTCATCCTCATGCATTTCTGAAATAATATTGTGATATACACTATAAAAATCAGAATATGAGGAACTGTCCGTGTTCGGAGGGAAATAAATAATACCTAGGTATAAATTATTTGTACCTAATTTTATTTTAACAAATTGGTGATCGAAAGATTGATGTGTACTAGTGATTAATGGTACACTAGATAAGTTATTCTTTACAGCAAGTAGAACACCACCTCCTCGCGAACAATTTGCCGAAAGATAATCACGATCCTTTCTGTAAATGAACCAATCACCATCAAGAATTTCCTCGTTTGTAAACGAATCGTTGAGCCATGTTTCAGTTATAACTAATACACTGAAATTACACGCCTTGGTATCAAAAAAAAGCTTCCTGAGCTTGCCTCTCATACCACTACAATTATGGTAAAACATTTTAAAATTAGTTATGTTGTTGAAAGTTTGAGAGGTTTTTTTAGAGTAAGTAACGTTAGATAGAGAGATGAGATTTGAAGTTTGGTTGGAACTTGAGTTATTACTTAGAGTTGGGACGAAAAAACTTGTTATAACTTTCACGTGATTGATTCAAATGGTTGTAGTAGTTGCTATTGCAATGACTACGATAAGCCTTAAGATCCTCTTCGACCTGTGAATGAGAACTGACAGGTGAGTCCTAGTTTTACCTTCTATAACGCTGTTATACGAATCATTATGTAAATAGGCTAGGAAAAGTCTAACGTTGTAGAGAATCCTCTCATCTCTGAATCTTAACAGAGCATATTTGCAATCTTCTGTTAGAGATTGCTTTGTCATTCTAACTATTGGAGAAACAAGCGGATCTTGTAATATTAGTTTATTATTATTATTAATATTATTGTTATTATTATTAATATTAATATTAGTGTTGTTATTATTTTGATTATTATTATTATTATTATTGTCGTTACTAATATTATTATTATTATTATTATCGTTATAATTATTATTATTATCATTATTAACGTTATAATTATTATTATTATTATCGCCATTACTAACATTTTTATTATTATTATCGTTAAAATTATTATTATTATTATTGTTATTATTATTATTAATATTAATATTATTTTTATTATTATTAATATTATTATTTTTATTATTATTATTTTTTTTATTTTTATTTTTAATATTATTATTTTTATTTTGATTATTTTTAATTCGATTATTATTATTATTGTTACTTTTAAATTTATTATTGTTATTACTATTAACTTTATTATTATTTATATTATAGTTACTGGTAACCGATCTTAAAGTATCTCCTTGGATGAAGTTAGAGTACTTTTTGCTATTGGTAGATAATGAACTCTGAATTGGAAATTTCTTTTTAGCTTTATTACTAAAAGGAACAGCGAAAGGATTAAGAAGAAGTGTTAATTAAGCATATGTACAAAAAAAGATTTATTAAAATTCTCCAGATGTACAGAAAAATACATAATAGGTGGTGACTTGAATTCTAGGAATCAAATGTGGGTGTGCCTTCGGGCGAACTCATGTGGCAAAATCCTATATGACCTTCTTTCAACCGGTAGAATGAAACTTTTATACTCACAAGGATCTTCATATATCCCAAACAACCCGAAACTGAATCCATCCATATTAGACATATTTCTAACTAATGTACCAGAATATATATCTGAACCTGACATCTATAAATCTTTCCTCAGATCACCTATCAGTTCAGATTAAGCTTTACAATAAAGTATATATGATTAAATACGTACCGTTAGATTTTAAAAGCTAAAGCTAACTGGAAAGTATTAAAAAAATTCTTAATAGATGAATTTGCCGCACCAGTAGAAATAGAAACTGCTAAGATAAATACCCAAGATAAAGATAATATTTTAGCCAATCTTAATGATAAATTAGCTCAAGCTATAGAACTTGCCGTATCAAAAACAATTAATATTCAGCATGGAACAAATTCTCTTCGTCCTGAAATACTGAAGTTAATCTGCGCGAGAAACACAGCTAGGTGCAATTGGATCCGTACACGTTCGCTCATATATAAGGCCCAAGTCAATCATTTTAATCTCACTATCAAAAACGAGATAACCAAATTCAGGAATTTTAAGTGGAACAATTTTTTAAAAACTATGAAAAAGGATTCGCTTCTAAAAATAAAATATTGAATGTAAACAATATTGCTGTTGCTATTATTGCGATATTTGGCGTACAATTGATGATATCTTAGTTGAAATTCCAAACAGCGAATTAATCTCAATTAATGATATCAACAATATTATATCCATACTAAAAAACAAAAAAGCTGCTGGTGATGATAAAACTCCAAATAAATGCATAAAAAGGTTTCCTGAAAATGCTATACGCTATTTACAATAAGTATATATTGTATATATTTATGCATAAAATTGAACTACTTTCCGTACAATTGGAAAGAAGCGAAAATTACAGCTATATTAAAAAGCAATAAGTGTCCTGATTGTCCTACAAATTACACGCCAATCAGTCTGCTAAGTAGCCTTTTCAAAATATTTAAAAGAATAATTAAAAATAAACTTTTGTGTTATGCAGATTCTCACAAAATTCTGCCGGACGTAACGTTGGGTTTTAGACCAGAACACAACACTATCCAACCACGACTCAGAGCTAAAAACTTCATCAAAAATAACTTAAGTAGTACTAAAAGTGTTATGGATATGGATAGGTATGGATGCACTTGATGATGTTAATTCAGTATGGCATGAAGGCATGATTAATCTTTAAATTGAAAACGTTTGGCTTCCACTTGTATATTATAAAAATAGTAAAAAGTTTTTTAACAAATAAAAGATTTCGGGTTCACATTGGCAACACCAAAACAGACCCATTAGATTTTCGGGCAGGAGTTCCGCAAAGCTCAGTGTTAGGGCCGATCCTGTACAACATTTATACCAGTGATCTTCCAAACCTAAACAAATCTCTTCTGTCAGCATTTGTAGATGATTTTGCGATAATTACTGCAGGTGAATACGCTAATGTAATAGTAAATAACATACAAAGTGAATAGAATATTATAGAATCTAATAGAATATTTTAATAAGAGGAAAATAGAAGTTAACGCAACAAAATGCAATGCTATATATTTTACTCAAAAACGAAAAAAACTGTTATTTACCACAAAATTGCCTATGAATTGACACCAGGGAAATTAACTGGCAACTACAGTGAAATATCTAGGCATAATCCTATACAAAATTAACATTTAAAGATCACATTTACGAATCTATGAACAAAACCACTAAATGCATTAAAGCACTTTACCCATTTCTAAATAGAAATTCTCTATTATCAACCGACAACAAATTATTAATATTTAAAACGATCATCCAACCTATTACTGTACGGATCACCCACCTAAGGAACATGTGTTAAAACTCATATCAACAAACTACAAATTTAACAAAATAATACTCTTAAGTTGATTTACAATTTACTCTTTTTTACTGGACATCTAAATTACACAAAAAAGCCAACAGATTATGGATAAACTTGATAAACTTAATAATAAATTTAATTACAAAACACAATTTCCAAATAACCAGTTAATTAAAAATCTATTTCATTACGTAACTTAGCTTTAAGGTAGCCTAATCTAGTTTTAAGTACTTTTAAGTTTCATCTAAATAAGTCAAATAAAGTTTTTGCCATTTTCCTTAATAAATATGTTAGAATACTTAATGTAATATATATAAAGAAAAATTTTCTCTGTTGTAAAAATTGTAAATTATTTAAAACTCAGAACAACAACTAGATTAAGAAATGCATAGCTACATGTAAATATTTTGGGCAATAAATTAAATTAATTAAATTGTGGACTGAATGTGTTTTCACTTAAAAAAGATTGGACCAGTTTTTCTCATTGTTTAAAATACCATCAAAAATGTCGCCACGAAAAAACGGCGACATTAATAAACTTAAGAAAAACGGTACCCTTTTACTCTGTTTCTACTCAGTGTTTAGATTTCTTTTATGTTGTTTTTCTATTACATCAAGTTAATTCTCAATTCATAAGAAAGCGACTGGTTCTAATTGGTGTCATAATGAAAAAATATGTTATGTGTCTGTTCCAAATAATAATCCGCCCTTTTACTGGTGCTGATATAAAAATCAAATTTCTAGGAAGTTTATTTAGGGAGTCAGTACGATAAATTAAATGGTTTTCCATCTATGGAAATTGTGCAATTGCACAGAGGATTTCCTAGTTGTAATAATTATGTTGTAACACACTATATGAATTATATGAACAATTATTTTCTTTTGTTTTGGTTTTCTGTTGTAACAGTATGTCTTGTATAAAATTTCCTCTCACAAATTAAATAAACAATTAGAATTAAAATAAAACGATATATTTTTTCACTATATATATATAATTATTTATTTTAGTTATAAATTTTCATTTTATTCCTTTTTTATGATTAATAATGAAAAATTACTCTAAAAATTACTCTAACTCTAAAACTTAATAATGAATTATTACGCCAAGAATTTCCCCCTTAATAGTGTCAGATTCTTACTGACTAAACCCACCTCCCCCTTTAGCCAATATAATGGGATGAAACCCTCACCTCCGAAAGCAGTATATTGGCTAGGGCGTATGGATAGGAAAGGATAGGAAATGGATACGGAAACATCGAATTGGGAGTGGGACTGTAAGGAAACAATGAATCCGCCTATTATTATAACTATTTAACAGTGACTATAGCCGTTACAATAATTACAACATGTAGTAGTATATAACACCTTACTGCATGAGGTAATTATTGAAGGCAATCCCCACTGTCACTGTAGCGACTTTTATTATTAGTATTAGTATTAGTATTGTTATTAATATTATTATTATAATTTTACTACAGAGTCAGGGCCATCGATGGATTACAACGTGCAGCAATATATCACCTTACTGCATGATATAACCAAAGACAGCTCCACTGTAGCAGCTATTATTATTATTATCATTACTATTATTATTACTATTATTATTATTATTACTATTATTATTTTTATTACTATTGTTATATTATTATTATTTTACTGCAGAGTCAGGGCCATCAGTGGATTACAACGTGCAGCAGTATATAATACCTTACTACATGATATAACTAAAGATAGCTCCACTGTAGCAGCTATTATTATTATTATTATTACTATTATTATTATAATTATTGCTATTATTATTTTTACTATTATTATTATTATTATTATTTTTACTATTATTATTATTGTTGTTATTATTTTTATTACTATTATTATTATTAATATTGTTATTGTTATTATTATTATTACTGCTATTAATTATACCATATACATTACTACAATATAAAATTACTACATATTTTTTATTTATATGATGACCTGAGTCAGATAAATATATTCTATATATCAATATATAAGTAATGTATGAGCGTATAATGAAATGGCGTTAAAAATGTATAATGAACTAAAGTATATAATAAGTTTATAATATATATATTAATAATGTTGTTTATTCCAAGCAAGCCTAACCAGAAGTATCTTTTATTTTCATTATAGCAGAATAAATGTGATTAGTTAATTGAGAGACAAATTTTTAAGACAACTGTATTTTCGAAATTAATTTACTAGGTATCTCTGAAAAGTTTTAATTAATAGAAATTTTAACTTTCAAGTACAATTTGAAAATATCAATCATTAGTAATTATGTTAATTATTCATTTGAATTTAAATTTAATTATTAATCAATTATAATAAGAAAAATTAATGATATGAATTCATTAAATTATTTATAATTATAATTGCAAAGATGAGTTTATTTGTTGGCTGAACATGCCTGTTGCCTTAATAGTATCAGCGAAAGTTGTACTATCAACCTTCATCAATAGGATATAGCGCTAACTTGTGAATAGACCTTCGTAAAAATCCACACTTCGTTTTTACGTCTGCGACACGTACTTTACCATCACTTTCAATGACAGTATATACTATACATCCTAGGACCCATTTCTGAGGAGGAAGGTTAGATCCTTGAACTAAGACCAATTTTCCGACTACTGTGTTTGGTGATTCATCTTGCCACTTTGACCTTTTTAGGAGAGAGGAGATGTATTCATTTCACCATCTTTCCCAGAAATGTTTCCTGACATCTGATATTTTTTGCCATTTGAACAGATATTTTAGATTTGCATTTTTGTTATCTGATTCAACAAAGATATCGATTGGTGCTTGGTTCCAAAAGTGACTCGGTGTTAAAGTTTTCTCATCATTTGGATCAGTGGATAACTGTGTAACAGGCCTTGAGTTGAGCAGAGCCTGAATTTAACAACAGACGGTTGATAAGCTCTCATACGTAAGACGCGCATTTTGATGCGTTGGGTAAAACAATAATTTGGAAATTACACCAGGTTCCCAGAGTCCGCCGAAGTGCAGTGATTTAGGAGGAAAATGTTCAAATATAATAGAGTTTTTCGCACACCAAGTTGCAATGGTTTTTTTTTTTTTTTCCTAAGGGAAGTGGATTGTTTTAAAAATTGCTGACGTAACTCTGCTAAAATTTCCCGTGCACACAGAAAGTTTGTGGCGTTGTCCCAATACAGTTTTTTGCACATAGTCCGTCGACTTATTAACCTTTTTAGAACAGCTATGAACGCATTTGATATCAGATATGTAACAACTTTTAGATGAACTCCTTTTGATAGAAAGCACATAAAGACAGCTCTGTAAGTTTTGTAGATTTTATGACCTTTGATTGTTGGACTTATGTCAATAGGGCTACAAAATTAACACCACTCATTGAAAAGGCAAAACCAACAGTGATGCCACAGGCAAACCATCCATTATTTGGTTTAGTAGTTTTGGTCGGTATCTGAATCAATTTACACAATTCCTTACAACTTTTCGTGTGTGTAATTTCTTACATTAACAATCCAGAACTGCTGGCTAATGATAGATATGGCCGCTTGAACCCAGCGTGACAATTTTATTAAATGAAGATAAACAATATACGCATTAATAAATAGGTTATTCTTTGGGAGCGAAATTGGACACCGAGCACTATAAGGCAAATTTGCATTTCGTAAACGACCGTCTACACGCAATATCATCTGTTTTAACAACAAAGGGGTTTAAAACATTTATGTTACTTGATTGATGAACAACTTGGTTTTCATTTAAGTGCTCAATTTCATTTGCGAATTCTCACTGCTGAATTATCCATATAATTTTAAAGAAGATTTCATCCAATTCGTCTACTGATGAAAGTTCCTGCTTTGACAATTTCGATGAGGACGGTGACTTATTTTTAATTTTTAGTTTTAGTTTATTAGTAAATCTGATAACATAGGTGAAGATTCAACGAATTCTTTCAATGTTTGATGCTTTATAAATTGATTCGATTATTGCTGAAGTACAATCTTCTGCAAATGTACAAGTTAGTAAATTCAGATTATGTAGATTTCCTTGTTTTGGTAATTTTCCTAACAATGATATAGATTTCTGACCAGGCCAATGCTCAATAGTTTTGTATTAGAATTCCAAAGAGAATCGTGCAACTTTAATGCCGTACACCCCCAAAATAATATGTCTGTAGGATTCGATTTGCTATTGCGATACCAAGTAACTTCTAAAGTTAGTTCTTGAATTCTGGATACTTGATAGTCGATTTGCTACGAAAGTTTGGCACTCGGATTCATGCGAGCTCATCCAACCCAATACAATAGTGGAATCCGTCTAAAATAAAAGTCATCAATTTTTCTTGCAAGTTTAGGTTTAATCTTTTCCCAAATTTTAACTTCAAAAGTTCAGCACCCAGAAGCTCGAGTACAGGTAATGATCTACTAGTTTTGGTAGAAGCAACTTTAGATTACACACACAAGATTCATTATGATTTTTGTTGAAGCTTTAATAGTTCTAACATAACTCCAAGCACCGGAAGCTTTTATTAAAGAATCGCAAAATGCGTCTCTTTCTGTTGTGATAATTGGTTTTGGTGATAAAACGAGGAATTCTGGTTGAGTTTAGTTCAGTGAGACTACTTTTGAAGCTTACCAAATTATTATGTCGTTGTTGCGGTAGTGATTCATCCCTTGTCAGTTTCAGTAACCACAGCTCCTGAATGAATAATTTAGAGATGACAGTAATACGGTTAATCAGTCCGAGTGGATCAAACAGCCTTGCCAGATCAGAAAGAATAGTCAGTTTTTTTATCTTAGGTAATTGAATTTACTGACTACTACCATAGTTGAATCGAAAATGATCACTTTGTGGTTCCCAAATCATGCCTAGAGTGCGAGTGACATCTATATCATGCTTCAATGGTTTTTCAAGATCTTCTTTTGAAACCTGCTCTAATATTGATAATTCATTAGAGTACCCGTGCTAATTTTGCCCATAAAAAGAAAGAAAAAGAAGAAAGAATATTTTTTTCATATGGTTCAATTTCAAGTACTCTATGAGAAACTCAGAATATGATTTTTGATTTGTAAATTTTTTTATAAATTTTTTTCTAACCAAAATCATAGAGTTTCTGCTTTAGAAAATGACTCGATCGCCGCTTTGTGATTTTGTGAAGGGTAATTTGACTAAACGCTTATTATGCGTGCGACAAGTGGTTTTGTTGAAGAGTGTTTCGCAATTTTGTTGCTTAATGTTCAACTTATTGTGAATAGGTTCCAATATTTTTTTAACAATGTATTCAGTTTTGAATCACTTTCATTTGGTTGACCATTTACTTATAACGATGTCGTAAGTAGATTTATAGTACTACAAGTTTTATAACGTCCAGAAATTATCTAACCAAGAACTGTTTTTGTAAAATAGGACCATTTTAGTTGAGTTTAATTTGGCTGATTTTCAAAAAGTCTAGGAATAAATAGTTTTATAGTAGGAAGTGAAGGTTGTTGATATTGTATAAGTTGTCAGGTAGGGTTAATGAACTGAACAATTGATTTTATATATCTTGGTTACTATTAGCCAAAAATATGTTTTAGTTGAGGTTCTAAGTTAGGTTTATGTGTGGGTTGTTAACATATAAGTTCCAAATAGTTTTATAGTAGGAAGTGAAGGTTGTTGATATTGTGTAAGTTGTCAGGCAGGGTTAATGAAGTGAACAATTGATTTTATGTATCTTGGCTACTATTAACCAAAAATATGTTTTGGTTGAGATTTTAAGTTAGGTTGTATTTGTGGGTTGTTAACTTATAAGTTCCAAATGTTTGTATAGTAGGAAGTCAAGTGTTAAGTAATTTGAAGTAGGTTGGCCCTTAATAAACAAAATTGCATACCTCGTTTAAATACTAGGCGCACATATAAAAGTAGTAAGAAAATTTCTTTTCTTATATGGAAATAAAAAACAGAAAAATTGTTTTTATTTTTAAATCTACAGAGCATCTTTAAAATTGAAAAGAAAAAGTGTAATCCTGTTTTTGTTTTTTTTGTTAGAATAAAGAAAAAAAGTAAAGTAAGATATAGATTTTTTTTTTTGCATATATAAAAATGTGGTCTCTTCTGGATAGAAGAATATATAGAAGAAAAGAGAAAACGAAAGTCATTAATTAACTGACTGCATGTCGTGTAAGACATTTTTTTTTATTTTTAAGTAAGAATGTTGAAAAAATATGAATAAACAGAAAACAAACAGCAAATCAAAAATATGGAACTGATTAAACTAAAGATATAATCTGATATGCATTTATGTTTATTTTTGTATTTTTGTATGGAATAAAAAATAGTTCAAAAATTTTTAGTTTTAAACTAAAAAAAAAAATTAAGACTTGTTTTTGTTTTTAGTTTAAAATTAATATACGAGTACATAAATCACTAGTTATCTAGGCAAAGCAAGAAATTGATATAAAAAGAATATAATGTAAAAGTTGAATGATTCTATGATAGTATAGTTCCTAGTTTTAAAAAAATACAATATTCAAGTAATAACAAGAATTTATTGTGAATTTATTAAGACTCTGAAAAATGTAATGATCATAAAAGAAATCGAAAGTATAGAACTGTATATACTTAGTATATATATGTAAATAATGTCTACTTTTACATGTATAATTTTTTTTGATTAAATCTTTATTACATTCTTAAAAATTTTAAATTAATATACAAACAAATAATTCTACAATACAAATAAAAATGTGCAAATTTGAATGAATACTATATTCATTTACTTATCAACACGTGCTTTTTTTTTGTTATATCCATACGGTAAAGAACTACCATCTTCATTAAATTTTCGTTTTTCGAATTTGGTCATATTTTTTTATTTCGGTAATCGTAAGTACATCATGATTTTTATTTCGAAGAATATTTTCTGAAATGACGTATGTGTCTGCACTATTAAATGGATTTAAAACTGTTTCCTTTATGCTATTGAAATTAATTTTTAGACAAGCTTCATAACTAAGAGAGAATCCTTTAACTTTACAAACAATTTTTCTGTATTATCTTTTGTACAGTAAATTTTGTAGGCATAGTTCTTGGGACCACCAGTTACAAATTCTGTAATATAACTTCTTATACCATAACATTCTAATTCATCAGCCATGTCTCCTATAAATTCACCTATTTCTGAAGAAGCCACCCAGAAGCTTCTTGTTTAATCTTTATAAATTTGTTCATCATTTTGAATAAACCATCAACACAATTGCAATTGTCATATTTTACTGTTTCGTATTCCCAAACTTCATAAATATTTAAAAGTTTATACCCCTTTTCAATTGCTTTTTTAATTTCATCAATTACCCAAGTTCCTACTAATGCTCTTTCATCGTCAGTATCTTCCCAGTATTTTCCTTGATATTTTTGTTCACTACAAGTGTTACATAGTAAGAACATTAATTTATTATTTTGTTTGACAGGTAACACGGGGTGTAACAGATTTGTTGGTGGTAAAATTTTACATTTAATAATACCGTCAATAGTCATTATGTTTAACTTGGAGCAGGCATCTTCTCCAACATAAATCTTAGGATGGTTTATAGGAAATTTCCCTCGTTTATATACATATGTATATAAGGAACATACATCTATGTATTTAATTTTTTCTCCTTGTTTACATTTATATTATGTGTAAGTATTTCCCGTTCTTCCGCCATAAAATGCATCACGAGGATTTTAAGGAACTAAATTAATTAATGAATGAATTACTAAATATCTCATATTTTTATTGTGTCTCATTAACTCCCGGAATTCACATTCCCACATCTCAATAACTTTATATCCATAAATTTTAGGTTGCATGTAAACATGTTTTAAAATAAATTTTTCATTTTTCTTAGAAATTTTTTCAGGGGGTAGTTGTTCTATGTTTAGTGAAATTATAGGTGTTTAATAAAGATTGCAATATATTAAAAAAATTGTAAAATAAATATTTTCCAAATTAAATTTTTCAAAGTTCGTTTAAACTAAAGCGTTCTACAATAGATGCTTTCAATTCAAAGTAAGTATGATATTGATTAATACCCTTCTTTACAACAAAATTTTTACAATATCGAATTGAAAAATTCTTTACCTTGATCTAAATGAATGTTTTTAGGTAAGTTTTTAGCTCGTTTTATAATTTTTTTTAAAGCATTTAAAACATTACTACCGGTTTTAGTTTTAATTGGTTCAGCATAAGCATATTTAGAAAATATATCTATAACTGTTAACATATATTTAAAACCTTTGTTGGATTTTCCATTAGGAACCATTTCCACTAGATCAATTTGCCAGGTATCATTTACTCCTTTCTGCTTGACTTTCCTTCTAAGATAACGTTTTCTATCTGGTCTATGTATTTCTTTTACTATTTGAGATCTTGAATGATTTTTACACCATTAGCAGTTTTAAAAATCCAATTTTACATTTCTTTATTTATATACTCTGAAAATTTTGAATTTTGACTGGGTTCTACAGTATATAACGCGGTTCAATTTTACTGGCAAATCATTTTTATTTCAATTTTGGTAAGATATTTTACAAAAATGGCAGCTGATTCAACAACATTTCCATTTACTGAGGAAACTGCAATAGTCAGAATACAAAATCAGGTCCAAATTGATGAAATTACATCTACTGTAGATGAGGAGGAATTAATGAAAACTGAAGAATTCATACCACCGTTTCAAGTCTTAGATGAAGATACAGATGAACAACAAATTTGAGAAATAAATAACCAACAAGGAGATCCTGACTATTTTGCAGAATTTTTTAGAAATAATTTATAGCCTAAAATAATATATAAGAATATTTGTATAAATGTATATGTATCTATAAGTATTTAACAATAAAAACACATTAAATAAATTTTACAAATTTTTCATTTATTTTTGTTCTTGAAATATTACAAATTTTATTTTCTAGTAGTACAGGTATTTCAAAAAACAATCTAGAATAATTGCATTGAACGCTATAACTTTGTATTGGAATATATATTTCTTCGAGCAATTTCATAACATGTTTTTCTTGACACGTTTTTATATATTTAATAACATATTCTCGTACATTTGATTCAGCACTTTTATTGTGTATCATTACAGCTTGAACAAAATTAATTAAGTTGTAAAATATGTCAGCTTGCTCTTTGTTAATGCTAAGACATCGGCCAATTGTCAGCTTGCTCTTTGTTAATGCCAATAACCATTCTTAACCCATATTGTAAATATAATTTTGTATTCTGTATTGATTGTTTCGAGTACCTTTCATAAAATTGCTGGTGGAACTTACACCAATCATTATATTTTAAAATAGCTGGTTTTTTTCCAATGCGGTGAAAAATTCAAGTTGCTACAAGAGATTCTGTATGAAAACCAACTAGAACTTTTATTGACTGATTTCTGTGGAGAAAATATGTATAGTACAATATAAAATTTGTGTTTGAACTTTGATCTTGCACTACTACGTTTTAACTAAAGCTTTTCAATATTAATTATATTGCTGAGGTAAAAAAGGTTTATCAAAAAAAGTTTCATACTTAAACCAAAACATCTACACCAGCCAAAAACGCAACAGTATTGTCCACATACATCTGAAAGAATACCCTGTATCTGCCTATTATTAAAAACTATGCACTAATTTTTCAAGTATTTTAAAATTTCCAGTTTATCTGGAACTCCACTATACGAATCAAAATATTCTGTACAACCGTGCTTTGGAATGTAAAGGGCAGACAGATGTGTTCCCGGATTTTTTATCTTGTCAGTGTTTACAATTAAAAAAGTTGGTTTTTCTATTATTTTTGGAATTTTGTCTAAAGGAAAAACTCCCTTAAAATATTTGTTTGTAAATTTGTTACATTTTAAAACACTAATTATTTCTAAAGTGTTCATGACTCAAACTGACTCAAATCATACACTCTACTTATTTCATTAATGTAGTTCATTAAAAACTCCTTTTTTATTTTTTAATTTGTTATAATAACATTAAATTTTTCTAGTGCCTGTCTTAATTCTTTATTAATTTTATCATTATGTACAGTTCCGAAAGAGTAATTTTCAAAAATTTTAATTTATAATTTCTTTGGTTGGAAATTTGTAAGTAAATTCTTTTACAAATATCTTTAATTCCAACTAAACAAATATCTTTTACAAATAAAGTATTTTTATTATAACAACAAAACTTCACATCCACAAGTGCACAGGACGATGGCATCTTGTCGAATATTCAAATACATGTTTCAGTAATCTATTTATAGATTTGTAAATATATTTCGATTTTTATCAATTTGTATGCTTGCATCAAATTCTCCATAAACAATAGCAGTTAGTGTAAATGTAAGTGGTTTTGATAGCCTTGCCTCAATTCTAACTGTACTCTGGTTTAGTAAACCTTGACATACCTCATTTCCAGATGCATCTGGAGTTAAATCAAAAGCTGGTATAAAAAATCCATTACTAAACATAGACTTTGTTATCTAATGACCTTTATCAGTTTGGGAAATTCCAGTTCCTGAAAAAAGTGTACTGGATGCTCTTGTACAGCAATTATTCATCTGTACTGAAATGAAAAACTGGTTTCAATTGCTGAATTAGGTATTTGAACACCATTTACGATTAACACAAATTGTGAAATATCAAAATGTTTAAAATTGTATGGGTTTTTTGATCTTTTTCCAGAGGAACCCAGACTTTCTGTCATACAAAAAACTATCCAACTGTCCAATAAAAACATTATCAGGTGATATTGATTAGCTGTTCATTGGAATTGTAAAACTTTTTACTTCAACGCGTTTATAATTATATTTAGCATTGGATTTCCAAGAACAGCATTGTGTGCTAACAGCACGCTTTAATTAACGGTAACATGTCTCTATAATTGTAACATGGCTTCTATAATTTTTAATTGTGATTCATCAGAATCGTCTGCAAAAAGATAAAAATCTCATTTTTCAAGTGTTAAAACTATACGAATGTCAACATTATTTATAAGTAGAGTAGGTTGATTAAACATATCTACGTGTAATTTACCCATAAGTTCCACTACACTGCTATTATGATACATTTTTTCGCGCTCTTTTGATCCATTATTATCAGATTTAGCTATATTTACTTTATCTAAAATCCATCCTGCACATTCTAAATGAGTTGCAGCAGCATCCGTACCATAATTTAATAATGATTCAATATAAGCTCTATATATTGAAATTATATATAGTGATAATTTCCATCAGATGGTGTTATATTTTTGCCATTTAATTGAACATTACATTGTTTTATTAAAGAATGTAAAATGTTATTAACTACACTTGGTTGTATTATTATTTTTCCATCAGCAGTTTTATCATTATTCCAATGTGTTTCGTCTTTCTTTAAGATCTGTACTTTTAATCTCAAATATGTAGAAGACAAATCTCTATATGTATCGCCATGACCCAGTGAAACAAATTCAAAAGTTGAAGGGTTGTCTAAAGAAGCAATATTATTGTAAGAAACTTCTTCAGATCGTAAAATGCTAGACTGAATGGGTTGGGTTTTAAACATATCCAACTCAGATTTCATACACTCAATCATAATTAATTAAAAATATCTTTTTGTTTTTTTGTTATTATCTTTGCGTCGTTTTGACGTAAAATAGTTTAAACCTTTAATGAATGGTCTTTTTATAGCTTTTCGTTTTCTTTTACCAGAACCATACATTTCATTCAGTTTTCGTACGGCACCACGTCGTACATTTTTAATAATATCTTTACTACGATCTTGCATAACTTCTTTTACATTTGCACCAGATGCAATATCAGATAAAGCATTGATACCAGAGTTAATAACCCCCTTTTTTCAAAATATCAGCGCCTGAACTAAATAATGATTTCAAATATCTAAAAAGTCAACCAAAAAGGCTTCCCAATCCACGACCTCTTTGAAAAGATACGGTTGAATGTAATAAAGGGCTGATAACATCAAGTCCTCTACCAGAATGAATTAAATAATACTTAAAGTACAGTCTCTCCATAATGAATAAAATAAAATAATATATAGTTTTGCAAAATCGCTTTTATTTATACTTTTTTAAAATGTAATACAATTTTTGTTGGAATTGAACTATTGGAAAAGTTTATTTTGTATCCATATTTATCACATAAAAGTAATGAAATGTTATTAAATGATTTCTCCACATTGCAATATTGAATATTACCGAATTCTTTTACAGTATCAGTGAAAGAATTTTGTATGTTAACAGATCTTAAACACCTTACATCTTTATCACCTATTTTTTGGGGTTCAATTATGTCTGTGTATATAAAAAATATATCTGGTTTAATAATGGGAATCAATTGTACACTATCTATAAAAGTTTTGAAAGATTATATTACATGTGATTTATATTTTTTTTAAATCTGTAACTTTAGAAGATACTTGATTGAAACATGTTGTCAAAAGTCCTTCGAGGGTATCTGCGTAATTTGCTCTTACTTTTATATATATTTTAGGCTTAGTAGCACATATTGTAGTGTAACTAATATTTTTAGGCATCTCTTCAGCTTTTGCTGATTGTGTATAATGAGCTTCATCGATTATAAAATTAAAAATTCCCCAAATCAACTGTCGTTCAACTTCTTTTCTTATAAACCTGTTAAGTGGGCGTATATTTTGAATTAATGTTGGTAGTAGAAAAACTTTCCAGTCGCATATCATTTTTTTTTCTATGTATGGAATATATGATGTTCCAACTCCTATCATATCTTCCTGCATACCTTTAATAAATATTTGAATACTTTTTTCCCACTCTTCACCATACACATTTGGAACGAAATCATTAACATACATTTCTGAAATACCGACTTTCCACCTTGAATCACACATGTATTTATTAATTTTATTTGTAAAAGATGATAATGAATTTTACATCTTTGATATATTTTGGAACTGCATTTTTGTCTGGATTACACCAAATTATTCTATTAATATGTGATTGTATATTTTCTTTTTTATATTTTATTAAATTATGAATAAAAGTGGTTTTACTACAGCATGATGGACCCGCCACCACCATAGTAAATGCGTGAAACAGCATAGTTGTATTAGTTAAAAACTAACTCTGCTAACCTATATTTATATGAAAAGCTCTTTTCCCGAAGTGAATATAAATGTAAATTTAGTTATTCTATGGAACATACTTCCATAAATCTTCGACATGGTTAAACAAGTTCTCATAGTTGACCTACAATTTTTACAAGGAAATGAAAAGCAATAAGAAAAGGAAGTTTAATTCTAACTATGTATCACTTCAAAGGAACGTACCCCGCAGAAAAACTTAGTCAGGATATGAAATTTAATAACCAGTATTGCGAAAATAAAATAAATGAATTTAAATGGAATAACGGTTTAGTTGAATATTTAGATGTAAAATGTATATTAAAACACTATTTGGAATCAGCTGAAAAAATGTATGTAAAAGGAGAACAAAAAAAACTTTTTCTTCAAAAGTACATTGACAGTGTTAAAATAGAAGATCAAAATTAACTGTAATAGACATCTTTTCGAAATATGCTTATGCTGAGCCAATAAAAACTAAACATGCTAATAACGTTTTACTTGGCATGCAGAGCATTTTCAAGCGTGCTGGAACACTCCCAAAAAATATTCAATCTGATCAAGGTAAAGAGTTTTTTAACAAAGAATTTAGAAAACTTATGGAAATAAAAAAAATTAATCATTATCATACACATTCCGAAATGAAAGCCTCCATAGTAGAACGTTTTTACCGTACTTTAAAAAATTCAATGTGGAAGCAGTTTAGTTTTCAGGGTAATTATAAGTGGATATCTATTTTACCCTCACTTATTGAGAAATACAACTCAACATATCATCGTGCAATTAAACTTCAACCAAAAAAGGTTACAAAAGCAAACGAGAAATACATTTTGAAGAACATTTACATGCAACCGAAATTTTATCAGAAAGCAAAATACAAAGTTGGAGATTATGTACGCATAAGTATTTACAAAGGAAACTTTGCAAAAGGTTATCAACCAAACTGGTCAACAGAAATATTTACAATTAAAGAAGTAAAACGCACAGACCCAATTACTTACAACTTACTAGATTATACAAAATCACCAATTATCACCGAGTCAAAAATCCTGACACTTTTCTTGTTGAAATAATATTGAAAATAAAAGGAAATCAGGTTTTTGTTAAATGGTTAGGTTTTGATAAAGATCACAATTCTTGGATAAATTAAAACGATATTATATGAAAATTAATTTACTTTTTTATTTTTTTATTTTTTTATAGTTACCCATAACACACCTCAAATTTGCAATACACAAAGTAATTTACAAGAATATTATAAACATTGTAAAAATACCAATAGTTGACTTATTTTATTTGCAAAATACAAAGTAGTTAATATAATAAATCAATTAACATTAGCATAAATTCATATCAAACACCTGAATTTTTTCTTTAAAAATTTTTTCTGCAATAAACATAACAATTAATCAATAAATACATTTTTTTAAATTACTTTAAAACTAAGATACAATATCAAGGTCAATATCTGCATTTTATTTATCTCATAAATAACAACTGCATTCTTGTGTTAATATTACGTTAAAATAATTGTTTGACCGTGAAAGCCTTTTATTAAAAAATAAAATAAATTCTTATTATTTACAATAATCTATGTTACTATATACTATCACAACAAGATCATTGCACTTACTTTTATTATTTACAAAAGCTTTTTCCGGAAATTAATCATGTAACCGGTAAAAATACTACACACCGGTTTAGGTCATTGCACTATCTACTTGTTCTACATTATTTAGTTGACCTTCTATAACACTGGCGCCATACATTACGTAATGACGTCAAGGCCGTCTGGCCAAAGTGCCTTGATACCTATTTTGGCTTTAATTTAAATTTTTTAGATATTTTAATTTAATTTTAATTCAGATTTTGATCTTGATTAATTTTAAAGTTGACTAAAGTAGTTGATTTTAAAGTAGTTAAGTCTTATTTTGATTTTAATTAAAATTTCTACTCTCACTTTATTTTAATTTTTAATTTGTTTATATTACTTGTTCGCTTTATATTAATTGTTTTCTAACAAAATTACCAATTTTAATGTTAATTTCTGTAACATTCATGGGTGGCGAATTAATTTTTATGCCGTAGATTGCCATCTCAGTTCAATTAAACCAGCATTCTTAGCCCTATGTAGAACACAAATTAGAAGCCACAATAATTACTTTAATGTTACTTGCTACTCACTTCTCCAATCTTCAACCAGAGGTCCTCTCCCAAAAAATTAGTTAGCGCTACAGTCATGCTGACTAGAAGGACTCTAACAACTTTTTTAGAAATTTTGATCGGTCATTCTGCTTCCGTAACAGAAATTTTAACTTTGCTGCAAACACGATTAGTCGAACTATTTTATTTGGAATGAGGTTGTTCATTCCTCATTTAATGGAAAGTGTCAAAAGCAGGCCCAAATCTTGGTTAAATTGTATTTGCAAGGAAGAAATTAGTTTGCTTTCAATTCGACACTGTCACAATCAGCTTAAACAGCATCCTCCGTTCCAGAAGTTGGTTGCTACTTCGGTAAATTTAGTTTAAAACGCGGGTGGTGATGAAAATCTTGATATTAATAAGTCAGCAAAGTAAGTTCATTATACTGGTGAGTTCGATGTTGCGGCTCTTGATATTTCTAAGGGTTTCGACTGAGTTTGGCGCTGTTGGCAAAATACAATGAATTAGGTCTAGGTAGGGTCTTCCTAAAATGGAATCGAGATTTCTTTTCGAATAGTACCATTCGTGTACTGGTCGATGGATATTCATCTGACCAATTCAAAATAAATGTTGGTGTTCCTCGAGGATCAGTTTTATCCTCCTCTTTCTTCTTAATATTTATTAATGTCCTACTTTCATTAACCTCCAATCCGATCCACAGTTTCGCAGACGACAAACCCCTTGTAGCTTCCTATGAGTTTCATAGCCGCTGTAACATTAATCACCATAATGCACACATATGGACTGCAGGCACTTGAACAGCGCTGGGTTATGTAAATAATGTGCAAAACAGAGTTATTCGTCTTATCACCAACCCCAGTGTAACTTCAATGCTCGCTCTACTCAGCCATCGCCATCACTGACCTTGTTTTATAAGTATATCGTAGGGATTAACACCTGCTCTAAAAAAATAAAAGCCTTCCACCCTTTTTGGCAGTAAACCCAAGTACTTGGTTTATACAAGCAGAGTTGTAATTTTCCGTTTTTAGGATCACGGGTAACGACGCAAGATATGTCTGAGGGTGTCGACACTTCAATCGAAATCGTTGAACTCGTTTATCTATATTTTGAGGACTCCTTCCGGACCTAGAGAGTATGAAAATTTAAAACAGGTCCTTAGACATTCATTTTTAGACAGAGAGGATATTGGGGATTGGAGACCTTTCGAAGATTTTAGATCGATGCGACAATTTTCTGAAAGTACCTTTAATTGAAATTACATCAAACATTTTTGGTTGCGCCGTTTACCCGAAAATATTTATATAACTCTGATTACCGTCGATGAAACACCTTTAGACGAGCTCACTCCATTAGCGGACTAGTTTTACGAGGCTTCGTAGGTAGTAGCAGTTAGTAGTATTACAAACGCGGAAAGTGGGATGAGAAATAATCAATTAGAAAGTTCAAACTTTGAAACTGACGCTTCGAACAACATCGCGACTCGTATAGCGAAAATCGAGGAATTACTGTCAAAAGTAGATATTACATCTCATCCCAGAAGTCAATTTAGAACACCTAAATTCCAAAATCGGAGCTCAAACCAAACCAAGTTGTACTCAGTCGATCGAGTGTGTTGGTACCATGGACGTTTGCAGCGAAATGTGCAAAATTGTTTAGAACCTTGTAAATTTTGAAATATTTTCGGAAACCCTAATACTAGTTCAAACACTGGTACTCCAAATTCCAGAAGCGAACGCTCCGATTACCCAAAATAAAGCCACCTGCTATTATCGCGGGCAATAACAGGGTTTTTTCTTCGCGTTGCCTTTTTATAAGAGACACAAACAATAATTTATCCTTTCTTGTAGATAGTGGTGCGGACGTTTCTGTTATCTCTAACGTAAAATTGAAATGTAAAGCTACAACTTCAGACATTTTTCTATCAACTGCGAACGGTATACCAATTAAAACACAGTTGTTAATAATAAAAATCGGCTTAAGAAGAACCCTCTCGCATCTGTTCGTATTATCGGTGCCGATTTTTTTTTAGCGAAGATTGGACTTCTGGTCGATCCTAAAACAAAGAAGCTCGTGGTTCTAAAAAGAAATTTGTCAGTTAAGGTCTTATATGCACGAACAAATACAATTACTTCGTTACTTCACGTTAGGAAACACTAGTATGGGTAAATTTGTAAAGAATATCCGCCGTTAACCAAGATTTCCAATTATTTTACCCCCATGAAACATTCGGTGAGAATTCACATTTGCACCAAGGAGTGGTTGCATTTCTCTACACCCTGTAGTTTGGATCCGATTCGTCATAATTCTATCGTCTTCGGCTTCGTTTCCGATGCTTATGGTCAAGAATGAAAACAATATGGATTTGGGCCGTGTGGAGATTACTGACGATTGAATTCGGTTACAATACCGGACTACTAATACCGCACATTCAAAACTTTTCGATGAATCTCGCTGGTATACTTTTCTTTTCTAAAATTGATTTAGCCAAACCATACCGCTTGATCCCCGTAGTTTCAAAAGATATTCATAAAATCGCTATTACCACACCATTTGGCATATTCAAAGATCTTATGCCTTTTGGACTTCAAAACGATATACAAACGTTTTTCATTTTATTAATGTGGTCTTAGTCGCTTAAGGTCTTGGCATGGTATTCGTCTATATTGACGACATACTAGTTGCTAGCAATATTCAAAACGAACATAGAGAACATTTTGACATATTATTCAAAAGACTTGTTGACTACAACGTAACAATTAACACTGCAAAGTGTGTTTCCGGTGTTCTTTCTCACAAGATTTCCACTGAGAGTACTTCTCCGTTGCAATACCGTGTCGATACTATAATCAACTACTCGACACTTCCGTTAAACAGATTCAACGTTTCAAGGGTATGATAAATTATTATCATCGATTTATACTCGGTCTCGCAAAATTTTATCACCAATTTATATGCATTTAGCAGTGCTGCTCAAAAAACCGAAAACCGCAAAGAATTTTCACTTGGTTGAAAAACCTAACGAAGTTTTTACCAACGTCAAAAAGAGTTCTCTCACAAACTACCGCAGGAGCTATTTGGCAACAGTTTCGAGACAACTCTTGGAAAGCCTTATCATTCTTCTGAAAGAAACTGTCGGACGCCAAACCAAAAAGTACTCCGCGTTTGATATCGAACTGCTTGAAGTATATTTAGTGATTAAACATTTTCATTATTTCATGGGTGATCGCGAATCCACTATTTGCACAGATCCGTTAGAGAACGCGCTTTTTATCAAAACAGAGAGCAGTCAAACCAAACCAGACACCTCGATATTATTTCCTAATTTAACATTGACATACAACATATTCGCTTTACCGACAATGTGGTTACGGATAGTTTATCGCGAATTGGGAAAATTGATGTTTGCTTGGTTGAATCGTGGTTAGACGATATTAAAGCAGTTGCGGATAGCCAGAAGGTTTACGAAGAATTAAGACATTTATTGTCCTATTTTTATTGCTATTGCGAAGTTTCTACTTCAAAGAACAGGCTATACATCCCTCAACCCTTGGGCCGGAATATTTTCGAACATTTACAAAGCTTTTCACATCCAGGCATCCGGACTTCTCGTAAACAGTTACCGGAAAATACTTTTGGCCGGGCATGAATTTGGACATAGGTAACTAGAAAAGGTCAGGCTTAGCTTGTTAGAAATCCAAGGTACGACGTGACACAAAGTTGAAGTTCGAAAAATTTGAGTCTCGGGAGCCAGGTTTGAACATATCCACATAGATCTGGTAGATCCGCTACTAGTATATAACAATATCGCGCATACCCTAACAATCGTAGATAGCTTCCCTCGCGGGCCCGAAGCTTTTCGTATCAGAGATATTTTAGCGGCCACGATAGCAAAAGCCTTCACCGCAGAATACGTGCCACGTTTCGGTGCACCCTCAAAAATAAATGCGGATCAGGGATTAAAGTTCGAGTCAACGCTTTTTAATGAACTTACAAAAGAGCTCGGTATTCACAGTAGGTAAACGGAGTGGTGCAAACAAAAGAGCATCATATCACACGCAGGTAAACGGAGTGGTGTAACGATTTCACCGACAATTAATGGCTGCTTTGTGAGCAGGAGGAGTTTTGTTTAACTGGTCTTCAGAACTTCGAATAGTTCTACTTGGTCTTAGTACAGCGGTAAAGGAATATTGTGGTTTTGCTTCAGTGGAACTGGTGTATGACAAAATTTGGGCTTATTTGACGAACTTTTCATTGAAGATAAAATAGTCATTTCTACAAATACCGTTATTAAGCTAATACGCGAAGACATGCGAAACTTAATTCTTGCAGCACATGGCATCATGAACTTTGAACTGGCATCACACTTCTTTATGAAGAACCTTACAAAGTTTTGCGAAAGTCCATGTTTAAATCTGTACGTCCACAATATGTACGCCATTAATTTATAAAAAAAAAAGTATATAAGAACAAATAATTTGTTTTCTGTATATATAATAATTTTCTTCTGTATAATAATTTTTAATGTATAATTTTTCTATATATATATTTATTACAATTCTTATTTCAAATATTAATAATTTATAAAAATAATTAATTTAGTGAATGTTTTCAAATTTTGACTTATCATTTTTTTATCTAACTAATTTACTTTTTTACTCATTTTACTTAATGTACTTTTACTTATTTTACTTAATTTACTTATTTGATGTTAACGGTCGAACGGGAATGATCTTCAAAAATATAAAAAAGTTATAATTAAAGTTTACTAACATTAAATCTTATCTTATTTAATTTTACAGCAACGATTTAATATAACTTATAATTCTTGTTACAACCACCTATAGAGTTCATTGACCTTAGACCATTTTAATATATAATTTATGTATAGTATATAAATATAATGATCATATGATTCTAAAAAGTATATAAGAAACATATAATATGTAGTACATAAAAAGAAATAAAATTAATATTAATTTAGAAATTAAAGTGACATCTTGTGTAAAAAATATAATTTACATGACTTGATATTTAATTAAATTTAATATATCTATTCCATAATCGATAGTCCATGTTATTGACATCATAAAATATTAATAATTAAATCAACTTTGTAAACAAAAAAAAGAAAGGTAAGTAAATTAAATTACAATAAATATAAAATATTAATTTTAAGATAACTTGCACAACATTATTTGTAGATGCTCATCCCCTTGATATTGATGCTGGAATGCCCGTCAGAATTCAGATAAGTAAAACTTTGTATATTTTTAATAAGATAAAATTTCTTTATGTTCTTTCGTTTATTTTTAAGTTCATGTTTATGGAGTTCCCGAACATTCTCATGGCCTTTGCATATATGAAGAATTTTTTTTTTATTTCTTCATTTCAATTATGGCTAAAGAGATTTCTCTCGTGATAAGGCTCTATACATAATATAATTTTTGAATTAAATACAAATTGCCAAAAGTAAATTGAGGACTGGAAGACAACAATAGCTGGAAATGTGCTAATTGTGCTGGAAATGTGCTAGATGTGCTAAATATGATGAAATTTTCAGTCTAAGTAGCCATTGTATATTTTGTGCTGTCTATTAATTTCCAACTAATGTGCGGTGAGTAGTATTGCCAAAATATAATGCTGTAATGCATTCTAGTATGTTTAATGTTGATCAATGTTGCTGTCTTTGTCCTGTAGTTGATGTATATAGTATTGTAAATACCAATTCTAATATCTTCCTATACAATTTTCAAGATTGCCTCATCATGAAGTAATGTGTGATGCGCGCTTTTGCAACGAGACCTCTAACCAAACAATTCGAACATAATTTTCTTTGAATAATTATATTTCTTTTACCTAGATGGTCCATATTTAAAAATTGAGGACATTGTCTAAGAGAGTGAGCTGCTGAACAAAGTATATAATTGTACATTTTATTAGTGATGAAACACTTCTTAGTAGTAAATGTTGTAACGTTTTTAATTTTTAATGCTTTCAGTGCTCGAAATCTTCCTTCTAAAAATAAGTTAAGTTTCTGATATTTTGGAAAAGTTTTTTCTGCCCTGATCTCTTATTTACAGATTTTTTTTGTATCAGCCAATATTTAGTCGTGATTTGTAAATTTTCTAATGCTTGAATGCATTAGTTTATACTGTTATTAGCTTTCTAATATTAGTCGGCGAGTCTATGGTTGCAATCTGTTGGGAAAATAAAATTTTTAATTGTGTTTTTATGAGGATTATTTTATTATGGGATCTTTCTTGTAAGAGCTTCCCAACCGGATAATTCGGTTCAGTTACAGTGAAGTGTCGAATTCAATTCGAAGCGCAGCTTCACCTTAAACACAAACTTTCAGATGGAGTAATTTTTGTACGTTGCTCAAAGATTTTTTATTTTTTTTTTATTAAATAACTAAACTTATATTTTATATAATTACAATTTCCTACATCCAATTATTTTTTTACCTTTATTTTTGTTAACTTAAAGTAATATAAGTTTATAAATTATAAAATTATCTATAGACTACTTTTAAAGAAATTTTAAAAAGATTTTAAAATATAAAATTTTATTGCTATACATACATTGTATTATCCTATATTATTTTCTTTTTTGAGTTTTAGTAATAATAATTATATACCTGTTTGGCTATTTTAAAGTATAATGCAATTTTATAAAATAGGTATAAATTTAAATCATTAATTAAGCGCTAAACAAGATGCTTATACATTTTTTTACATACATAATATGTTAATATTTATTTTGAAGAAGACAATAAAAATATAATAAAAGAAATTAAAAATTATGTTAACAAGAGAGCGCTAAAATTGCAATGACGACTGATATAACAATACTAATATATAATATTATAATAAAATATAATATTATGTATAATTAGATAGTATTTTTAATTGTACTCAGCAAGAATTTTTTCTGTAATTTTTTTTTGAAAGTGCATAGATTTTCTATCATTTTAAATTTTTCCGGTAGATCGTTGTACACTTTCAAGCAATTGTGTAAGCAATTATTTTTGAGTTTATTTGTTTTAAAGAGCGATAAGTAGAATTTAGATTTGTTTCGCGTATTGTAATTGTGAAAGTTAAAATTCTGTTGAATTATAAAATTGTGTTTAAGTTTGTTGTTAATTATTTTAAACGCAATTATAAATAATTCCCTTTTACTGATACTTTAAAAACAGATGTACTTTTCTGTATAGAGCATGAAGGTTGGATTTAGAATGAGATAACCATGTATTATTTTTATTGATTTCTTCAGCAAAATTTCAATTTTCTTTAGATAAATTTGTGGAGCTCTATCCAAATTGGATTAACATAAACAACATTTAATAAGATGTAGGACGAATATATAACATATAACGTATTTATACTTAAGAAATTTTTTAATCTCCTTAGGACAAATATATATGGAGATGTTTTCCTTACTAGATGATCTACATGTTTATCCCATCTCAGCTTGCTGTCTATAAGTAAGCCTAAATAATTATAACCTACTTTTTTTGAAGCCACTCATTAATAAGTATTAAATCTTACAATATAGCAGTTTTAAGGTTTGCTTCGCTTGAGTCTGTATTGTTCTGAGCTCAGTATTCCATTATTTCGCATAAATGCGTCGAGTCTCTTTTTTACAATAATTTCGAATACTTTTGAAAAACTCGATAATACCGATACTGGCCTCCAGTTTTTTGAGGGATTTGTGACATCTTCACTTTTATAAATTAGCGTAACAACGGCTTTTTTTAGACAATCAGGAGAGGAGTGCATTACAAAAAAGTTGTTAATGAATATTACCAAAATGGGTGCTAACCTATTTGAATATTTTTTGAAATCCCATCACAACCTGTTGCAGCAGACAGTTTTACTTTACTTATCGCAGAATTTACTTCCTCTAGGTTCACTAAATCTAAACTAAATATTATATACATTTCGAAAGAAGATATTAAGATTAAGATAATCATATTTAATTTCTTCGCCTGAGATATCTAACGTATCTGTTATCGTAGTAAAGAATTTGTTCATTATATTACTTATATCATAAGGATTAGATATAATTTCATTATTGTAATTAATAACTTTTGGTTTGCTTTCACAAATATTAGGTGTCTTATTTAGCATAATAGACTAATACACTATCCACAAGTTTTTGGGGTTGCCAGAGTCTTTTAAAATTTGTTGAGAATAATAATTAGCTTTCGCAGTTGAGATCAAATTTCTTACTTTGTTTTCATATAGATTATTTAAGTTTTTAACATGATCATCATTTGGGTTCTTTTTTTTTAAATAGTTATAAAAAGAATCACGGATCATCAAATTTCAATATTTCTTCCGACATCCACTCATGTTTTCTCTTAAAACTTTTTATACGAAAAGTTCTAGTGTGCCTAATTCACCTAAATTATGAGCAATCTCACTAAATCTTTCGCACTCATTTAAGTTTTACCAAATATACCAAACCATTGCTTATAATTTATATTATCGTAATTTAGAACAGTTTTAATTTTAGCGACGCCCTCTTTCTTTGGCTTTTGGTCGATACTAATAAAAAACATTTTGTGGTCAGATAAAGAGGTATCCATTATATGAAAAGGGTATTTAAATTTTAGTAAATCCGTAATAAAATGGTCTATTATTATATTATGGTCTAAAATGGTTTTTAACCATCCCTACGCTTGTAACAAATTGTTCAGTTTTTTCATTACAAATAATAAAACCGTTACTTAATAAAGTATTATAATAGTTGACAGTAGTTGGACAGTAGTTGGACCATTCTATTGTTTTGGTCTAATAAATTGATATTAATATCCCCAATTATTAGCGATCTTTTATAAGTATGTAGATGTTAGATCATTAATTTTATAAATAAAATCTTCTTCATTAGTGTAATGCGATCTATAACAAGCAAATATATTAATATAATGTTTTATTAATTTAACAACTAAGAAATTTGATAACTGAAACTCTTCCTCATATATACTATTGCTGCTTATGCAATCCGCCACAAATATAGCAACATTCCAATAACCTGTTTGCCTATTAGAGAAATATGTAGTGTACCCAGGAAGATTAAAAAATTGATTCTCTCGCTTTTTTAACCAAATTTCAGCCAGCACAATTACATGAATATCGTAGTTATATGAATTTATCAACGATTCTATATCATATAATTTATGTCTTAAACTTTGTATATTAAGATAAATTATATTAATATTTTCGGCTCTACTATGGTAAATGCTGTCCCCGCGTAGGACCAAATGTCTACATCTGAAAGATACTTGGGGTTGCCACCTTTCTAAAAATATATTTCCTTAATGGCGTGTTTTATCCTTTAAGGACGAAAAGGACATTTGAAAGCATCCTTGTTGTTTTAGTGTTTTTATATAAAAACCGTTATATCTGATAATCTGTTTTGAAATTTGAAAATTTAAAATAAAATTTAAGAAATTTTTTGTAATAAGAAAATATGTGCAAATATTTTGAGGGGCTGTAAGTCCGGAACCCTTTATAACTAAGAAGAACAGTAATACAAGTAAAAATATATTACTGGAGCTTTAATTTTTATATCTTGCCGAAGAAAAATTTGTACTGGTGCTTAAGCCACAGGTGCCTAAAAATAGCAAATTTTCAAACTTTCAGCCCTAATACCTCTTAAACACGGGGTGGTGAAAAAAAATTTTCTAAGGAAACTTATACTAAAACTTCTTTCTTGTTTCAAAATTTCAAGTTCCTATCTAAAGGCGTGCCGGAGTTATAAAAAAAGAAATTTCATGCAAAATGTGGTTTTCACATAACTGTAAATTTAAATAGTAAATTACAAAATATTGCATAATTTTAATACTGTTTTATGTAGATAATAAAATTTCCAATCTCTTGGCGGTTTTAGATTGCAAAATTATTACGCAGAGCCTGAGCTATATACATCTGAAAATGGGGCTTTTTTGGGAAAATGGGGCAATTTTTAAGAGCTGTAACCCTAGAACTCTATATAACTAAAATAAACCTTTAACACACGTTGAAATATATTACTATAGCTTTAATTTTTATATCTTGCAGAAGTAAAATGTGTACAGGTTCCTAAGTTAGAGGTGTTTAAAAATAGCAAATTTTCAATTTTTCAGCCCTAATAGTTCATAAACATGGGGTGGCCCAAAAAAATTTTCTGAGCAAACTTATACTAATTCTGAAAGTTCTTTCTTGCCTCAAAATTTCAAACCTCTATCTAAAAGCGTGCCGGAGTTATGAAAGTAGAAAAATCATGCGATATTTTTCTGCATTGCCATTGTATTCATTGACATTGTATCCATTTTGATTTATTGTTGATCGATTTATTACACACAGTGCATATTTTTCCCATTTTTTATTTTATATTTTTACTAAATTCCCAAAATTTATTTTGTATAATTGATGTTATTTTAATTTTTTTCTTTTTTAAATAAATTGTTATAAATTTTGGTATTTCAGCAAAAATAAGAAAAATATTTGAATAAATTAAAGTCTAGTAAAGGTCATGAAACAACACCGACTGTCCGTATTCCCTAGAAAATTTTGGCATAGTAATTCTTGACAAATGTGCCTCTTCTCTTTCATTTCTAGCGTCATGAACACCTTCGGTGCCTTTGATTAACTTCCTTAGGTTCTTTAAGACATAAATTTAGTCTATCTTCTTGTAATGTAATTGTAGAACCGAAATGGAAAGTTTCTACAACATCTAAAATGTCATCTTCAAAATATTTAGCACACAATTTTGGACCTTTACTTTCTCCAAGCAATATCTTTGTATGGTTCTGTCTTAATTGCGCCAATTTTTCATTTAAATATGCCAACTTGATTTTGAAATAAATTTCATTTTTTCTAACCTTAGAGACTTTTTTATAATTGATCATGGTCTTTTTCATTAATTCTAAAATGCTTTTCTGCTCTTTTATTAACGCTTCCATTATAATAATTATATGAATTATAATTTAAAAAGAAATATATAAATTATAATTTAAATAAGAAATAAATAAAAAAATCAACAGGCAAGCATGAGGAGAGCAACCAGAAACACCAAAACGTCTAAAACGAAATGTCAAAAATTCAAAATCTGTGCAAGGTTGAGTACAGTTAATATATTATTGAATAGCATTTTTCTTATCACATTAATATAGTCATACACTGGCTGTTTCAATCCACAACGTGTATGTAATTTTTATAATTCAAACAATATAATATGTAGAATTTATGTCCAAAATTTTATTTCAAATAATTTTAATATTGTTTTAAAATTAACCAAATTAAATAAAGTTTGTACAACACTAGAATTTTTACAATAAATTTTTATTTTTTTTTATATAAAATAGAGTTTAATAAAGTAATAGTTTAATAAGTAATAACCACTACAACAGAAGTTTATTCCACTATATATCCATATTTCAGTTTTGTTTCAAATAATTTTTGTTGTTCACTATTCCACTAAATTTTACTATTCAAATAAATTTTACTATTCAAATAAATTTTATTGTTCACAAAATATAGCCTAATTTTCTTTTAAATTATTCTAGTCTTTAAATTTGAATGTATATAGATTTTATACAAAATTCAATAATTTAAAACAATTTATTATTTGATAACTGCGTAACTTCGATCCTGCTCGAAGGTATATAAAAAAATAATTTATTAAATGCTTTAAATTTTGACTTATCATTTATTTATCTAACTAATTTACTTTTTTACCTATTTTACTTAATGTATACTTTTACTTATTTTATTTAATTTACTTATTTGATGTTAACGGTCGAACGTTACTGCGGGAATGATCTTCAAAAATATAAGAAAGTTATAATTAAAGTTTACTAATATTAAACCTTATCTTATTTAGTTTTAAGGCAACGATTTAATAATTACAACTACCTATAGAGTTCATTGACCTTAGACGATTTTAATATACAATTTATGTATAGTATATAATGATTAGATGATTCTAAAAAGTATATAAGAACCATATGATATGTAGTACATAATAAGAAATAAAAATAATAGTAATTTATAAACTAAAGTGACATCTTGTGTAAAAAATATAATTTACATGACTTGATATTTAATTAAATTTAATATATTTATTTATTTATTGTTATAACCAAAACAAGGTTTTTACAAAAAAAATCTTACGGCTAAAACTTAATTATAACATGAAGAAAATAAAACATGATACATAGTAAATTCAAAAAAAAAAAAAATTATTACATTAACTTATATGGTAAATTACAAATTGCTTAGAAAGCGGAAACACAGTTAGAATTGAATTTTTTTTTTTTTTTTAAATTAAACTTTATTTTTTTTCTTCATAATAATCGTATAATAACTTAGCCTAAAAAAGTTTAGCAAAAACAGCTTTTTGAAAATACTATTAATATTTAAATTTGGTATAATTTTTATATTAATTTTACGCATTGTTTTGTTATTTTAGTTAATCAATTTTTTTTTTTTGTTTTTTGAACAAATATTTTCTTTTCTTAATTTTGTTATTGGAAAGGTGAAAAAAAAACCAATGTTATTTCATTCTGTAAGATAAAAAAAAACTTAACCTACTTAACTTAATTAAAAACATTATGTATATTTATTACTTAATTCTAGTTAATGAGTGTTTTCCAACCACCAGTAATTTCTCTTTATTAATTTGTTCTTTTCTGGTATGGACATTTCGTACTTTAAATTATCTCCATTTATTTCGCCGGGATGATATTGAATGACTTTATATGTGGCCCATCTATTGTAGTGATATAATAGAGGGACATGGTTATCGTCTTGAATATACTCGTGTTTATCTAAAAAGATAATATGTTCAGGAGCTATGAAGCCGATGAGCAAGGTCTTTTTAATGTACTCCTCATTGTGGTAGAATATATGTGATATTAAACCATTTTCTGGAGTTTTTTGTGCTCTATCATAATGATTTCGGATTAATTTTATTATAAAATTATCTATTGTTATGATTTGTGCTTCCTTATACAAATATTTGTTGGAATAATCATATTTGTAGTGGGATTCGCGCTTTCTATAAATGTTAATACAAGCTCTTATGGACTTTCTTTCAAATTTTCGCAGTGTTTACATTAGACTTGCACTAATGTTGTACCATATAGGTGCACCATATATAAGTGTTGGCCTTATTAATGTTTGGTAACGAACTATCTTAACTCTTTTACTTATTTTTTTGTTGTAAAACAGTTTTTTTGCTGCCATAAACGCTTTGTTACTATTTGATATAATATGTTTTGTGTGATCTATGTAAATAAGTTTCGATGTAGTTGAACTCCCAGATACTTAACTGTTTTTTTGTTTATCAAGAGTGACCGGTTTGGGGCTGTAATGGAGAAACTCTTCCAGTTTCTTCTAATATCGCTGTTGGTTTTATCTAGAGTGTTGCGAAATAAAATAGTTTGGCATTTGTTAAAGTTTATTTTAAGCTTCCATATTTTGCAGTAGTCGATTATAATGTTAAACATTTCTTGTACTTTTTTTTTGTTGTTTTCAACACTTTCATTAGCGGAATATATAATAATATCATCGGCAAAAGCTATAGCATAATTGTTGCCTCTTACTCGTTCTAGCAGGTTCAATAATTTAGAAAGGTACAATGAAAATAATATTGGTGCATTGACGGTACCTTGCAAAAGGCCATTATCAATAGAAAAGGTTTTATGCTGCCTACTGAAACTATTATGTACAAAAAATTGGTTTTTGTAAATCATTTCCATGATAATCGAGACCAAGTGTTTCAGAAAAATGTACTTTATAAACTTAAAGATTAACGCATCTAATCAGACTGAATTGAAGGCTTTTTGCATGTCAACCAGACATGCACCAACGCCAAAGGATGTCTGATGTTAATTTTGTAATTGCATGGATTGCTCCATGCTTATATCTGAATCCGAACTGATTCTCTGGTATTAGTTTTTTAGATGTTGCGAATTCTGTAATTTTGTCGTTTATTAACGTTTCGAAAACTTTGCTTATATTTCGCGTTAAACTAATGGGAATATTAATATATATTATTAATAATATAATATTTAATATTATAATATTTTAGGGAAATAAGAAAGGTTAAGACAATTATTAAATAAGATTAGATATTGTGATATTATTTTATTACTTAGATTTTTTAATACTGTGTTTGGGATTAAATCTGCTCCACACGATGTTTTATTTTTTAAAGTTTTAAATTTTTGAATTAGTTCATTGAAGTTATAAAAATAGTTGTTGTTTGGGTTTACATTGGAAGCTCTATTGTTATTATTAAAAGTTACTAGTGTTATGTTATTTAATCGGTTGTTTTTAATTTGTTCTTGAAAAAGGTGGGTTTTATTTGTAACATGGGCATGAAAATTATTTTGGTTAGAATCGGTTTTATGAGTTTTTTCGACGTATGAACCCATAACATTATAAATGTCAACTGGTTCTTTTAATATGAATCTATTGTTAGTATTCATATTTAATTTTGTTATGTCAATGTTGTTTTGCAGAAGGAGGTTTAAATCACCAGAATCGATATGTAGGCATTTTATATTATTGTTGCCTATTATATTATTATTGTTTTCTCTGAATATTTTTTTTATTTCAGAGAACATATTTCTGTTTTTTGGCGTTATTTTTCTAATCTGGTTTTCCAGTAGCAGTTTTTTTTATTTAACAACAATTTTAGTTTTTTTGAATAATATTTTTTTAATATATTATTTGTATTATTTATCTTTGGAACTGTTTCATTTATTGTATTTAATATAATTTGGTTTAATTTTAAAAGGTGAGAATGGATTTCGGCTATTTTTAAATTACATATCTTTGGAACTGTTTCATTTATTGTATTTAATATAATTTGGTTTAATTTTAAAAGGTGAGAATGGATTTCGTCTACTTTTAAATTACTATTGTCTACTATTTTAATGCTATTACTATAATCTCTATCAAAGTTTTTGTCTAAATTCTTTTTAAATTTGTTCCAGTTAACTTTATCGTACATAAATTTATAGTCCTCTTGTAATTCTTTTTTTAATTGTTCTTGTTTGGCTATTGTGAATGGAATTACAATAGCTTTATGATCACTATCATATGGAAGTGATTTTAGATTACTTTGATTATTCTTGTATTTGATATTAATTCTAATATCTGTAAAAACTAAATCGAGAAAAGGGTTCGCTTGTGGGAGTGTTGGTGAGTCTGTTGAGTTTAATTTACATTTATATGAAATACAAATTTTTTTATACCAATTATTAAGTGTTGTTCCTCTGCTGTTATTATTTAAATTATGCCAAGATTGATGTTTAGCATTACAATCGCCACAAATAATATAAAAGTTTTTTGAATTTTGTAGGTCGAGTATTTGATATAGTTTATCAAACTCTTCAATAAACTTGTGGGAGTTATGAATTGAAGCGTAGACTGACACGATATATAATTTAAAATTATTTTTTAATTTTATTTCAATAATGCAAGCTTCGATACATACAAAATTGCTAAAATTATTATTTTTTATTATATCAAATTTTCTATTTTTTTTAATATATAAGGCAACACCTCCGCCTTCTGGTAACCAATTTCGATCTTTTCTTACAGTGTTATAATTGTCAAAACACAAATTATTGTTTTTTTTTTTAGATTTGTTTCACATAAGCATAATATATCAGGTTTGTTATTATCAAGAAAGTGCATGAGAGAAGCTTTTTATCAATAGAAATAAGAGAATTAACGTTAATAGAGATTAATTTTAACACTATGTAATTGTTGTTGGAGTGAGAAATTATCATGTTTAATGGTTGAAGAAATCACTCATAATTTCAAATATGTGATCTATTCTGTTAGAATTATCATTAATTTTTTTTTCTATAGTTTGAATTGTCAAAATACTATTTCTAATTTCTTTTAATATTAAACTACTGTTTTGATTAGAATTAATTTGGTTAGTATTTATATTACTTATTTCATTAAGGTTAGTATTATTAGTTTTATTTAAATTTCTTACTACATTGGAGAATGACATATTTGGAATTATTCCGCTGGTAAGCAAGTGTTTGTTGTTGATTTTATCTTTTAAAATTTTTTTTATAGTTTCACGCTTCTCCATTCTTCGTTGGAACTCTGGACAACCTTTGTACGATGCTGGGTGACCATTTTTCTCACAAAGTACACAAAATAGTTCTTCTTTGGGATCTTCTTTTTTGATATTGCATTCTCCAGGTGTATGGTTTTTGCCACATTTTACGCACCTGAATTCAATGTTGCAGTTGGACGCTGAATGTGAAAAGCTTTGGCATCTTGTGCATTGTGTTAATTGGGGTTTATAAATTTTTTCCCATCGTATTTTTTGATGGTCTTTGCTTTAATTTTCATTATTTCATTCATTGAGCTATTGAAAGATGCTTGTACCACAAAATGTGGCAATGGTTTATTGTTACTTATTGAATATTTTGTGGTAAGTCGCGTTAATTTTTCAAATTGAATGTTGTAATTTTCATTTTCATTCAGGCATTTTGGTATTTTTTGTTGGTTTTCGCCCACATTGGGAGATTGGACTCTTTGCTGATGCTTAAGTTTGATTTTATTTTTATTCTCATTCTTTTTTGCTTCTTTTTTTTTATTTCAGCATTTCTCTTTTCCAGTTTTAAAATGTTATCTTCAGGGACTTTATCATCATTATCTTCATTATCCTCTGTTATATCCATCAATGGTTCAAAACAGCTAGTGTTACTGCTCGTACCTTCACCGCCGTTGTTGGCCATTACAATTTTTGATAATTTAGCATTTTCATCAGATAATCTTTTGGTTATCAATTTTAATTCGCGAATTTCTGCGGTTTGGTTCTTTTTCATTTTAGTAATTGGACCTTTAGCACCGAGTGTTTTTAATTTTGTTGTTTCTTTATTAATAATTTCGTTTATCTTAGTATTAATAGTGTTTTTTAACTCATTTTCGGTTAAGATATTTTCACTTGTTTCATTATTTTGCATTATTGAAATCCCTTACTAAGGGGATCCAATTAAGAAAAACTACTTATATTTTCCACTAGTTTTGTGCTTTATTTATCAATTTTAAATTTTTATAAAATTTTTTATAGATTTTTTGTTCTTTTGAATTTATTATTTTTTTTCCGGTTTTTATGTTTTTGTTTTAATTATTAAGCGATACGTCCTTTTCGCTTCGGGTTCACTATCGAACTTCCCAGATAGAATTGAATTAATATAACTATTAGGTAATAGTTATTAACAGTTAGGTAAAAACAAAATAATTTGTACAATATGAAGTGTAATATAATATTATGAAGGTTAAAATTATTGTGTAAAGTTAGTAACAAATTTTTGTATTAAGTTTTGTTTGAGAGTGTTGCTTGATATTTGTGTTGAAAAAAGATTACTGTATTTGTTGAATGTTATTAATTGGTTCATTTCTTCCATATTCAGTTCTATTAGTATTTTCAATTAAATACTTAGTATTTCGTGTAACTCTAACTTCATTGTTCAATTTAAATCTATATATCAAAAACTGAACGTCAATATTTTTATTTAAAACGTCAAAAGTAAAACAGGATGAAAGTATCTGTCTGCGTGAAGAAAGTTAACATGTTTAATGAATTTAATATTATATTATAATCAGGTAGAATTGAATAGTCAATAGGATTATATTGATTTCTCAAAGCAAATAATAGGAATTGTTTTTGAACAGATTCTATTCTATCGCAATGTATTTGAAATGCAGGTTTTCAAACAATGTTGCCGTATTTTAGAATAAATCGTACTAAAGAACAGTAGAGAGATTTTGTCATCGCTATGTTACTGAATTCTTTAGCTCTTCTTTTAATGAATCCTAACATTTTATTTGCCTTGCAATTCATGTGCTCATAGTGAAAATGGAAGTTAAGCATATAATCCAAAATAATCCCTAGATCGATCATACTGTATACCCTTTCTACAGTTACATATCTATAGAATAATCGAATAAAATAGTAGATCTTTTCCGTGTAAAACTTATAGCCTTGCATTTCTGAATGCTCAGCTCTAACTTGTTGCAAATAACACCATTGTATAAAAAAGTCGGCGGGATTAAGTCTGGTCCTACACCTTTTTTAGTATCGATGCTAATGATTGCTTCAAATATCTCATTTTCAATAAGATATAAATTCGTAACAAATGAATTTGAGTTATTTGTTCGATTTGAAAGATCAAAATTTATAGAAGATTCATGTGGACGATAAACTTTTTGAAAACAATTAGCAGAGAAATTACAGATTACATTAGGACAAGATGAGGAAGTATTGTCTTTTGACATTGAGTTTGGATAGCCGTAACTTTTATGCTTAATATTTATCAAGTGAAAAAAATTTTTTGGATCTAAAATTAATTTGTTGCCGATATCGGTGACATAATTATCGTATGCTAAGTTCGATTTTTGTTTGAATTCAAATACAAGATCCTTGTGCATATTCAATAAATAGATATTAGACTCCTTTGATAATTTGATTTTTTTGCACAATTTGTTGTGTTGGTTACGCAATGTCATAAATATTCTATCGAGCCAAGGTTCTGTTGTGTTGTTTTTTTTACGAATTTTTGGCACAAAGTAGTTTATTATGTCAAAAATTTTGATATAGAAGATAGAGATTAATGAATCAATGTCCTGTTGTGCTAACAGCTCGTCCCAATTGATGACCAATAAAGCATTGTTGATGCTATCATAATCAGCGTTAAAAAAATCATATACAATATTATTATTGTACGATTTAGTGTAAAGTGGTATAGACGAAAGGTTTACTGTATCATCAGCGAGCTACACCACTACACTATCATATGCATTCGAAAATGCAATATCTAACCACTTGTTATTTTTATTGGGAAAACTGATAATTTGTTGTAAACCATTACCATAGAATGTACTAATAAAGTCGAAATCTATTAAATATAATAGAAAGAGAAGGAGATTAAAATCCCCAAAAATAAAAATAGAATCATCCTTATTTATATTTGATAATATATTGTGATATGATATATCATAAAATTCATTATATGAGGAATTGTCAGAATTCGGAGGGAAGTAAACTATTCTAAGATATAAAAAGTATTTACCTAAGTTTACTTTAATAAATTGGCGGTCGAAAACATTACAAGTCCTAGTGGTTAATCCTATACCAGATAAGTCATTTTTGACTGCAAGTAGAACACCACCTAATAGAACATTTTGTAGCCAGGTAGTCTCGATATTTTCTATATAGAGCCCAAGTACTGTCTAATATTTCTTCGTCTAAAAACGAATCATTTAGTCATGTTTCACTAATGGCTAACACACTGAAATAACATGACTTAGTATTTATAAATAATTTTATTAGCTTGCCTCTCATACCACTGCAATTGTTATAATACACTTTAATATTATTAGAAGAATTAACGCTATTATTATTATTATTATTATTTGTATTAAAGTTAGGCAATGCTATTAAATTTGAATTTGTAAAAGAAATGGTATTGAGATTTAACGCTGAATTATTACTTGGAACCGAAAAAACTTATTGTAGCTCTCACCGGTTTTGTACAGGTGATTGTAGTAATTACTATTGCAGTAACTGCAGACAGCTCTAAGATCTTCTTCAATCTGTTTCTGGGTAAAACTAATATTTTTATGATACTTGAAATTAAGACTATACAACTCTTTATAGTTTGATTCTAAAGCATCATTATGTATCAGCACTAGTAACCTAGTTCTCGTTTTACCCTCAATCACACAATTGTAAGAATCATCATGTTGGAATAATCTTACATAGTTTAGAATTTTCTCATCTCTACATATAGAAAATGCATAAATGCAGTCCTCGGTTAGAGAATGTTGTGTCATTCTAACAATTGGTAGTAATGCCGATTTAATGCGATATGTTTTTTTATTCTGTTATTATTATTACTATTACTATTATTATTATTACTATTATTATTTTTATTATTATTATTATTATTAATATTATTATTATTATTATTATTATATAAAATATTATTATAATAAATTATTATTATTATAATAATATTATTATTATTGTTATTATTATTATTATTATCATTATTATTATTATTATTATTATTATTATTATTATTATTATTATTATTATTATTATTATTATTATTATTATTATTATTATTATTATAATTATTATTATAATAATTATATTATTATTATTATTATTATAATTATTATTATTATTATTAATATTAGTACCTATTATAATAATTATAATTATTATTATTATTATAATTATTTTTATCATTATTACTATTATTATTATTATTATTGTCATTATTATTATAATTATAATTATAATAATTATTATTTTTATTATTATTATTATTATCGTAATTATTATTATTATTATTATTATAATTGCTATTATTATTATTGTTTCTATTATCATTATTATTGTTATTATTATTATAATTATTATTAATATTATTATTATTATTATTACTATTATTATTGTTATTATTATCATTATTATTATTATTATAATGATAATTGTAATTATAATTATAATTATAATTATTATTATCCATATTATTTATTATTTATTTTATTTAATAATAATTATTATTATTATTATAATTGTAATTATAATTAATATTATTATTCTTATTATAATTATTATTATTATTATTATAATAATATTATTATTATTTTTATTATTCTTATTATTATTTTTATTATTATTATTATTGTTATTATTATTATTATTATCATTATTATTATTTTAATAATATTATTATTATTATTATTATAATTATTATTATTATTATTGTTATTATTTTTATTATTATTATTTACCCCGGTGGGCGGGGGTGTAGAAATGTCCACAGTAAGGAATGCTTGTGGTACGAGTCCTCTAAAATACAATCAGTTACTGCGGTATGAGTGCACCAAAGCCATCAGTGTACTCTCACAAACGGCCTCTCCAGCCGTACGTGTCAGTGCGGGGCTGTCATGTTTCTTCCTGCATGGACGATGCAGCGACCTGGGCAAAGAATTCAGCTGGACGGTTGAGATGAACGTCTGCTTGCGAGATTTGAGATTCAACACGCCTCTTTGTAAATTGGGACCCCGGGTGAACTGCGGTTTAGAGAGTAGCACGCTCTAAAACCAGAGAAAACACCCGTGTTGATAAATATAAGTCAACCGGGAGTTTGTGCAGGGCAGCTCTCTTTTGAAGTCTACGGAACCCTCGGCAACAGATTACTGCTGATTCGGTGGTCTGCTTAAAGAAGGGAAAGGACAGCTGAATGGGAGAGCTTCCCTATGAGGTGCAGGGAAGCGGGAGGTAAATGGTGGCTGTTGCCTCGGCTGTGGTCCGAGAACGCAACCCTGTACCTGAATAAAGGCAAATACCCATTAAAATACGCAAATGGATAAAAAAAATGAATCGAACAGCGGTGGTGATGATGTAGTGTGTGTGGAGCCATTCAGGAGAAATGCGATGATAATGAGGACCCCGCCGAGGATTAGTGAGGGTGCCTCGCTGGATGGCCGGAGTAATGCGCAGCAGGCGCGTATTGCAGAGAATGAAGTAATGGCGAATCCGCTGCCCCTGGCGGTGGTAGCGAGTTCTCCAAAACGGAAAAACATGTCTCAAGTCAATGACGACGTAGAGGGGAGGGAGCTGATGCTACTTCAGTACCAGACTATAATCGGTTGCATGCGGGCTGCAACTAGTAGGCAACAAACATATCGATGGATGTGAAAAACGGGCTGGCAGAACTAGATGAGCTTATTGACGCCATAGTGGCTGGTGGCTCCCAAAATACGAAGCGAGCACCAGCAGCAGTCACCGTTCTAATCTTGAAAGATATGGCTGTGATGACGGAGAGAATTCCCATTTCCAGCTAGAAGCGGTCAGTCAACAGCCCGCTATAGAGGTAAAAAGGGAAAATAAGAAAAGAGAGAGAGGATAGAGAGCAGGAGAAGGATAAGAAGAAGGAATTGGAAAAGCTGCAGCAGGAGACACCCAGTACCTGGGTCAAGGTCGTACCAAGAAAAAAGATGAGAGAGAGAAAGGAAAAAGCCAGGAGTAAAGAACTGGAGAATATCACCGCTGGCGTCGGGAAGAAAGCTAGTACTAATAAAGGAGCTCGAAAGAGAGGCCTTCGTCGGGAGGCAATCCGGATTAAAGCAGCCCAAGGCAAATCTTATGCTGAAGTATTACGCGTTATCGGGAAGGAAGTTAACCCTGAGAGCACGGGGACAGAGGTAAGAGGGATTCGTAAGATGCGGTTCGAAGAAGTCCTAGTGGAACTAGGGGCCGGAACAGGAGATAAAGCTGCATTTGACGAGTCCCTCAAAACTATACTGGGGGAAAACGCAAGCGTGTGTAGCTTAGAACCAAAGAAGACGGTGGAGATTAGAGATCTTGATGACTTCACCACCTCGGAGGAGGTGAGTAATGCCATAAAAGAAGTTTTGAGCGGTTGGACCGCTAGTTTCAAAGTTTCGGTAACCGACTCTAACAGAAGGGCACAAAAAACGGTAACAGCGACCATAGGGACGAAGAGCGCGCAAGAACTTATAAAAATCCAGCACATAAAAGTGGGATTAGTCAGCTGCAGAGTCTGCCAGAGGGCAACCGCAACCAAGTGCTATAACTACCTTGGGTACGGTCACCGCGCTGTGATATGCAAAAGCCCTAATAGAAGCAGCCTCTGCTTAAGGTGTGGCGGGCCAGACCACACGGCGAAGGTGTGTACATCCCCTGAACGATGCTTTCTGTGCGTTAAGAAGGGCCACGATTCTGGTAGCGTAAACCATGTCCCTAGGTCTAGGAGATGCGAGATGTTTATGAACGCCTTTGGTAGCACTCAATTAATTATAAGATTATCCGAATTATGCAAACGAATCTTAATCGGAGCAAGATGGCAGACTTTCTCCTGCATCAGCTAGTCCACGAGCACAATGTCGACCTGCTCGTTATCAGTGAGCAGTACAGGGACCTATTATCTATGTACTGGTAACGCGATGAGCTTGGGACTGCGGCGATCTAGGTACGGGATTCCGAACGGATTACGGTAAGGGCACACTGACGTGGGGAAGGCTTCGTATGGATCAAAAGTGGAGGAGTGACATATATCAGCTGCTACTTTACTCCGAATGAACTGATCCAGACCTCCAGAATTAAAATAGATGCATTAGAGGATGAGATCCTTCGAATGTCAGGCAAAACTATAGTGGAGCTGGAGACTTCAATGCGTATAGTACTGAATGGGGAATGTCCAACACCAACTCTCGAGGGAAATATATCTCGGACATGGCGGCCAGAAGGGGACTAATTGTACTAAACAATGCTTGTACGTCGACGTTTGGTCGCCGTGGGTATGGGGAGACTATCCCCGACTTCTCCTTTGCGACGGAGGATCTCGCCTCACTAGAGGAGGGTTGGCGCGTACTGGAGGACTATACCAGAAGTGATCACCAGTACATTACTTTCTGCGTTCGGGAGAGGTCAAACCCATACTGGAGTGCTGGACGAGAGCTAGGGCGGTGGAACGCCGGAAGGCTTGATGAGGCTAGATTTTCCTCATTACTTCGAGACGCCCGGTTCGTAGTAGAACACCCAACTAATCGCAGAACCCGGGAACAGGCAGAAGCTGTTGTAGAAGAAACAATGGGCCTCATTCGCAGCGCCTGTGAGTTGTCCATGCCGCGACACGGGCCGAGACCACGTCGACATCCGGTGTATTGGTGGACCGAGGAGATTGCGGATCTCAGAAGACTCTGCCTTCGGCTTAGACGGAGAGCACAAAGGGCGCGGAATCGTCAGGAGGCAAACACTATCTCTGCGGAAAATAAGGTGGCAAAGAAGTTGCTCCGGTACACCATTAACCGAAGCAAAGTTCTTCAATGGAGAAAACTAGGGGAGGAGGTGAACGCTGACCCTTGTGGCCTTGGCTATAAAATAGTTACAAAAAAGCTTAGTCACTTTTCCCATCACACCTACTTCGTGAAGAAACCCCTGAAATAGAAATAGGTGACATTCCCCTCTTCACTGACGGGTAGCTGGGAGTTGCAGTGGACTCTTTACGTAACCGCAAAGCTGCCGGATCCGATGGGATACCCTCAGAAGCCCTGAAAGCTGCTTACCGTGCAAGACATAACCTCCTGCTTAGAATGTACAATTCCTGCCTCATTATCGGAACCTTCTTTCAACGGTGGAAAATTGTCCGCTTTGCACTGATTAGCAAAGGCAAAGGTGACGTAATGGCTCCATCAGCATATCGTCCACTGTGCATGCTGGACACTGCAGGCAAGGTGCTGGAGAAGTTAGTGCAGCCTCGCCTAATCGCGGCTATAAGGAGTGCTGGGGACTTGTCGAACGACAGTATGGCTTTCGGCGAGGATGCTCCACCATGGGAGCTATTCAAGAGGTAATAGAAACCGTGAGAAAGGCTGAAGAAGATAACCACTACTTGCGACAGTTAGTCCTCTTCGTTACCCTTGACGTGAAAAACGCGTTCAATTCTGCAAGGTGGGTGGATATGTTGGAGGCATTGGACGCGTTCAAAGTTCCAGAATACCTCATAAGAGTTATCCGGGACTATCTGCGAGACAGATCGCTCGTGTATGAAACAGAGGACGGCCAACGCATTAAGACGGTCAAG